>CM055123.1:421374817-421504817 GCA_029206835.1 Rana muscosa | reverse complement strand
GCAAGTTTCTCGTCGGAAAACAAACGTTGTTTTTCTCGACGGTTTTCTTGTCAAGTTTGACGAGATTCTTGTGAAGCTTTCCTTGCATACACACTGTCATTCAAAAATCTCATCGGTCTAAAAACGCGGTGACGTACAACACGTACGACGGCAGTATAAAGGGGAAGTTCCATTTTCATGGCGTCCTCCCTTGGGCTGCTTTTGCTAATCTCGTGTTACCGCGTGTTAGTAAAAGTTTAGTGAGAGACGATTCGCGCTTTTCAGTCTTCGTGCTTTCATTTCGTTACAGTGTGACGAATGTGCTATCTCCATTACAAACGCTAGTTTTACGAGAAGGTGCGCTCCCGTCTCATACTTGAGTCTGACCATGTGCGGTTTTTGAAGACTCGGAAAAGCATACAAACGAACGGTTTTCTCATCAAAAAAAGTCTGACGAGAATCATGCCGAGAAAAAATTAGACTCCGACGAGAAAAAAGACCGCAGGTCGTCTTTTTTCTCGTCGAGATTTTGGCCAGTTTTCTCGACGAGAAAGCATACACACGAACGGTTTTCTCTGCAAAAAACGACAAGAAGACTGTTGGGAGAGCTTTTTTTGCAGAGAAGAGAAAACCGGTCGTGTGTACGCAGCCTTACTCGCCATCAGTTGCCCCACCCAACCTCTCCCCTGCCCCTAAACACGCCCTTGTAAATTATGTCATGAAATTACACTGTTAAATGTTTTCAGTAGAATTAGGTTCCAAAAATAAATAACAACTTTAACAATATTAACATAAAGCATATCAGTACCCATCAAATGCAGCCTCACCGTGCCCATCAAATGCAGATTTACGGTGCCCATGAATGCACACTCACTGTGCCCATCAATGCAGCCTCACTATGCCCATCAATGCAGCCTCACTGTGCCCAGCAAATGCAGCTTTACGGTGCCAATGAATGCAGCCTCTGCATACTCTGCATCCAGTGTAGCCTATATCTACAGTGCATTCCGTGGTGTACTGTTTCTACTACACTTCTGGTGGTGTACACAATACAGTAGGGGTGCTGAAATTAATCGATGCATCGCGATTCAGGTGTCCCCGATGCGGCATCGATGCATGCAACAGGAAAAATCGATTTCCGGGTGACATCATCCCGACTTGCCCCTGCCCTACCGGAAGAGCACTCCGAGCATATAGCTGTTAAAATAACTGTTTTTATAAATGTGTACATGCCGCTCATGTGACTGCCTGGCCCGCCTCGCTCCTCTCACGTCTCTCCTGACGTCAGCCCCACCCGCCTCTCTTTTGATCTGATAGCTACAGTCAGTGGGCGGGGCTGAGAACTCCCCGCTGACATCAGGAGCAGTCACGGCATGTACACTGTACACAGACTGAGAAATGAGGTATGAAGCTCCATATTTTTTTAAAAAGCACATACAACGGTGGGCACTTAATGGATTGTAACACAGGATTTATTACAACACAGTTATTTTAACAGCAGTAAGTAGAGTACAAATGTGTTTGTACTATACACCTTGTACACACTCCGTGCTGACAGTTCCCTGACTTCCCCATATTGCACATTTCAGTGTGTTAACTCCTAGTGTGCTGGAAGGTGCAAACAGGGAAGCCAGGGAACTGTCAGCTCAGGGACCTTCACAGGGCTGTTTGTTAGCTGTGGATTCTAATCCCTCCTGACCTCCCAGCAGCAGTGTGTGTGCATGCCTGTACCCTGTCGTGCACCGGATTAGTGCACTTTTTAAGGGAGTGAGGTTATTTTTAATTCAAAGCAGACAGAAAAAGTGTATCTTCTGACTTTTAATAAAAAGACACTTGCCTTTCCCGCAATCCAGCGACGTGGCCACCCGAACCCTTCATTGTCTGCCCTGCCTGTCCACGGCGCTGGCAATACTACTGTAAGCATCCGGCTGTGACAGTTTGCAGCTTCACAGCCGAGTGCGCATGTCTCACTGCGCTGTCCTGCATAGCCGGGCAATCTTCTTGGACCTGTGATGTGTCCCAGAAGATTGCAGGGAGGAAGGGCGCCTAGGCGGTCTGTCAGGAAGGGCATGGCAGCCGAAGAAGACGGCCTGTTCCAGTTCCTGTCAGAATACCACTGGCGCACATGCGCGCGTCATCGCGCGCACCCCATGTTGCTCTTTGGCGCCCAGTGAGCTATTTAAACTGGGTCAGTACCCAGACTCAATGCTGTCTGCTCTACAGCGTTCCCGTGTTTTCCCAATGCCTTGTATCTGTTACCTGTTCCAGTACTTGACCCGGATTGCAACTGATGTTCCTGCTTTCTGCCTGCACCTGACCCGGCTTGTTTTGACTACGCATCTGCCTGCTCCCTCTGCTACCTCGCTGCCAGCCTATTACTGATCCGGCCTGTATCCTGACTACGCTTCTGCCTTTTGCAACTGTGCCTGACGTGCCAACCAGTGTATGACCCGGCTTGTCTTCACCTGCCTTATCTTATGCCCTTGGAGTACTTCTATCCCATCTGTAGTTGCCGTGGCTCCACTACAGCGATCCATCAGGCACTCATGCGACTCTGCACTCCTGCGCCACCTGTCTACTCTATTAGGGGGCCCCCGAGTCAGAGATGTAAGAGAGGCCGTCCTCTGCATATCAGACTCTACCGTCAGGTACGTGACACGGTCCAAGCGGAAGTGGGAGCTCGTCAGTAATCGTGATGCATCGCGGAATCGAATCGTTGACCAGATAATCGTAATCAAATCGAATTGTGAGACCAGTGAAGATGCGCACCTCTACAATACAGTACAGCCGTAGTGCATTTGCTACTACCCTTCTGGTGGTGTATACAGTGCAGCCGTAGTACAGTTGCTGCTACTTTTCTGGTGGTGTACACAGTATCTAATACAGTGTAGCAAAACAAAATATACATCATGTCCGGAAGGCCACCAAGGAGAGGCAGACGCTCACAGGCCACTAAAAGAGGGCAAGCAGGCTCTGTGTCTACAGTCAACATTGCTGGTCGTGGACACGGTGCATCCTCTGCAGGTGGCCGTGGGGCACGCTTGTCTTTTTTTTCTGCTGTTGGCCGTGTTATTGAGCCAGAACATGCAGAAGAGTTGGTGGAGTGGATAACAAAGCTGTCCTCATCCTCTGTCACCCAGACTCAGAGTAGTTTGCCTTCCAATGAAGTTGCCAAAGCGGCCTGTTCCACCAGCTCCTTGTCCACAGTCGCTCCTTCCGTAGCCCCACCATCATGCACGGAGGAGTCCCCCGAACTATTCGATCACAGTGTCGGGAACATGCTGCAGGAGGATGCGCTCTGGCTGGCAACCCTTCTTGATCCACGTTACAAGGGTAAGGTTACAGAGCTTATCCTGCCTTCGCAGAGGGAGCAGAGGATTAAACATCTTCAGGAGGCCTTGAAGAAAAGTTTTTGCAATGCGTTTCCAGAGCCAGGGAGGTTACATTTTTCTGGTGCTGGACAACGTGTTGCTGAGGCTTCGTTCAGTCAGAGGAAGAGCGGTGGAGAAGGTGGCCCGCTGACCGATGCCTTCAGACAATTTTTCAGTCCTCAGTGCCAAGGTCTGATCGGTTCCAGCAACCATCGCCAGTGTCTGCATTACATGGTGCAGGAATATCTGGGGGCAAGAGCAGACTTGGAGACCTTTCCAACAGAAAATCCACTGGGTTACTGGGTCTTGAGGATGGACCACTGACCAGAACTTTCTCAATATGCAATTGAGCTACTGGCCTGTCCTGTATCCAGCGTTCTTTCTGAACGCACATTCAGTGCTGCTGTAGGGTTTGTAACGGATCATAGAGTGCGCCTGTCCACAGACTCTGTTGATCGGCTCACATTCATAAAAATGAATCAGTCTTGGATCAGCAGCTATCAAGCACCTGATGCTGATGTAACCGATTAAATGTTCTATGGATGTGGGATCCCTTGAAGACTGCCTATGCTGAGTGACTATCCTATTCCTCCTTATTCTTGATGATGCTAGCTTTTAAGAATATTTTTGGTTTAGGGCACCACCACCACTGCCTAAGGTCCAATTTTTCTTCCCCTGTAGCATGTAATCTCAATTTTTTGCTGCGCCCAACATGAGTATCTGTGAGGGGTTACAGTGTTGTGGCACGGCCATCACTACCACCCAAGGCCCAATTTTTTGGCCCCTGTTTAACAGGGGCATGTAATTACAATTTTTGATCAAATATTTTAGAGCAGGGCCCGTTCCTGCGCCCAACAAGAGTATCTGTGAGGGCTTACAGTGTTCTGGTACCACTAAGGCCCAACTTTCTGCACAGTATATAGGGCAGGCCGTATAGAATATATACTGCTGTTCAGAGTATATAGTGCCTGGGGGACTCCACGCCATTTTTTTTTTTTTTTTGGGTGCAGGGTTCATATTTAACCCCTTGATCGCCCCCTAGTGTTAACCCCTTCCCTGCCCGTGTCATTTACACAGTAATCAGTGCATTTTTATAGCACTGATCGCTGAATAAATGTCAATGGTCCTAAAAATAGGATTTTTATAACAGCTTACCTGTAAAATCCTTTTCTTGGAGTACATCACGGGACACAGAGCGACATAGTCATTACTAATGGGTTATATAGATACCTTCAGGTGCTGGCACTGGCAACTTCCAAAACCGGAAGTACCCTCCCCTATATAAGCCCCTCCCATCCGGGAGCACCTCAGTTTTGTAGCAAAGCAATAAGTGTCCCCAAAAGAGGGGTGGGAGCTCTGTGTCCCGTGATGTACTCCAAGAAAAGGATTTTACAGGTAAGCTGTTATAAAAATCCTATTTTCTTTCTCGTACATCACGGGACACAGAGCGACATAGTCATTACTAATGGGATGTCCTAAAGCAATGCCCAACGAGGGGGGGGATACACCATACATAAGCTGAGCGCTATCAGACATGAGGATCTTTTGCGGCCTGCAACACACTGCGCCCAAAGGCGACATCCTCCTGACTTCTAACGTCCACCTGGTAGAACCTAGTAAACGTGTGTACTGAAGACCATGTTGCGGCCTTACAGATTTGAGCCAGGGAGGCCTGGTGATGCGCTGCCCATGAAGTTCCAACTGCTCTCGTGGAGTGCGCTCTAACTTTGAACGGAGGCGGTCTCCTTCTTAAGCCATAGGCTTGCATAATGACCTGTTGAATCCACTTGGCTAAAGTAGATTTTGACGCTGCCTGACCCTTTCTGGGGCCTTCCGGCAGAATAAACAAAGTATCCGTTCTGCGAATCTGAGCAGTGGCTTTTAGATAAGCTTTTACTGCTCTTACTACATCCAAAGAATGCAATAACTTTTCCTCTACCGAACTAGGTTTGGGGAAAAAAGAAGGAAGAACCACATCTTGGTTCAAATGAAAACCTTGATACCACCTTAGGAAGAAAGGCTGGATGAGGACGTAACACTACTCTGTCCTTATGGATAACCAGATATGGCTCTTTACAGGACATAGCTGCTAATTCCGACACTCTTTTAGCCGAACAAATGGCTACTAGAAAAAACAATTTCCTGGTGAGAAGAACCAAGGAACTATGCTGTAATGGTTCAAATGGTTGTTTCTGTAGAACCGACAGAACCAGGTTTAGATCCCATGGACATATGGGAATATTAACCGGAGGACTAATACGCATCACTCCTTATCTAAAGGCTTTGACTAGTGAATGCGAAGCCAAGGGCCTTTGAAAAAATATTGACAAGGCCGAAAACTGACCTTTGATAGTACTCAAGGCAAGCTTCCTATCTACAGCCCACTGTAGGAAGTCCAGACTCCTACCTATTACGTACTTATGTGGATGCCATTTCTTGGCCTCACACCACGCGATGTACGCCTTCCAGATTCTATAGTAGATCTGCCTGGATACCGGCTTCCTGGCATTGATCATGGTAGATACCACAGGATTAGAGAGCCCTCTCTTTTTTAGAATGTGGGCTTCAATAGCCAGGCCGTCAAACCTAGGGCTGGTAAGGAAGGGTGGTATATCGGTCCTTGCGAAAGCAGGTCCGGACGACGTGGGAGAGTCCAAGGACTCCCCACTGACATTTTACAATCTCCGCGTACCACGCTCTTCGGGGCCACGCTGGAGCCACCAGAATCACTGGTTTCTTTTCTACCCTGATTCTGCGGAGTAATCGAGGTAACCATTGTGGCGGTGTGAATGCATATATCAGCTTGAACTGATCCCAAGGGAACACTAGGGCATCCGAGCCGCACGCTAGGGGATCCCTTGTCCAAGAGACAAACCTGTCCACCTTTGTGTTGAATCTGGATGCTAGCAGATCTACATCCGGTGTTCCCCACCGCTGGCATATTGCCTGGAAAACCTCGGGGTGAAGGGACCATTCCTCTGGGCATAATTGCTGGCGACTTAGAAAGTCCGCCTTCCAATTCTCCACTCCTGGAATAAATACCACAGATATGGCTGGGACATATCTTTCTGCCCATTTCAGGATGTAATTTACTTCCCTCTGGGCTGCACGACTCCTGGTGCCCCCCTGATGATTGATATATGCCACTGCTGTGGCATTGTCTGATTGAATTCTGACAGGGGACCCTTGGAGTTTGGATGTCCATGCTACTAGGGCATACCGGGCTGCTCGTATCTCTAAGAGATTGATGGGCAGGGCCTTTTCTGCATCCGACCATCTGCCCTGGAGAGACCATTGCTCCAGTACTGCTCCCCAGCCTATAAGGCTGGCATCTGTAGTGACCACCTTCCAGGAAATCGGACTGAAGGATTTCCCTCTTTCCAGATTCTGGGGAACCAACCACCAGCGGAGGCTCTTGCGAACGGAAGGGGACAAGGACATTGTAAGTCTAGGGCCTGAACTTTTTTTGTTCCAGGCTGACAGTATGGCCCCTTGCAAATTCCTTGAATGGAATTGACCGTAGGGTACTGCTTCGAATGATGCCACCATTTTTCCCAGCAGCCTCATGCACAGGCGTATGGATGGCTGTCTTTTTTGTACCCACTAAGTGGATAAAATCTTTCAAAGACAACACCTTTCCTCGAGGCAAGAATATTTTTCTCTGGCCTGAATCCAACCTTAGCCCCAAGTATTCCAGACTTTTGACTGGTTTTTAGGGCTGACTTGTCTCGGTTGATAATCCAACCGTGAGATTCCAGATACTTGATTGTCTTGTGAACGACCACGTCTAGTTTTTTCACTGAGTGGTCTATCAGCAACAAGTCATCTAGATATGCCATTATCATTACACCTTGTGTTCTTAGATTGGCCAATAAAGGGCCAGAATTTTTGTAAACACTCGTGGTGCTGTGGCCAAACCGAAGGGTAAGGCTCTGAACTGAAAATGGCGCCCTTCTACTGCAAAGCGTAGAAATTTTTGGTGGACTGGAAAGATGGGAATGTGCAAATAAGCATCTTTGATGTCGATCGCGGCTAACCAATCCTCCCCTTGTAGGGCAGTGGCCACCGATCGGATCGACTCCATCCGGAAAGTCCTGATATGTAGGAATTTGTTTAGCCCTTTTAGAATTAATATGGGCCTCCCGTCCGCGTTTGCTTCGGGACTGTAAAGAGGTTTGAGTAAAACCCGAACCCTCATTCTTCCAGGGGAACCTCCATAATTACTCCTTGGAGCAATAGTTGTTCTAGTGCCAACAGGAGGGACTCTCTCTTCCGGGGATCCCTTGGCACGTTTGACCTCAAAAAATGGGAAGGAGGAAAGTCTTTTAACTCCAAACTGTATCCCAAACATACTGCGGAGAGCACCTATCTGTTTTGATCGTGTCCCGCCAGGTCTCTTGCGAACAACTGGAGTCCTCCCCCCACCTGACTGAGTGGGGGCAACCCTTCAATGAATTTAACTTTGGGGGAGGTTTTGTACCTCCCCTGACCCAGGGTTTCTCATTACCCTGCTATTGTCCCTGTTTTTTACCCCCGGGAATTGACCGAGGAGGCCGTCGGAACTGTTACACAGCCGATGCCCCAGGGACTGGAGAAGCAGGCCTCTTAAAGAGGGACCTCTAACTCTGTTTTTAACCGGCAAGAGCGTATTTTTACCGCTGGAAATTTTCTGGATATATTTGTCCAGGTTTTCCCTGAATAAGCGTTCACCCTGAAATGGGACGCTAACCAGCCATTCTTTACAGGGAGCTTCAGCAGACCAGTTTTTGAGCCATAGAAGCCTACGCATATGTACTATAGACAGCGTAAGGCGGGAGGCCTGATGGACTGAATCCTTTATGGCGTCAACCGCAAAGCCTAAGGCTCTAGGTAGATCAGCTAGGGCAAGGCCTGCTGATCTGTCAAGTCCCTCAAGACCTGTTTCAACTGATCCTTCACTGCTTAGCAGACCCCAATAGCTGCTACTGCTGGTTGTGTCACCAAGCTTGCTGTAGAAAGAAGCAGACTTTCATAAGGACTCCAATCTTTTATCTATTGGGTTCTTGAACATTTGGACATTATCCACTGGACATGTCAGTGATTTATACATACAAGAGATGGCTGCGTCCACTGTAGGGACCTTCCATTTATTTTTTTATTTTTTTTGATGAACTTATCCTCCATGGGATAGACCACCGGAAATCTCTTGGGGGAATAAATATTTTCTCAGGACGTTCCCAATCCTGGTAAATGAGCCCTTTCAGTAAAGGGTGAAGTGGAAAAGAACAGACAGTCTGGGGGCTTCTAGCGACCCCAACGAGGATACAGTAGTGGTTGATGGTTCCGCAAGGTGCATTTTTAATGCTGATCGGACCATGTTAGTCAGAGACTGAACCCATAATCTTTCAGCTTGAGATGCTGAGAAAAGGTTCCCCCACTGTTGATTCCTCTATAACAGAATCAACCTCATCCTGATCCCCTTCAGGCAGGTCGATCCCTGTATGGGACTGTTGCTCTGCTAACAGGCACTCTGAAGGAGGAGACGGAGATCGGGCGTGCTTTCCCTGACAGGGAGGCAGCGATCAATGTTGACAATCTCTCTCTAATCCTCCCAGAGCTGAGGAAAAAACCTCCTCTGTTACATACACAGGAGCAGGTGAACTGAGGACAGCCACAGTACCAAGTACCCCTGCGGGGTCTCTACGGTCACTTACCTCTGAACTTCAGGGGAGACTGGTGCAGCAGAAGCATGCCCAAGATCCTCAGAGCCCGATGAGACCCCCTTCGCTTCCTGGAAGATTTAGTTCCGGAACTTCTGGACGGCATATTCCTAAGCCTAAAGCTGAGGTATTCCAGCCGTAATACACCACTTTTACTGAGAATAGTCTAGCACAATTGCTGCTATATCACAGTTGGTGTCTACTAAAGTGCCTTTCTAGGGGATGCCTGCATCAACCGCCTCTGTGTGCCTTTATACTGTTGCTAGCTCTGTCTGTGCACTTCAATAGCCAGCTATAATGTGCTTTAAAACACGCTGGACGCCCGCACATGCGCAGTAGCGCCGCGGCGCACACCTGAGCGTCATCCACCCGCTCCGCCCCTTTTTCCAGATCGCCTCTATGAATAGAGGCGCGTGCACGCGCACACGCGCGGGCACGTGCGCCTTCGGCGCCTTTTTTGAAAACAACAAGGAGCTAGATGGGAGCCAGGGTCCCTTTGCCGCAGGGCCCGGGGATGGATGAGCGCAGCAACAGGGCAGAGGAGACAGCTTCCCAGGAGAGAACATACCAACTGCCTGGATTTGATTCTGGACGAAAAAAATCCACATTACAAGAAAAAGAACCATAGCGGCCTCTAGTGTCTAACACAGGTACCGCGGTCTTACATTTTTTTTTTTTTTTCTTGCCTACTATTAAAATTTTTACATTTTCTCAGTAGTAACAGGCATACACAGAATATTAGCGGGAATACCCTAGGTAACAGGCAGAAAGACAAAATAGGCTTGGGGGTCCCTCAATAGAACCAAGTTCCCGAGGGCCCCCACTTACCTTTTCCTCGCCGCAGGACTCTGTTTGGTCCACAGAAGCCCAAACTTCACCTATCACGGCAGGCATTGTAATCAAACCTTCAGGGACCGGGTTCCCAAGGATTCCACTCCCCTGGACCTGTATAGCACCCTGCACAGAAAACATCTTGGTCGTGGGTATGACCAGAGCTCTGGATCCCAGGGTCCAGCCCTCCTAAGAGAAGCATTACAGGCAAAACCTTGCTCTTCTCTGCAAGGCCCGGGTACCGACCGTTTAGCTATGAAGCTTTTTTGGTCGGATCCGGAATAGCTTACTGAGGCCCAAAAGAACCTGTACGCAAGCTCAGTGAAAACACATGTTTCTTCTTGGCCAACACCTTAGACACTGGCAAAAAACTGAGGTGCTCCCGGATGGGAGGGGCTTATATAGGGGAGGGTACTTCCGGTTTTGGAAGTTGCCAGTGCCAGCACCTGAAGGTATCTATATAACCCACATAGTAATGACTATGCCGCTCTGTGTCCCGTGATGTACGAGAAAGAAATAGTGTCAAAAGTGTCCGATGTGCCCTCCATAATGTCGCAGTCACGATAAAAATCGCAGATCGCCGCCATTACTAGTAAAAAATATAATAATAATAAAAATCCCCTATTTTGTAGGCGCTATAACTTTTGCGCAAACCAATCAATATACAGTTATTGAGATTTTTTTTTTACCAAAAATATGTAGAAGAATACACATTGGCCTAAACTGAGGAAATAATAATTATTTATTTTTTTAAATTGCGATATTTATTATAGCAAAAAGTAAAAAATATTGTGTTTTTTTTTTTTTTTTTTTTTTTTTTTTAAATTGTCGCTTTTTTTGGTTTATAGCGCAAAAAATAAAAACAGCAGAGGTGATCAAATACCACCAAAAGAAAGCTCTAATTGTGGGAAAAAATTATTAAAATTTCATATGGGTACAGTGCAGCATGACTGCGCAATTGTCATTTAAAATGTTACAACACTGAAAATTGGCCTGGGCAGGAAGGGGGGTGAAAATGCCCGGTATTGAAGTGGTTAAACATCAGGGCCCATAGTAGGTAGGCAAGAGGCTAGCATTCAGTCCCCTCCAAAAGCCTCAGTCCCAGTTGCGTCTTTCACACATTACATACTCCTGACCCCTGCACTATATACGCTATATTGTACATTACATACTCCTGACCCCTGCACTATATACTCTATGTTGTACATTACATACTCCTGACCCCTGCACTATATACTCTATATTGTACATTACATACTCCTGACCCCTGCACTATATACGCTATATTGTACATTACATACTCCTGACCCCTGCACTATATACTCTATGTTGTACATTACATACTCCTGACCCCTGCACTATATACTCTATGTTGTACATTACGTACTCCTGACCAGGTCCAGGTTCTAGTTTTAGCCCTCTGGTGAGGCTTTGCGAGGCAATACTACCATTTTGGGTCAGTACTATGGTCCAGGTTCTAGTTTTAGCCCTCTGGTGCGGCTTATGCGAGGCAATACTACCATTTTGGGCCAGTACTATGGTCCAGGTTCTAGTTTTAGCCCTCTGGTGTGGCTTATGCGAGGCAACACTACCATTTTGGGCCAGTACTATGGTCCAGGTTCTAGTTTTAGCCCTCTGGTGAGGCTTTGCGAGGCAATACTACCATTTTGGGCCAGTACTATAGTCCAGGTTCTAGTTTTAGCCCTCTGGTGAGGCTTTGCGAGGCAATACTACCATTTTGGGCCAGTACTATGGTCCAGGTTCTAGTTTTAGCCCTCTGGTGCGGCTTATGCCAGGCAATACTACCATTTTGGGCCAGTACTATGGTCCAGGTTCTAGTTTTAGCCCTCTGGTGCGGCTTATGCCAGGCAATACTACCATTTTGGGCCAGTACTATGGTCCAGGTTCTAGTTTTAGCCCTCTGGTGCGGCTTATGCCAGGCAATACTACCATTTTGGGCCAGTACTATGGTCCAGGTTCTAGTTTTAGCCCTCTGGTGAGGCTTTGCGAGGCAATACTACCATTTTGGGCCAGTACTATGGTCCAGGTTCTAGTTTTAGCCCTCTGGTGAGGCTTTGCGAGGCAATACTACCATTTTGGGCCAGTACTATGGTCCAGGTTCTAGTTTTAGCCCTCTGGTGCGGCTTATGCCAGGCAATACTACCATTTTGGGCCAGTACTATGGTCCAGGTTCTAGTTTTAGCCCTCTGGTGAGGCTTTGCGAGGCAATACTACCATTTTGGGCCAGTACTATGGTCCAGGTTCCAATTTTAGCCCTCTGGTGCGGCTTATGCCAGGCAATACTACCATTTTGGGCCAGTACTATGGTCCAGGTTCTAGTTTTAGCCCTCTGGTGAGGCTTTGCGAGGCAATACTACCATTTTGGGCCAGTACTATGGTCCAGGTTCTAGTTTTAGCCCTCTGGTGCGGCTTATGCGAGGCAACACTACCATTTTGGGCCAGTACTATGGTCCAGGTTCTAGTTTTAGCCCTCTGGTGCGGCTTATGCCAGGCAATACTACCATTTTGGGCCAGTACTATGGTCCAGGTTCTAGTTTTAGCCCTCTGGTGAGGCTTTGCAAGGCAATACTTCCATTTTGGGCCAGTACTATGGTCCAGGTTCTAGTTTTAGCCCTCTGGTGCGGCTTATGCGAGGCAATACTACCATTTTGGGCCAGTACTATGGTCCAGGTTCTAGTTTTAGCCCTCTGGTGAGGCTTAGGTGAGGCAATACTACCATTTTTGGGCCAGTACTATGGTCCAGGTTCTAGTTTTAGCCCTCTGGTGAGGCTTAGGTGAGGCAATACTACCATTATTGGGCCAGTACTATGGTCCAGGTTCTAGTTTTAGCCCTCTGGTGCGGCTTATGCGAGGCAACACTACCATTTTGGGCCAGTACTATGGTCCAGGTTCTAGTTTTAGCCCTCTGGTGCGGCTTATGCCAGGCAATACTACCATTTTGGGCCAGTACTATGGTCCAGGTTCTAGTTTTAGCCCTCTGGTGAGGCTTTGCGAGGCAATACTACCATTTTGGGCCAGTACTATGGTCCAGGTTCTAGTTTTAGCCCTCTGGTGTGGCTTATGCGAGGCAACACTACCATTTTGGGCCAGTACTATGGTCCAGGTTCTAGTTTTAGCCCTCTGGTGAGGCTTTGCGAGGCAATACTACCATTTTGGGCCAGTACTATGGTCCAGGTTATAGTTTTAGCCCTCTGGTGCGGCTTATGCGAGGCAACACTACCATTTTGGGCCAGTACTATGGTCCAGGTTCTAGTTTTAGCCCACTGGTGCGGCTTATGCCAGGCAATACTACCATTTTGGGCCAGTACTATGGTCCAGGTTCTAGTTTTAGCCCTCTGGTGCGGCTTATGCCAGGCAATACTACCATTTTGGGCCAGTACTATGGTCCAGGTTCTAGTTTTAGCCCTCTGGTGCGGCTTATGCGAGGCAATACTACCATTTTGGGCCAGTACTATGGTCCAGGTTTTAGTTTTAGCCCTCTGGTGTGGCTTATGCGAGGCAACACTACCATTTTGGGCCAGTACTATGGTCCAGGTTCTAGTTTTAGCCCTCTGGTGAGGCTTTGCGAGGCAATACTACCATTTTGGGCCAGTACTATGGTCCAGGTTCTAGTTTTAGCCCTCTGGTGTGGCTTATGCGAGGCAACACTACCATTTTGGGCCAGTACTATGGTCCAGGTTCTAGTTTTAGCCCTCTGGTGAGGCTTTGCGAGGCAATACTACCATTTTGGGCCAGTACTATGGTCCAGGTTATAGTTTTAGCCCTCTGGTGCGGCTTATGCGAGGCAACACTACCATTTTGGGCCAGTACTATGGTCCAGGTTCTAGTTTTAGCCCACTGGTGCGGCTTATGCCAGGCAATACTACCATTTTGGGCCAGTACTATGGTCCAGGTTCTAGTTTTAGCCCTCTGGTGCGGCTTATGCCAGGCAATACTACCATTTTGGGCCAGTACTATGGTCCAGGTTCTAGTTTTAGCCCTCTGGTGCGGCTTATGCGAGGCAATACTACCATTTTGGGCCAGTACTATGGTCCAGGTTTTAGTTTTAGCCCTCTGGTGTGGCTTATGCGAGGCAACACTACCATTTTGGGCCAGTACTATGGTCCAGGTACTAGTTTTAGCCCTCTGGTGAGGCTTTTGCGAGGCAATACTACCATTTTGGGCCAGTACTATGGTCCAGGTTATAGTTTTAGCCCTCTCGTGCGGCTTATGCGAGGCAACACTACCATTTTGGGCCAGTACTATGGTCCAGGTTCTAGTTTTAGCCCACTGGTGCGGCTTATGCCAGGCAATACTACCCTTTTGGGCCAGTACTATGGTCCAGGTTCTAGTTTTAGCCCTCTGGTGCGGCTTATGCGAGGCAATACTACCATTTTTGGGCCAGTACTATGGTCCAGGTTCTAGTTTTAGCCCTCTGGTGCGGCTTATGCGAGGCAACACTACCATTTTGGACCAGTACTATGGTCCAGGTTCTAGTTTTAGCCCTCTGGTGAGGCTTTGCGAGGCAATACTACCATTTTGGGCCAGTACTATGGTCCAGGTTCTAGTTTTAGCCCTCTGGTGCGGCTTATGCCAGGCAATACTACCATTTTGGGCCAGTACTATGGTCCAGGTTCTAGTTTTAGCCCTCTGGTGCGGCTTATGCGAGGCAATACTACCATTTTGGGCCAGTACTATGGTCCAGGTTCTAGTTTTAGCACTCTGGTGAGGCTTTTGCGAGGCAATACTACCATTTTGGGCCAGTACTATGGTCCAGGTTCTAGTTTTAGCCCTCTGGTGCGGCTTATGCCAGGCAATACTACCATTTTGGGCCAGTACTATGGTCCAGGTTCTAGTTTTAGCCCTCTGGTGAGGCTTTTGCGAGGCAACACTACCAATTCAGGCACGTTTTGAACTTTGGGAAGTCATCCCCATCAAATAGACAACAGTCTCGCTGTGCTTGTGCCGTGTGGGCAGTGCTGGGGACCTTCTACGCCCTCTGTGGGCCAAACCGCCCATCGGGACCAGACCATCTGGATTGAGGGACCACCGCTGTCACCAGCCAGTCTGACCTCCCAGGGAATAACTTCATCAAATCAGAACCACAGTGCTTTTTGTACCTCTTACTATTTTTTTTATTTTTTTATACTTTTTATCTTTTGGCTACTACCAAGCAATATGTACGCACCCAATACATAGGATATCATTTCATCACTAAAAAGGTGCAGCACCCCACCCCTGAAGAAGAGGCTATACAATCAAAAGGCCTTGAAACGTTGGGTATCTGTCCCACCCTTGAGACAGAGCCGGGTCCTGTACTACATTGCCTTTTTTTTTTTTTTCCTTTTTTGTGTAATTCATGATATCTGTTCCCATGCGTTGTGATTGTTCCTTTTCCACCATGTACATTTTGGTCACTTGGATGTGCGCTGTGCGTAGGAAGTAGCAGCCCTTCATATTATATTTTTTGTATTCTATTTTTCCAATAAACAAGTCTTTATGACAATTACTATTGTACTTCGTTACTTACAATAGAGGTTTTCAACAGTCACCCCTAAAAGTCCCACTGAGGAACCGCCCTCTTCAGAGTGCACTCTTTTTCTGTATGTTGTACATTACATACTCCTGACCCCTGCACTATATACTCTATGTTGTACATTACATACTCCTGACCCCTGCACTATATCCTCTATGTTGTACATTACATACTCCTGACCCCTGCACTATATACTCTATGTTGTACATTACATACTCCTGACCCCTGCACTATATCCTCTATATTGTACATTACATACTCCTGACCCCTGCACTATATACTATATGTTGTACATTACATACTCCTGACTTCTCTCTCTCCCCTCCACCCACCGCTATATATACACATAATATGTATTCTCTTTTGTTACACCCATTTCCTACCAGCTGGACATTTTATATCTGATGATGTGATTGGAGCACAGACTTTTACATGTTGATAATAATGTGATAACTTCCTCCAACTTTGGAACCTTAAACAGAAAGTGATAATGAGGGAGGAGTCAGTAACACAATGATGGTGGTCTTCAGGATTTGCTTGGTCTTTATCTTGGTTAGGGGAACCAATCAGCTCATGTCTAGTAATAATCTTTGTATTTCTATTTTAGTAGATGGACGGGAGATGAGGAAAACCTCAGGGGATTGTCTCACTTTGTCTCCAGACTGTAAAGTAGAAGATGAGGACATCACACAGTATAGTCCAGGAGAAAACCCGACTACCTCAAATGTCCATCCGGCACCCCACAGTGTAGCTGGACCATCGTATTCCTCTTATCCTGAGGAACCTCAGACTGTGCGGGACGGTGCCGGACCATCGTATTCCTCTTATCCTGAGGAACCTCAGACTGTGCGGGACGGTGCCGGACCATCGTATTCCTCTTATCCCGAGGAACCTCAGACTGTGCGGGACGGTGCCGGACCATCGTATCCCTCTTATCCTGAGGAACCTCAGACTGTGCGGGACGGTGCCGGACCATCGTATTCCTCTTATCCTGAGGAACCTCAGACTGTGCGGGACGGTGCCGGACCATCGTATTCCTCTTATCCTGAGGAAGCTCAGACTGTGCGGGACGGTGCCGGACCATCGTATTCCTCTTATCCTGAGGAACCTCAGACTGTGCGGGACGGTGCCGGACCATCGTATTCCTCTTATCCTGAGGAACCTCAGACTGTGCGGGACGGTGCCGGACCATCGTATTCCTCTTATCCTGAGGAAGCTCAGACTGTGCGGGACGGTGCCGGACCATCGTATTCCTCTTATCCTGAGGAACCTCAGACTGTGCGGGACGGTGCCGTACCATCGTATTCCTCTTATCCCGAGGAACCTCAGACTGTGCGGGACGGTGCCGGACCATCGTCTTCCTCTTATCCCGAGGAACCTCAGACTGTGCGGGATGGTGCGGGACCATCGTATTCCTCTTATCCTGAGGAACCTCAGACTGTGCGGGACGGTGCCGGACCATCGTATTCCTCTTATCCTGAGGAACCTCAGACTGTGCGGGACGGTGCCGGACCATCGTATTCCTCTTATCCTGAGGAACCTCAGACTGTGCGGGACGGTGCCGGACCATCGTATTCCTCTTATCCTGAGGAACCTCAGACTGTGCGGGACGGTGCCGGACCATCGTATTCCTCTTATCCTGAGGAACCTCAGACTGTGCGGGACGGTGCCGGACCATCGTATTCCTCTTATCCTGAGGAACCTCAGACTGTGCGGGACGGTGCCGGACCATCGTATTCCTCTTATCCTGAGGAACCTCAGACTGTGCGGGACGGTGCCGGACCATCGTATTCCTCTTATCCCGAGGAACCTCAGACTGTGCGGGACGGTGCCGGACCATCGTATTCCTCTTATCCTGAGGAACCTCAGACTGTGCGGGACGGTGCCGGACCATCGTATTCCTCTTATCCTGAGGAACCTCAGACTGTGCGGGACGGTGCCGGACCATCGTATTCCTCTTATCCTGAGGGACCTCAGACTGTGCGGGACGGTGCCGGACCATCGTATTCCTCTTATCCCGAGGAACCTCAGACTGTGCGGGACGGTGCCGGACCATCGTATTCCTCTTATCCTGAGGAACCTCAGACTGGGCGGGACGGTGCCGGACCATCGTATTCCTCTTATCCTGAGGAACCTCAGACTGTGCGGGACGGTGTCGGACCATCGTATTCCTCTTATCCTGAGGAACCTCAGACTGTGCGGGACGGTGCCGGACCATCGTATTCCTCTTATCCTGAGGAACCTCAGACTGTGCGGGACGGTGCCGGACCATCGTATTCCTCTTATCCCGAGGAACCTCAGACTGTGCGGGACGGTGCCGGACCATCGTATTCCTCTTATCCCGAGGAACCTCAGACTGTGCGGGACGGTGCCGGACCATCGTATTCCTCTTATCCCGAGGAACCTCAGACTGTGCGGGACGGTGCCGGACCATCGTATTCCTCTAATCCCGAGGAACCTCAGACTGTGTGGGACGGTGCCGGACCATCGTATTCCTCTTATCCTGAGGAACCTCAGACTGTGCGGGACGGTGCCGGACCATCGTATTCCTCTTATCCTGAGGAACCTCAGACTGTGCGGGACGGTGCCGGACCATCGTATTCCTCTTATCCCGAGGAACCTCAGACTGTGCGGGACGGTGCCGGACCATCGTATTCCTCTAATCCTGAGGAACCTCAGACTGTGCGGGACGGTGCCGGACCATCGTATTCCTCTTATCCTGAGGAACCTCAGACTGTGCGGGACGGTGCCGGACCATCGTATTCCTCTTATCCCGAGGAACCTCAGACTGTGCGGGACGGTACCGGACCATCGTATTCCTCTTATCCTGAGGAACCTCAGACTGTGCGGGACGGTGCCGGACCATCGTATTCCTCTTATCCTGAGGAACCTCAGACTGTGCGGGACGGTGCCGGACCATCGTATTCCTCTTATCCTGAGGAACCTCAGACTGTGCGGGACGGTGCCGGACCATCGTATTCCTCTTATCCCGAGGAACCTCAGACTGTGCGGGACGGTGCCGGACCATCGTATTCCTCTCATCCTGAGGAACCTCAGACTGTGCGGGACGGTGCCGGACTATCGTATTCCTCTTATCCTGAGGAACCTCAGACTGTGCGGGACGGTGCCGGACCATCGTATTCCTCTTATCCTGAGGAACCTCAGACTGTGCGGGACGGTGCCGGACCATCGTATTCCTCTTATCCCGAGGAACCTCAGACTGTGCGGGACAGTGCCAGACCATCGTATTCCTCTTATCCTGAGGAACCTCAGACTGTGCGGGACGGTGCCGGACCATCGTATTCCTCTTATCCCGAGGAACCTCAGACTGTGCGGGACGGTGCCGGACCATCGTATTCCTCTTATCCTGAGGAACCTCAGACTATGAGGGAAGGTGCTGTCCTTCCAACACATAAGAGGTTTCCCTGTACTGAGTGCGGGAAGGGTTTTCCTTGTAAATCCAAACTTGATCTTCATAAAGTAACTCACACCGGAGAGAAGGCACATCCCTGTACTGAGTGTGGGAAGCGTTTCAGTTCCAAAGCCAGTCTTAATGAGCATAAAAAATCTCACACAGGGGAGAAGCCACATTCCTGTCCTGAGTGTGGGAAATGTTTTTTACATAAGTCCCATCTTTACCGACATCAGAGATTGCACACAGGAGAGAAGCCGTATTCCTGTACTGAGTGCGGGAAATGTTTCCGTTTGAAAGGCAATCTAACTTTACATAAAAGATCTCACACAGGTGAGAAGCCATATTCTTGTACTGAGTGCGGGAAAAGATTTTCAAACAATTCACTTCTTCACTGTCATCTGCGATATCACACTGGAGAAAAACCATATTTCTGTAATGAGTGCGGGAAATGTTTTTCAAACAAGACTGATCTTACCATA
The DNA here is from genome assembly GCA_029206835.1 of Rana muscosa. Taxonomy (NCBI): domain Eukaryota; kingdom Metazoa; phylum Chordata; class Amphibia; order Anura; family Ranidae; genus Rana; species Rana muscosa. Next base: position 421,485,507 of record CM055123.1, on the reverse strand, counting down.
CATCAAAGAATGCACACGGGAGAGAAACCGTACTCCTGCCGTGAGTGCGGGAAATGTTTTTCACAGAGATGCAGTCTTAACAGACATTGGAGATCCCACACGGGGGAGAAGCCATATTCCTGTCCTGTGTGTGGGAAATGTTTTGTACAAAAATCAGAGCTTGTAGAACATCAACATTCTCACACAGGAGAAAACCCGGCTACCTCAAATGTCCATCCGGCACCACACAGTGTAGATGGACCATCGTATTCCTCTTATCCTGAGGAACCTCAGACTGTGCGGGACGGTGCCGGACCATCGTATTCCTCTTATCCTGAGGAACCTCAGACAGTGCGGGAAAGTGCCGTCCTTCCAAGAGATAAGAGGTTTCCCTGTACTGAGTGCGGGAAGCGTTTCAGTTCTTATTCCAGTCTTTATAAGCATAAAAAATCTCACACAGGTAAGAAGCCGCATTCCTGTCCTGAGTGCAGGATATGTTTTTCAGAGAAAGCCGATCTTTACCGACATCAGACATTGCACACAGGAGTGAAGCCGTATTCCTGTCCTGAGTGTGGGAAATGTTTCCGTTTGAAAGGCAATCTTACTGTTCATAAAAGATATCACACAGGTGAGAAGCCATATTCTTGTACTGAGTGCGGAAAAAGCTTTGCAAACAAATCGAATCTTACCAGTCATCAGAGAACTCACATGGGGGAGAAGCCGTATCCCTGTCCTGGGTGTGGGAAATGTTTTGTACAAAAATCAGAGCTTATAAAACATCAAATTTCTCACACAGGAGAAAACCCGACTACCTCAAATGTCCATCCGGCACCACACAGTGTAGATGGACCATCGTATTCCTCTTATCCTGAGGAACCTCAGACTGTGCGGGACGGTGCTGGACCATCGTATTCCTCTTATCCCGAGGAACCTCAGACTGTGCGGGACGGTGCCGGACCATCGTATTCCTCTTATCCCGAGGAACCTCAGACTGTGCGGGACAGTGCCGGACCATCGTATTCCTCTTATCCTGAGGAACCTCAGACTGTGCGGGACGGTGCCGGACCATCGTATTCCTCTTATCCTGAGGAACCTCAGACTGTGCGGGACGGTGCCGGACCATCGTATTCCTCTTATCCCGAGGAACCTCAGACTGTGCGGGACGGTGCCGTCCTTCCAACAGATAAGAGGTTTCCCTGTCCTGAGTGCAGGAAGTGTTTCTACTCCAAATCCCATCTTATTGTTCATAAAAAATCTCACAAAGGTGAGAAGCCGTATTTCTTCCCTGAGTGCAAAAAACTTTTCTTAATGAAGTCCCATCTATCCGCACATCAAAGATCTCACACGGGGGAGAAGCCGTATTCCTGTCCTCAATGTGGGAAAAGTTTTGTACATAAATCAAGGTTTGTCACGCATCAGAGATTGCACACGGGCGAGAAGCCGTATTCCTGTCCTGAGTGCGGGAAATGTTTTTCGCAGACGTCCAGTCTTTACAGACATCAGAGATCTCACACGGGGGAGAAGCCACTTACTTGTTCTGAGTGAGGGAAATGTTCCTCACTGAAGTCCTGTCTTCCTGTACATCAGGGGTCCCACACAACCCTCGAGGTGTATTAGTGAGTGCGGGAAATGTCTTGTATATGAATGTTGCTGGACATGTGGGGAAGAAGCACACCCTGATATACACCTCAGATATACTCCATGGCTGATCTTCATCATGTAAGAAACAGTTCATAAGGAGATCAGAGATCACCAAAGACATGGATGAAGTGTTGTACCGTGTTGGCCATTGATAGCAGGAGAAAAATAAAAATTGAGTCATTACCTCTCATTGGCTGAGTACATTTTGTGGTGTAAAAACACATAGAGGTCTATTTTTAAAATATTTGAATAAAAACAAATATAACATTTTCTGCTGTATTTTATTTCTTGATGATTTCCTATGCTCATCGGCTCCATCTAGTGATCACAATGTTGTGTTGGGCTATTTTTACTAATGGAGGTACAGTATTTCAGGAAAATATACCACATGATAGCCACTAGATGGAGCTGAGGATCATTGGAAATCACTGTGTTCATTAAACTACGGACATAATTTTTCATGGCTGGGCAAATATTTTGCGCATTTTTTATGAGATAGACCCCTTAGTTTCCTTCAGCAGACATGGATTGCTACAAATAAGTGAGATCATCCTTATGTACATATGTGTACAGCAGACATCAAACAATTTTAATTAATCTAACTAACAATCAGGGCTGGCCCAAGAGATTGTGCTGCCTGGGTCCAAGAATAAAATGCTGCCCCCCGCCCCCTAAAAAAAATCACGCCCACCAAAAGGCCCCCACATTCATTATTTTATATCATGATAATTATATACTCATCCGTGCCCACCAGTGCAGCCTATCAATGTCCATCAGTACCCACTAGTGCAGCCTATCAGTGTCCATACGTTTCCATCGGTGCCACCTCATCAGTGCAGCCTATCAGTATCCATCAGTGCAGCCTCGTCAGACAATCCACAGGCATCGCATTGGGGAGAAGCCAAATAACCTACCTGCCAGCCAGCTTGCTGCACATACGATCAGCCTTCCAGGGATCACAGCACTGCTGCTCCCACTCCGAACCCCTGCACCTGCAGCCTCGGCCTTCCCCCGACCATACATCGGGGCGGGGTCTGAGTCAGCGCTGCTCCCTGTGGACTACGACAGCTGCCTCCATGAGCGTCCACAGAACGTTTTTCAGGGGGGGCATCATTTTAAGGTCACCTATGTGCCGCCCAATTTTGACAATGCCATAAAGGGGAGGGGCTTAGTCATTATCACATGAAGTGTGATAACATTCCACTGCCACATTTGGCACTTTTTGGGGGGAGAGTGTACCTGGTTTTGCAGTGGCCAACATCTGGGAACTGTTGTTGAAGCCTCTGAGGATATGGTTGACCTGGTGTCAGTTTCTGCAATAATAATCCCCAGCATTGGTGCCAGTTTCTGCAATAATAACCCCCAGCATTGGTGCCAGTTTCTGCAATAATAACCACCAGCATTGCTGCCAGTTTCTGCAATAATAATCCCCAGCATGGGTGCCAGTTTCCGCAATAATAATCCCCAGCATTGGTGCCAGTTTCTGCAATAATAACCCCCAGCATTGGTGCCAGTTTCTGCAATAATAACCGCCAGCATTGGTGCCAGTTTCTGCAACAATAATCCCCAGCATGGGTGCCAGTTTCCGCAATAATAATCCCCAGCATTGGTGTCAGTTTCTGCAATAATAACCCCCAGCATGGGTGCCAGTTTCCGCAATAATAATCCCCAGCAGTGTTGTCAGTTTCCGCAATAATAACCGCCAGCATTGGTGTCAGTTTCCGCAATAATAACCCCCAGCATTGGTGCCAGTTCCTGCAATAATATCCCCCAGCATTGGTGCCAGTTTCTGCAATAATAACCCCCAGCATTGGTGCCAGTTTCTGCAATAATAACCCCCAGCATTGGTGCCAGTTTCTACAATAATAACCACCAGCATTGCTGCCAGTTTCTGCAATAATAATCCCCAGCATGGGTGCCAGTTTCCGCAATAATAATCCCCAGCATTGGTGCCAGTTTCTGCAATAATAACCCCCAGCATTGGTGCCAGTTTCTGCAATAATAACCGCCAGCATTGGTGCCAGTTTCTGCAATAATAACCCCCAGCATTGGTGCCAGTTCCTGCAATAATAACCCCCAGCATTGGTGCCAGTTTCTGCAATAATAACCCCCAGCATTGGTGCCAGTTTCTGCAACAATAATCCCCAGCATGGGTGCAGTTTCCGCAATAATAATCCCCAGCATTGGTGTCCGTTTCTGCAATAATAACCCCCAGCATGGGTGCCAGTTTCCGCAATAATAATCCCCAGCAGTGTTGTCAGTTTCCGCAATAATAACCGCCAGCATTGGTGTCAGTTTCCGCAATAATAACCCCCAGCATTGGTGCCAGTTTCCGCAATAATAACCCCCAGCATGGGTGCCAGTTTCTGCAATAATAACCGCCAATATTGGTGTCAGTTTCTGCAATAATAACCCCCAGCATTGGTGCCAGTTTCCGCAATCATAACCGCCAGCATTAGTGTCAGTTTCCGCAATAATAACCGCCAGCAGTGTTGTCAGTTTCCGCAATAATAACCGCCAGCATTGGTGTCAGTTTCTGCAATAATAACTGCCAGCATTGTTGTCAGTTTCTGCAATAATAACCGCCAGCATTGGTGTCAGTTTCTGCAATAATAACCGCCAGCATTGTTGTCAGTTTCTGCAATAACCGCCAGCATTGGTGTCAGTTTCCACAATAATAACCCCCAGCATTGGTGCCAGTTTCCGCAATAATAACCGCCAGCATTGGTGTCAGTTTCCGCAATAATAATCCCCAGCATTGTTGTCAGTTTCTGCAATAATAACCGCCAGCATTGTTGTCAGTTTCTGCAATAACCGCCAGCATTGGTGTCAGTTTCTGCAATAATAACCGCCAGCATTGGTGCCAGTTTCTGCAATAATAACCCCCAGCATTGGTGCCAGTTTCCGCAATAATAACCGCCAGCATTGGTGTCAGTTTCTGCAATAATAACCCCCAGCATTGTTGTCAGTTTCTGCAATAATAATCCCCAGCATTGGTGTCAGTTTCTGCAATAATAACCGCCAGCATTGTTGTCAGTTTCTGCAATAACCGCCAGCATTGGTGTCAGTTTCTGCAATAATAATCCCCAGCATTGGTGTCAGTTTCTGCAATAATAACCGCCAGCATTGGTGTCAGTTTCTGCAATAATAACCGCCAGCATTGGTGTCAGTTTCCGCAATAATAACCCCCAGCATTGGTGCCAGTTTCTGCAATAATAACCCCCAGTATTGGTGCCAGTTTCTGCAATAATAACCCCCATCATGGGTGCCAGTTTCCGCAATAATAACCGCCAGCAGTGTTGTCAGTTTCCGCAATAATAACCGCCAGCATTGGTGTCAGTTTCTGCAATAATAACCCCCAGCATTGTTGTCAGTTTCTGCAATAATAACCCCCAGCATTGGTGCCAGTTTCCGCAATAATAACCGCCAGCATTGGTGTCAGTTTCTGCAATAATAACCCCCAGCATTGGTGTCAGTTTCTGCAATAATAACCGCCATCATTGGTGTCAGTTTCTGCAATAATAACCGCCAGCATTGGTGTCAGTTTCTGCAATAATAACTGCCAGCATTGGTGTCAGTTTCTGCAATAATAACCCCCAGCATTGGTGTCAGTTTATGCAACAATAACCACCAGCATTGGTGCCAGTTTATGTAATAATAACCGCCAGCATTGGTGTTAGTTTCTGCAATAATAACCGCCAGCATTGGTGTCAGTTTCTGCAATAATAATCCCCAGCATTGGTGCCAGTTTCTGCAATAATAACCCCCAGCATTGGTGTCAGTTTCTGCAATAATAACCGCCAGCATTGGTGTCAGTTTCTGCAATAATAACCGCCAGCATTGGTGTCAGTTTCTGCAATAATAACCCCCAGCATTGGTGTCAGTTTATGCAACAATAACTACCAGCATTGGTGCCAGTTTATGCAATAATAACCGCCAGCACTGGTGTCAGTTTCTGCAATAATAACCGCCAGTATTGGTGTCACTTTCTGCAATAATAATCCCCAGCATTGGTGCCAGTTTCTGCAATAATAACCGCCAGCATTGATGTCAGTTTTGGCAATAATAACCCCTAGCATTGGTGTCAGTTTCTGCAATAATAACCGCCAGCATTGGTGTCAGTTTCTGCAATAATAACCCCCAGCATTGGTGTCAGTTTCTGCAATAATAACCGCCAGCATTGGTGTCAGTTTCTGCAATAATAACCCTCAGCATTGGTGCCAGTTTCTGCAATGATAACCGCCAGCATTGGTGCCAGTTTCTGCAATAATAACCGCCAGCATTGGTGTCAGTTTCTGCAATAATAATCGCCAGCATTGGTGCCAGTTTCTGCAATAATAACCCCCAGCATTGGTGCCAGTTTCTGCAACAATAACCGCCAGCATTGGTGTCAGTTTCTGCAATAATAACCGCCAGCATTGGTGCCAGTTTCTGCAATAATAACCCCCAGTATTGGTGTCAGTTTCTGCAATAATAACCGCCAGCATTGGTGTCAGTTTCTGCAATAATAATCCCCAGCATTGGTGTCAGTTTCGGCAATAATAACCCCCAGCATTGGTGCCAGTTTCTGCAATAATAACCCCCAGCATTGGTGTCAGTTTCTGCAATAATAATCGCCAGCATTGGTGTCAGTTTCTGCAATAATAACCCCCAGCATTGGTGCCAGTTTCTGCAATAATAACCGCCAGCATTGGTGCCAGTTTCTGCAATAATAACCGCCAGCATTGGTGCCAGTTTCTGCAATAATAACCGCCAGCATTGGTGCCAGTTTCTGCAATAATAATCCCCAGCATTGGTGCCAGTTTCTGCAATCATAATCCCCAGCATTGGTGCCAGTTTCCGCAATAATAACCCCCAGCATTGGTGCCAGTTTCTGCAATCATAATCCCCAGCATTGGTGCCAGTTTCTAAAATAATAATCCCCAGCATTGGTGCCAGTTTCTGCAATAATAACTGCCAGCATTTGGTTCCAGATTCTGCAATAATAACTGCCAGCATTTGGTGCCAGATTCTGCAATAATAACTGCCAGCATTGGTGTCAGTTTTGGCAATAATAACCCCCAGCATTGGTGCCAGTTTCTGCAATAATAACCCCCAGCATTGGTGTCAGTTTCTGCAATAATAATCGCCAGCATTGGTGTCAGTTTCTGCAATAATAACCCCCAGCATTGGTGCCAGTTTCTGCAATAATAACCCCCAGCATTGGTGCCAGTTTCTGCAATAAGAACCACCAGCATTGGTGCCAGTTTCTGCAATAATAACCGCCAGCATTGGTGCCAGTTTCTGCAATAATAACCGCCAGCATTGGTGCCAGTTTCTGCAATAATAACCGCCAGCATTGGTGCCAGTTTCTGCAATAATAATCCCCAGCATTGGTGCCAGTTTCTGCAATCATAATCCCCAGCATTGGTATAGTTTCCGCAATAATAACCGCCAGCATTGGTGCCAGTTTCTGCAATTATAATCCCCAGCATTGGTGCCAGTTTCTAAAATAATAATCCCCAGCATTGGTGCCAGTTTCTGCAATAATAACTGCCAGCATTTGGTGCCAGTTTCTGCAATAATAACTGCCAGCATTGGTGTCAGTTTCCGCAATAATAACCCCCAACACTGGTGCCAGTTTCTGCAATAATAACCCCCAGCATTGGTGCCAGTTTCTGCAATAATAACCCCCAGCATTGGTGCCAGTTTCTGCAACAATAATCCCCAGCATGGGTGCCAGTTTCCGCAATAATAATCCCCAGCATTGGTGTCAGTTTCTGCAATAATAACCCCCAGCATGGGTGCCAGTTTCCGCAATAATAATCCCCAGCAGTGTTGTCAGTTTCCGCAATAATAACCCCCAGCATTGGTGCCAGTTTCTGCAATAATAACCGCCAGCATGGGTGCCAGTTTCTGCAATAATAACCGCCAGCATTGGTGTCAGTTTCCGCAATAATAACCCCAGCATTGGTGCCAGTTTCCGCAATAATAACCCCCAGTATTGGTGTCAGTTTCTGCAATAATAACCGCCAGCATTGGTGTCAGTTTCTGCAATAATAATCCCCAGCATTGGTGTCAGTTTCGGCAATAATAACCCCCAGCATTGGTGCCAGTTTCTGCAATAATAACCCCCAGCATTGGTGTCAGTTTCTGCAATAATAATCGCCAGCATTGGTGTCAGTTTCTGCAATAATAACCCCCAGCATTGGTGCCAGTTTCTGCAATAATAACCGCCAGCATTGGTGCCAGTTTCTGCAATAATAACCGCCAGCATTGGTGCCAGTTTCTGCAATAATAACCGCCAGCATTGGTGCCAGTTTCTGCAATAATAATCCCCAGCATTGGTGCCAGTTTCTGCAATCATAATCCCCAGCATTGGTGCCAGTTTCCGCAATAATAACCCCCAGCATTGGTGCCAGTTTCTGCAATCATAATCCCCAGCATTGGTGCCAGTTTCTAAAATAATAATCCCCAGCATTGGTGCCAGTTTCTGCAATAATAACTGCCAGCATTTGGTTCCAGATTCTGCAATAATAACTGCCAGCATTTGGTGCCAGATTCTGCAATAATAACTGCCAGCATTGGTGTCAGTTTTGGCAATAATAACCCCCAGCATTGGTGCCAGTTTCTGCAATAATAACCCCCAGCATTGGTGTCAGTTTCTGCAATAATAATCGCCAGCATTGGTGTCAGTTTCTGCAATAATAACCCCCAGCATTGGTGCCAGTTTCTGCAATAATAACCCCCAGCATTGGTGCCAGTTTCTGCAATAAGAACCACCAGCATTGGTGCCAGTTTCTGCAATAATAACCGCCAGCATTGGTGCCAGTTTCTGCAATAATAACCGCCAGCATTGGTGCCAGTTTCTGCAATAATAACCGCCAGCATTGGTGCCAGTTTCTGCAATAATAATCCCCAGCATTGGTGCCAGTTTCTGCAATCATAATCCCCAGCATTGGTATAGTTTCCGCAATAATAACCGCCAGCATTGGTGCCAGTTTCTGCAATTATAATCCCCAGCATTGGTGCCAGTTTCTAAAATAATAATCCCCAGCATTGGTGCCAGTTTCTGCAATAATAACTGCCAGCATTTGGTGCCAGTTTCTGCAATAATAACTGCCAGCATTGGTGTCAGTTTCCGCAATAATAACCCCCAACACTGGTGCCAGTTTCTGCAATAATAACCCCCAGCATTGGTGCCAGTTTCTGCAATAATAACCCCCAGCATTGGTGCCAGTTTCTGCAACAATAATCCCCAGCATGGGTGCCAGTTTCCGCAATAATAATCCCCAGCATTGGTGTCAGTTTCTGCAATAATAACCCCCAGCATGGGTGCCAGTTTCCGCAATAATAATCCCCAGCAGTGTTGTCAGTTTCCGCAATAATAACCCCCAGCATTGGTGCCAGTTTCTGCAATAATAACCGCCAGCATGGGTGCCAGTTTCTGCAATAATAACCGCCAGCATTGGTGTCAGTTTCCGCAATAATAACCCCAGCATTGGTGCCAGTTTCCGCAATAATAACCGCCAGCATTGGTGTCAGTTTCTGCAATAATAACCGCCAGCATTGTTGTCAGTTTCTGCAATAATAACCGCCAGCATTGGTGGCAGTTTCTGCAATAATAACCGCTAACATTGATTTCAGTTTCTGCAATAATAACCCCCAGCATTGGTGCCAGTTTCCGCAATAATAACCGCCAGCATTGGTGTCAGTTTCTGCAATAATAACCCCCAGCATTGATGTCAGTTTCTGCAATAATAATCCCCAGCATTGGTGTCAGTTTCTGCAATCATAATCCCCAGCATTGGTGTCAGTTTCTGCAATAATAACCGCCAGCATTGGTGCCAGTTTCTGCAATAATAACCCCCAGCATTGGTGCCAGTTTCCGCAATAATAACCCCCAGCATTGGTGCCAGTTTCTGCAATAATAACCCCCAGCATTGGTGCCAGTTTCTGCAATCATAATCCCCAGCATTGGTGCCAGTTTCTAAAATAATAATCCCCAGCATTGGTGCCAGTTTCTGCAATAATAACTGCCAGCATTTGGTGCCAGATTCTGCAATAATAACTGCCAGCATTTGGTGCCAGATTCTGCAATAATAACTGCCAGCATTGGTGTCAGTTTTGGCAATAATAACCCCCAGCATTGGTGCCAGCTTCTGCAATAATAACCCCCAGCATTGGTGTCAGTTTCTGCAATAATAATCGCCAGCATTGGTGTCAGTTTCTGCAATAATAACCCCCAGCATTGGTGCCAGTTTCTGCAATAATAACCCCCAGCATTGGTGCCAGTTTCTGCAATAATAACCCCCAGCATTGGTGCCAGTTTCTGCAATAATAACCGCCAGCATTGGTGCCAGTTTCTGCAATAATAACCGCCAGCATTGGTGGCAGTTTCTGCAATAATAACCGCCAGCATTGGTGCCAGTTTCTGCAATAATAATCCCCAGCATTGGTGCCAGTTTCTGCAATCATAATCCCCAGCATTGGTGCAGTTTCCGCAATAATAACCGCCAGCATTGGTGCCAGTTTCTGCAATTATAATCCCCAGCATTGGTGCCAGTTTCTAAAATAATAATCCCCAGCATTGGTGCCAGTTTCTGCAATAATAACTGCCAGCATTTGGTGCCAGTTTCTGCAATAATAACTGCCAGCATTGGTGTCAGTTTCCGCAATAATAACCCCCAGCACTGGTGCCAGTTTCTGCAATAATAACCCCCAGCATTGGTGCCAGTTTCTGCAATAATAACCCCCAGCATTGGTGCCAGTTTCTGCAACAATAATCCCCAGCATGGGTGCCAGTTTCCGCAACAATAATCCCCAGCATGGGTGCCAGTTTCCGCAATAATAATCCCCAGCATTGGTGTCAGTTTCTGCAATAATAACCCCCAGCATGGGTGCCAGTTTCCGCAATAATAATCCCCAGCAGTGTTGTCAGTTTCCGCAATAATAACCCCCAGCATTGGTGCCAGTTTCTGCAATAATAACCGCCAGCATGGGTGCCAGTTTCTGCAATAATAACCGCCAGCATTGGTGTCAGTTTCCGCAATAATAACCCCAGCATTGGTGCCAGTTTCCGCAATAATAACCGCCAGCATTAGTGTCAGTTTCCGCAATAATAACCGCCAGCAGTGTTGTCAGTTTCCACAATAATAACCACCAGCATTGGTGTCAGTTTCTGCAATAATAACCGCCAGCATTGTTGTCAGTTTCTGCAATAATAACCGCCAGCATTGGTGTCAGTTTCTGCAATAATAACCGCCAGCATTGTTGTCAGTTTCTGCAATAACCGCCAGCATTGGTGTCAGTTTCTGCAATAATAACCGCCAGCATTGATGCCAGTTTCTGCAATAATAACCGCCAGCATTGGTGCCAGTTTCTGCAATAATAACCGCCAGCATTGGTGGCAGTTTTTGCAATAATAACCGCCAGCATTGGTGCCAGTTTCTGCAATAATAATCCCCAGCATTGGTGCCAGTTTCTGCAATCATAATCCCCAGCATTGGTGCAGTTTCCGCAATAATAACCGCCAGCATTGGTGCCAGTTTCTGCAATTATAATCCCCAGCATTGGTGCCAGTTTCTAAAATAATAATCCCCAGCATTGGTGCCAGTTTCTGCAATAATAACTGCCAGCATTTGGTGCCAGTTTCTGCAATAATAACTGCCAGCATTGGTGTCAGTTTCCGCAATAATAACCCCCAGCACTGGTGCCAGTTTCTGCAATAATAACCCCCAGCATTGGTGCCAGTTTCTGCAATAATAACCCCCAGCATTGGTGCCAGTTTCTGCAACAATAATCCCCAGCATGGGTGCCAGTTTCCGCAATAATAATCCCCAGCATTGGTGTCAGTTTCTGCAATAATAACCCCCAGCATGGGTGCCAGTTTCCGCAATAATAATCCCCAGCAGTGTTGTCAGTTTCCGCAATAATAACCCCCAGCATTGGTGCCAGTTTCTGCAATAATAACCGCCAGCATGGGTGCCAGTTTCTGCAATAATAACCGCCAGCATTGGTGTCAGTTTCCGCAATAATAACCCCAGCATTGGTGCCAGTTTCCGCAATAATAACCGCCAGCATTAGTGTCAGTTTCCGCAATAATAACCGCCAGCAGTGTTGTCAGTTTCCACAATAATAACCACCAGCATTGGTGTCAGTTTCTGCAATAATAACCGCCAGCATTGTTGTCAGTTTCTGCAATAATAACCGCCAGCATTGGTGTCAGTTTCTGCAATAATAACCGCCAGCATTGTTGTCAGTTTCTGCAATAACCGCCAGCATTGGTGTCAGTTTCTGCAATAATAACCGCCAGCATTGATGCCAGTTTCTGCAATAATAACCCCCAGCATTGGTGCCAGTTTCCGCAATAATAACCGCCAGCATTGGTGTCAGTTTCTGCAATAATAACCCCCAGCATTGATGTCAGTTTCTGCAATAATAATCCCCAGCATTGGTGTCAGTTTCTGCAATCATAATCCCCAGCATTGGTGTCAGTTTCTGCAATAATAACCGCCAGCATTGGTGCCAGTTTCTGCAATAATAACCCCCAGCATTGGTGCCAGTTTCCGCAATAATAACCCCCAGCATTGGTGCCAGTTTCTGCAATAATAACCCCCAGCATTGGTGCCAGTTTCTGCAATAATAACCCCCAGCATTGGGTGCCAGTTTCCGCAATAATAACCGCCAGCAGTGTTGTCAGTTTCCGCAATAATAACCCCAGCATGGGTGCTAGTTTCTGCAATAATAACCGCCAGCATTGGTGTCAGTTTCCATAATAATACCCCCAGCATTGGTGCCAGTTTCCGCAATAATAACCGCTAGCATTGGTGCCAGTTTCCGCAATAATAACCGCCAGCATTGGTGTCAGTTTCCACAATAATAACCCCCAGCATTGGTGCCAGTTTCCGCAATAATAACCGCCAGCATTGGTGTCAGTTTCCGCAATAATAATCCCCAGCATTGTTGTCAGTTTCTGCAATAATAACCGCCAGCATTGTTGTCAGTTTCTACAATAACCGCCAGCATTGGTGTCAGTTTCTGCAATAATAATCGCCAGCATTGGTGCCAGTTTCTGCAATAATAACCCCCAGCATTGGTGCCAGTTTCCGCAATAATAACCGCCAGCATTGGTGTCAGTTTCTGCAATAATAACCCCCAGCATTGTTGTCAGTTTCTGCAATAATAATCCCCAGCATTGGTGTCAGTTTCTGCAATAATAACCCCCAGCATTGGTGCCAGTTTATGCAATAATAACCCCCAGCATTGGTGCCAGTTTCTGCAATAATAACCCCCAGCATGGGTGCCAGTTTCCGCAATAATAACCGCCAGCAGTGTTGTCAGTTTCCGCAATAATAACCCCCAGCATGGGTGCCAGTTTCTGCAATAATAACCGCCAGCATTGGTGTCAGTTTCCACAATAATAACCCCCAGCATTGGTGCCAGTTTCCGCAATAATAACCGCCAGCATTGGTGTCAGTTTCCGCAATAATAACCGCCAGCAGTGTTGTCAGTTTCCGCAATAATAACCACAAGCATTGGTGCCAGTTTCCGCAATAATAACCGCCAGCATTGGTGTCAGTTTCCACAATAATAACCCTCAGCATTGGTGCCAGTTTCCGCAATAATAACTCCCAGCATTGGTGTCAGTTTCTGCAATAATAACCACCAGCATTGGTGCCAGTTTCTGCAATAATAACCGCCAGCATTGGTGTCAGTTTCCGCAATAATAACCGCCAGCATTGGTGCCAGTTTCTGCAATAATAATCCTCAGCATTGGTGTCAGTTTCTGCAATAATAACCACCAGCATTGGTGCCAGTTTCTGCAATAATAACCGCCAGCATTGGTGTCAGTTTCCGCAATAATAACCGCCAGCATTGGTGCCAGTTTCTGCAATAATAATCCCCAGCATTGGTGTCAGTTTCTGCAATGATAACCGCCAGCATTGGTGCCAGTTTCTGCAATAATAACCCCCAGCATTGGTGCCAGTTTCTGCAATAATAACCCCCAGCATTGTTGTCAGTTTCTGCAATAATAACCCCCAGCATTGGTGCCAGTTTCCGCAATAATAACCGCCAGCATTGGTGTCAGTTTCTGCAATAATAACCACCAGCATTGGTGCCAGTTTCTGCAATAATAACCGCCAGCATTGGTGTCAGTTTCTGCAATAATAACCACCAGCATTGGTGTCAGTTTCTGCAATAATAACTCCCAGCATTGGTGTCAGTTTATGCAATAATAACCACCAGCATTGGTGCCAGTTTCTGCAATAATAACCGCCAGCATTGGTGTCAGTTTCCGCAATAATAACCCCCAGCATTGGTGCCAGTTTCTGCAATAATAATCCTCAGCATTGGTGTCAGTTTCTGCAATAATAACCACCAGCATTGGTGCCAGTTTCTGCAATAATAACCACCAGCATTGGTGTCAGTTTCCGCAATAATAACCGCCAGCATTGGTGCCAGTTTCTGCAATAATAATCCCCAGCATTGGTGTCAGTTTCTGCAATGATAACCGCCAGCATTGGTGCCAGTTTCTGCAATAATAACCCCCAGCATTGTTGTCAGTTTCTGCAATAATAACCCCCAGCATTGGTGCCAGTTTCCGCAATAATAACCGCCAGCATTGGTGTCAGTTTCTGCAATAATAACCCCCAGCATTGTTGTCAGTTTCTGCAATAATAACCCCCAGCATTGGTGCCAGTTTCCGCAATAATAACCGCCAGCATTGGTGTCAGTTTCCGCAATAATAACCGCCAGCATTGGTGCCAGTTTCTGCAATGATAATCCCCAGCATTGGTGTCAGTTTCTGCAATAATAACCACCAGCATTGGTGCCAGTTTCTGCAATAATAACCGCCAGCATTGGTGTCAGTTTCCGCAATAATAACCGCCAGCATTGGTGCCAGTTTCTGCAATAATAATCCCCAGCATTGGTGTCAGTTTCTGCAATGATAACTGCCAGCATTGGTGCCAGTTTCTGCAATAATAACCCCCAGCATTGTTGTGAGTTTCTGCAATAATAACCCCCAGCATTGGTGCCAGTTTCTGCAATAATAACCCCCAGCATTGGTGCCAGTTTCTGCAATAATAATCCCCAGCATTGGTGCCAGTTTCTGCAATAATAATCCCCAGCATTGGTGCCAGTTTCTGCAATAATAACCGCCAGCATTGGTGTCAGTTTCTGCAACAATAACCACCAGCATTGGTGTCAGTTTCTGCAATAATAACCCCCAGCATTGGTGCCAGTTTCTGCAATAATAATCCCCAGCATTGGTGCCAGTTTCTGCAATAATAACCGCCAGCATTGGTGTCAGTTTCTGCAATAATAACCCCCAGCATTGGTGCCAGTTTCTGCAATGATAACCGCCAGCATTGGTGCCAGTTTCTGCAATAATAACCGCCAGCATTGGTGTCAGTTTCTGCAATAATAACCGCCAGCATTGGTGCCAGTTTCTGCAATAATAACCCCCAGCATTGGTGCCAGTTTCTGCAATAATAACCCCCAGCATTGGTGCCAGTTTCTGCAACAATAACCACCAGCATTAGTGCCAGTTTCTGCAATAATAACCGCCAGCATTGGTGTCAGTTTCTGCAATAATAACCCCCAGCATTGGTGCCAGTTTCCGCAGTAATAACCGCCAGCATTGGTGTCAGTTTCCGCAATAATAACCGCCAGCAGTGCTGTCAGTTTCCGCAATAATAACCCCCAGCATTGTTGTCAGTTTCTGCAATAATAACCGCCAGCATTGTTGTCAGTTTCTGCAATAATAACCGCCAGCATTGTTGTCAGTTTCCGCTATAATAACCATCAGCATTGGTGTCAGTTTCCGCAATAATAACCGCCAGCAGTGTTGTCAGTTTCTGCAATAATAACCGCCAGCATTGGTGTCAGTTTCCGCAATAATAACCGCCAGCATTGGTGTCAGTTTCTGCAATAATAACCGCCAGCATTGTTGTCAGTTTCCGCTATAATAACCATCAGCATTGGTGTCAGTTTCAGCAATAATAACCGCCAGCAGTGTTGTCAGTTTCTGCAATAATAACCGCCAGCATTGGTGTCAGTTTCCGCAATAATAACCGCCAGCATTGGTGCCAGTTTCTGCAATAATAACCACCAGCATTGGTGTCAGTTTCTGCAATAATAACCCCCAGCATTGGTGTCAGTTTCTGCAATAATAACCACCAGCATTGGTGCCAGTTTCTGCAATAATAACTCCCAGCATTGGTGTCAGTTTCTGCAATAATAACCACCAGCATTGGTGTCAGTTTCTGCAATAATAACTCCCAGCATTGGTGTCAGTTTCTGCAATAATAACCACCAGCATTGGTGCCAGTTTCTGCAATAATAACCGCCAGCATTGGTGTCAGTTTCTGCAATAATAACCACCAGCATTGGTGCCAGTTTCTGCAATAATAACCGCCAGCATTGGTGTCAGTTTCCGCAATAATAACCGCCAGCATTGGTGCCAGTTTCTGCAATAATAATCCTCAGCATTGGTGTCACTTTCTGCAATGATAATCCCCTTCATTGGTGTCAGTTTCTGCAATAATAACCACCAGCATTGGTGCCAGTTTCTGCAATAATAACCGCCAGCATTGGTGTCAGTTTCCGCTATAATAACCATCAGCATTGGTGTCAGTTTCAGCAATAATAACCGCCAGCAGTGTTGTCAGTTTCTGCAATAATAACCGCCAGCATTGGTGTCAGTTTCCGCAATAATAACCGCCAGCATTGGTGCCAGTTTCTGCAATAATAACCACCAGCATTGGTGTCAGTTTCTGCAATAATAACCCCCAGCATTGGTGTCAGTTTCTGCAATAATAACCACCAGCATTGGTGCCAGTTTCTGCAATAATAACTCCCAGCATTGGTGTCAGTTTCTGCAATAATAACCACCAGCATTGGTGTCAGTTTCTGCAATAATAACTCCCAGCATTGGTGTCAGTTTCTGCAATAATAACCACCAGCATTGGTGCCAGTTTCTGCAATAATAACCGCCAGCATTGGTGTCAGTTTCTGCAATAATAACCACCAGCATTGGTGCCAGTTTCTGCAATAATAACCGCCAGCATTGGTGTCAGTTTCCGCAATAATAACCGCCAGCATTGGTGCCAGTTTCTGCAATAATAATCCTCAGCATTGGTGTCACTTTCTGCAATGATAATCCCCTTCATTGGTGTCAGTTTCTGCAATAATAACCACCAGCATTGGTGCCAGTTTCTGCAATAATAACCGCCAGCATTGGTGTCAGTTTCCGCAATAATAACCGCCAGCATTGGTGCCAGTTTCTTCAATAATAATCCCCAGCATTGGTGTCAGTTTCTGCAATGATAACCGCCAGCATTGGTGCCAGTTTCTGCAATAAAAAACCCCCAGCATTGTTGTCAGTTTCTGCAATAATAACCCCCAGCATTGGTGCCAGTTTCCGCAATAATAACCGCCAGCATTGGTGTCAGTTTCTGCAATAATAACCCCCAGCATTGGTGTCAGTTTCTGCAATAATAACCCCCAGCATTGGTGCCAGTTTCTGCAATAATAATCCCCAGCATTGGTGCCAGTTTCTGCAATAATAACCGCCAGCATTGGTGTCAGTTTCTGCAACAATAACCACCAGCATTGGTGTCAGTTTCTGTAATAATAACCCCCAGCATTGGTGCCAGTTTCTGCAATAATAATTCCCAGCATTGGTGCCAGTTTCTGCAATAATAACCGCCAGCATTGGTGTCAGTTTCTGCAATAATAACCCCCAGCATTGGTGCCAGTTTCTGCAATGATAACCGCCAGCATTGGTGCCAGTTTCTGCAATAATAACCGCCAGCATTGGTGTCAGTTTCTGCAATAATAACCGCCAGCATTGGTGCCAGTTTCTGCAATAATAACCCCCAGCATTGGTGCCAGTTTCTGCAATAATAACCCCCAGCATTGGTGCCAGTTTCTGCAACAATAACCACCAGCATTAGTACCAGTTTCTGCAATAATAACCGCCAGCATTGGTGTCAGTTTCTGCAATAATAACCGCCAGCATTGGTGCCAGTTTCTGCAATAATAACCCCCAGCATTGGTGTCAGTTTCTGCAATAATAACCGCCAGAATTGGTGTCAGTTTCTGCAATAATAACCGCCAGCATTGGTGTCAATTTCTGCAATAATAACCGCCAGCATTGGTGTCAGTTTCTGCAATAATAACCCCCAGCACTGGTGCCAGTTTCTGCAACAATAACCACCAGCATTGGTGCCAGTTTCTGCAATAATAACCGCCAGCATTGGTGTCAGTTTCTGCAATAATAATCCCCAGCATTGGTGCCAGTTTCTGCAATAATAACCCCCAGCATTGGTGCCAGTTTCTGCAATAATAACCCCCAGCATTGGTGCCAGTTTCTGCAACAATAACCACCAGCATTAGTGCCAGTTTCTGCAATAATAACCGCCAGCATTGGTGTCAGTTTCTGCAATAATAACCCCCAGCATTGGTGCCAGTTTCCGCAATAATAACCGCCAGCATTGGTGTCAGTTTCCGCAATAATAACCGCCAGCATTGGTGTCAGTTTCCGCAATAATAACCGCCAGCATTGGTGTCAGTTTCTGCAATAATAACCGCCAGCATTGTTGTCAGTTTCCGCTATAATAACCATCAGCATTGGTGTCAGTTTCAGCAATAATAACCGCCAGCAGTGTTGTCAGTTTCTGCAATAATAACCGCCAGCATTGGTGTCAGTTTCCGCAATAATAACCGCCAGCATTGGTGCCAGTTTCTGCAATAATAACCACCAGCATTGGTGTCAGTTTCTGCAATAATAACCCCCAGCATTGGTGTCAGTTTCTGCAATAATAACCACCAGCATTGGTGCCAGTTTCTGCAATAATAACTCCCAGCATTGGTGTCAGTTTCTGCAATAATAACCACCAGCATTGGTGTCAGTTTCTGCAATAATAACTCCCAGCATTGGTGTCAGTTTCTGCAATAATAACCACCAGCATTGGTGCCAGTTTCTGCAATAATAACCGCCAGCATTGGTGTCAGTTTCTGCAATAATAACCACCAGCATTGGTGCCAGTTTCTGCAATAATAACCGCCAGCATTGGTGTCAGTTTCCGCAATAATAACCGCCAGCATTGGTGCCAGTTTCTGCAATAATAATCCTCAGTATTGGTGTCACTTTCTGCAATGATAATCCCCTTCATTGGTGTCAGTTTCTGCAATAATAACCACCAGCATTGGTGCCAGTTTCTGCAATAATAACCGCCAGCATTGGTGTCAGTTTCCGCAATAATAACCGCCAGCATTGGTGCCAGTTTCTTCAATAATAATCCCCAGCATTGGTGTCAGTTTCTGCAATGATAACCGCCAGCATTGGTGCCAGTTTCTGCAATAATAACCCCCAGCATTGTTGTCAGTTTCTGCAATAATAACCCCCAGCATTGGTGCCAGTTTCCGCAATAATAACCGCCAGCATTGGTGTCAGTTTCTGCAATAATAACCCCCAGCATTGGTGTCAGTTTCTGCAATAATAACCCCCAGCATTGGTGCCAGTTTCTGCAATAATAATCCCCAGCATTGGTGCCAGTTTCTGCAATAATAACCGCCAGCATTGGTGTCAGTTTCTGCAACAATAACCACCAGCATTGGTGTCAGTTTCTGCAATAATAACCCCCAGCATTGGTGCCAGTTTCTGCAATAATAATTCCCAGCATTGGTGCCAGTTTCTGCAATAATAACCGCCAGCATTGGTGTCAGTTTCTGCAATAATAACCCCCAGCATTGGTGCCAGTTTCTGCAATGATAACCGCCAGCATTGGTGCCAGTTTCTGCAATAATAACCGCCAGCATTGGTGTCAGTTTCTGCAATAATAACCGCCAGCATTGGTGCCAGTTTCTGCAATAATAACCCCCAGCATTGGTGCCAGTTTCTGCAATAATAACCCCCAGCATTGGTGCCAGTTTCTGCAACAATAACCACCAGCATTAGTACCAGTTTCTGCAATAATAACCGCCAGCATTGGTGTCAGTTTCTGCAATAATAACCGCCAGCATTGGTGCCAGTTTCTGCAATAATAACCCCCAGCATTGGTGTCAGTTTCTGCAATAATAACCGCCAGAATTGGTGTCAGTTTCTGCAATAATAACCGCCAGCATTGGTGTCAATTTCTGCAATAATAACCGCCAGCATTGGTGTCAGTTTCTGCAATAATAACCCCCAGCACTGGTGCCAGTTTCTGCAACAATAACCACCAGCATTGGTGCCAGTTTCTGCAATAATAACCGCCAGCATTGGTGTCAGTTTCTGCAATAATAATCCCCAGCATTGGTGCCAGTTTCTGCAATAATAACCGCCAGCATTGGTGCCAGTTTCTGCAATAATAACCGCCAGCATTGGTGCCAGTTTCTGCAACAATAACCACCAGCATTAGTGCCAGTTTCTGCAATAATAACCGCCAGCATTGGTGTCAGTTTCTGCAATAATAACCCCCAGCATTGGTGCCAGTTTCCGCAATAATAACCGCCAGCATTGGTGTCAGTTTCCGCAATAATAACCGCCAGCATTGGTGTCAGTTTCCGCAATAATAACCGCCAGCATTGGTGTCAGTTTCTGCAATAATAACCGCCAGCATTGTTGTCAGTTTCCGCTATAATAACCATCAGCATTGGTGTCAGTTTCAGCAATAATAACCGCCAGCAGTGTTGTCAGTTTCTGCAATAATAACCGCCAGCATTGGTGTCAGTTTCCGCAATAATAACCGCCAGCATTGGTGCCAGTTTCTGCAATAATAACCACCAGCATTGGTGTCAGTTTCTGCAATAATAACCCCCAGCATTGGTGTCAGTTTCTGCAATAATAACCACCAGCATTGGTGCCAGTTTCTGCAATAATAACTCCCAGCATTGGTGTCAGTTTCTGCAATAATAACCACCAGCATTGGTGTCAGTTTCTGCAATAATAACTCCCAGCATTGGTGTCAGTTTCTGCAATAATAACCACCAGCATTGGTGCCAGTTTCTGCAATAATAACCGCCAGCATTGGTGTCAGTTTCTGCAATAATAACCACCAGCATTGGTGCCAGTTTCTGCAATAATAACCGCCAGCATTGGTGTCAGTTTCCGCAATAATAACCGCCAGCATTGGTGCCAGTTTCTGCAATAATAATCCTCAGCATTGGTGTCACTTTCTGCAATGATAATCCCCTTCATTGGTGTCAGTTTCTGCAATAATAACCACCAGCATTGGTGCCAGTTTCTGCAATAATAACCGCCAGCATTGGTGTCAGTTTCCGCAATAATAACCGCCAGCATTGGTGCCAGTTTCTGCAATAATAATCCCCAGCATTGGTGTCAGTTTCTGCAATGATAACCGCCAGCATTGGTGCCAGTTTCTGCAATAATAACCCCCAGCATTGTTGTCAGTTTCTGCAATAATAACCCCCAACATTGGTGCCAGTTTCCGCAATAATAACCGCCAGCATTGGTGTCAGTTTCTGCAATAATAACCCCCAGAATTGGTGTCAGTTTCTGCAATAATAACCCCCAGCATTGGTGCCAGTTTCTGCAATAATAATCCCCAGCATTGGTGCCAGTTTCTGCAATAATAACCACCAGCATTGGTGTCAGTTTCTGCAACAATAACCACCAGAATTGGTGTCAGTTTCTGCAATAATAACCCCCAGCATTGGTGCCAGTTTCTGCAATAATAATCCCCAGCATTGGTGCCAGTTTCTGCAATAATAACCGCCAGCATTGGTGTCAGTTTCTGCAATAATAACCCCCAGCATTGGTGCCAGTTTCTGCAATGATAACCGCCAGCATTGGTGCCAGTTTCTGCAATAATAACCGCCAGCATTGGTGTCAGTTTCTGCAATAATAACCGCCAGCATTGGTGCCAGTTTCTGCAATAATAACCCCCAGCATTGGTGCCAGTTTCTGCAATAATAACCCCCAGCATTGGTGCCAGTTTCTGCAACAATAACCACCAGCATTAGTGCCAGTTTCTGCAATAATAACCGCCAGCATTGGTGTCAGTTTCTTCAATAATATCCGCCAGCATTGGTGCCAGTTTCTGCAATAATAACCCCCAGCATTGGTGTCAGTTTCTGCAATAATAACCGCCAGAATTGGTGTCAGTTTCTGCAATAATAACCGCCAGCATTGGTGTCAGTTTCTGCAATAATAACCGCCAGCATTGGTGTCAGTTTCTGCAATAATAACCCCCAGCACTGGTGCCAGTTTCTGCAACAATAACCACCAGCATTGGTGCCAGTTTCTGCAATAATAACCGCCAGCATTGGAGTCAGTTTCTGCAATAATAATCCCCAGCATTGGTGCCAGTTTCTGCAATAATAACCGCCAGCATTGGTGCCAGTTTCTGCAATAATAACCGCCAGCATTGGTGCCAGTTTCTGCAATAATAACTGCCAGCATTGTTGTCAGTTTCTGCAATAATAACCGCCAGCATTGGTGTCAGTTTCTGCAATAATAACTGCCAGAATTGGTGCCAGTTTCTGCAATAATAACCGCCAGCATTGGTGCCAGTTTCTGCAATAATAACCGCCAGCATTGGTGTCAGTTTCCGCAATAATAACCGCCAGCATTGGTGTCAGTTTCCGCAATAATAATCCCCAGCATTGTTGTCAGTTTCTGCAATAATAACCGCCAGCATTGTTGTCAGTTTCTGCAATAACCGCCAGCATTGGTGTCAGTTTCTGCAATAATAACCGCCAGCATTAATGCCAGTTTCTGCAATAATAACCCACAGCATTGGTGCCAGTTTCCGCAATAATAACCGCCAGCATTGGTGTCAGTTTCTGCAATAATAACCCCCAGCATTGTTGTCAGTTTCTGCAATAATAATCCCCAGCATTGGTGTCAGTTTCTGCAATAATAACCGCCAGCATTGGTGTCAGTTTCTGCAATAATAACCGCCAGCATTGGTGCCAGTTTCTGCAATAATAACCCCCAGCATTGGTGCCAGTTTCCGCAATAATAACCCCCAGCATTGGTGCCAGTTTCTGCAATAATAACCCCCAGCATTGGTGCCAGTTTCTGCAATAATAAACCCCAGCATGGGTGCCAGTTTCTGCAATAATAACCGCCAGCAGTGTTTTCAGTTTCCGCAATAATAACCGCCAGCATTGGTGCCAGTTTCTGCAATAATAACCGCCAGCATTGTTGTCAGTTTCTGCAATAATAACCGCCAGAATTGGTGTCAGTTTCTGCAATAATAACCGCCAGCATTGGTGTCAATTTCTGCAATAATAACCGCCAGCATTGGTGTCAGTTTCTGCAATAATAACCCCCAGCACTGGTGCCAGTTTCTGCAACAATAACCACCAGCATTGGTGCCAGTTTCTGCAATAATAACCGCCAGCATTGGTGTCAGTTTCTGCAATAATAATCCCCAGCATTGGTGCCAGTTTCTGCAATAATAACCGCCAGCATTGGTGCCAGTTTCTGCAATAATAACCGCCAGCATTGGTGCCAGTTTCTGCAATAATAACCGCCAGCATTGTTGTCAGTTTCTGCAATAATAACCGCCAGCATTGGTGTCAGTTTCTGCAATAATAACTGCCAGAATTGGTGCCAGTTTCTGCAATAATAACCGCCAGCATTGGTGCCAGTTTCTGCAATAATAACCGCCAGCATTGGTGTCAGTTTCCGCAATAATAACCGCCAGCATTGGTGTCAGTTTCTGCAATAATAATCCCCAGCATTGGTGTCAGTTTCTGCAATGATAACCGCCAGCATTGGTGCCAGTTTCTGCAATAATAACCACCAGCATTGGTGTCAGTTTCTGCAATAATAACCCCCAGCATTGGTGTCAGTTTCTGCAATAATAACCACCAGCATTGGTGCCAGTTTCTGCAATAATAACTCCCAGCATTGGTGTCAGTTTCTGCAATAATAACCACCAGCATTGGTGTCAGTTTCTGCAATAATAACTCCCAGCATTGGTGTCAGTTTCTGCAATAATAACCACCAGCATTGGTGCCAGTTTCTGCAATAATAACCGCCAGCATTGGTGTCAGTTTCTGCAATAATAACCACCAGCATTGGTGCCAGTTTCTGCAATAATAACCGCCAGCATTGGTGTCAGTTTCCGCAATAATAACCGCCAGCATTGGTGCCAGTTTCTGCAATAATAATCCTCAGCATTGGTGTCACTTTCTGCAATGATAATCCCCAGCATTGGTGTCAGTTTCTGCAATAATAACCACCAGCATTGGTGCCAGTTTCTGCAATAATAACCACCAGAATTGGTGTCAGTTTCCGCAATAATAACCGCCAGCATTGGTGCCAGTTTCTGCAATAATAATCCCCAGCATTGGTGTCAGTTTCTGCAATGATAACCGCCAGCATTGGTGCCAGTTTCTGCAATAATAACCCCCAGCATTGTTGTCAGTTTCTGCAATAATAACCCCCAACATTGGTGCCAGTTTCCGCAATAATAACCGCCAGCATTGGTGTCAGTTTCTGCAATAATAACCCCCAGAATTGGTGTCAGTTTCTGCAATAATAACCCCCAGCATTGGTGCCAGTTTCTGCAATAATAATCCCCAGCATTGGTGCCAGTTTCTGCAATAATAACCACCAGCATTGGTGTCAGTTTCTGCAACAATAACCACCAGAATTGGTGTCAGTTTCTGCAATAATAACCCCCAGCATTGGTGCCAGTTTCTGCAATAATAATCCCCAGCATTGGTGCCAGTTTCTGCAATAATAACCGCCAGCATTGGTGTCAGTTTCTGCAATAATAACCCCCAGCATTGGTGCCAGTTTCTGCAATGATAACCGCCAGCATTGGTGCCAGTTTCTGCAATAATAACCGCCAGCATTGGTGTCAGTTTCTGCAATAATAACCGCCAGCATTGGTGCCAGTTTCTGCAATAATAACCCCCAGCATTGGTGCCAGTTTCTGCAATAATAACCCCCAGCATTGGTGCCAGTTTCTGCAACAATAACCACCAGCATTAGTGCCAGTTTCTGCAATAATAACCGCCAGCATTGGTGTCAGTTTCTTCAATAATAACCGCCAGCATTGGTGCCAGTTTCTGCAATAATAACCCCCAGCATTGGTGTCAGTTTCTGCAATAATAACCGCCAGAATTGGTGTCAGTTTCTGCAATAATAACCGCCAGCATTGGTGTCAGTTTCTGCAATAATAACCGCCAGCATTGGTGTCAGTTTCTGCAATAATAACCCCCAGCACTGGTGCCAGTTTCTGCAACAATAACCACCAGCATTGGTGCCAGTTTCTGCAATAATAACCGCCAGCATTGGTGTCAGTTTCTGCAATAATAATCCCCAGCATTGGTGCCAGTTTCTGCAATAATAACCGCCAGCATTGGTGCCAGTTTCTGCAATAATAACCGCCAGCATTGGTGCCAGTTTCTGCAATAATAACTGCCAGCATTGTTGTCAGTTTCTGCAATAATAACCGCCAGCATTGGTGTCAGTTTCTGCAATAATAACTGCCAGAATTGGTGCCAGTTTCTGCAATAATAACCGCCAGCATTGGTGCCAGTTTCTGCAATAATAACCGCCAGCATTGGTGTCAGTTTCCGCAATAATAACCGCCAGCATTGGTGTCAGTTTCCGCAATAATAATCCCCAGCATTGTTGTCAGTTTCTGCAATAATAACCGCCAGCATTGTTGTCAGTTTCTGCAATAACCGCCAGCATTGGTGTCAGTTTCTGCAATAATAACCGCCAGCATTAATGCCAGTTTCTGCAATAATAACCCACAGCATTGGTGCCAGTTTCCGCAATAATAACCGCCAGCATTGGTGTCAGTTTCTGCAATAATAACCCCCAGCATTGTTGTCAGTTTCTGCAATAATAATCCCCAGCATTGGTGTCAGTTTCTGCAATAATAACCGCCAGCATTGGTGTCAGTTTCTGCAATAATAACCGCCAGCATTGGTGCCAGTTTCTGCAATAATAACCCCCAGCATTGGTGCCAGTTTCCGCAATAATAACCCCCAGCATTGGTGCCAGTTTCTGCAATAATAACCCCCAGCATTGGTGCCAGTTTCTGCAATAATAAACCCCAGCATGGGTGCCAGTTTCTGCAATAATAACCGCCAGCAGTGTTGTCAGTTTCCGCAATAATAACCCCCAGCATGGGTGCCAGTTTCTGCAATAATAACCGCCAGCATTGGTGTCAGTTTCCACAATAATAACCCCCAGCATTGGTGCCAGTTTCCGCAATAATAACCGCCAGCATTGGGGTCAGTTTCCGCAATAATAACCGCCAGCAGTGTTGTCAGTTTCCGCAATAATAACCCCCAGCATTGGTGCCAGTTTCCGCAATAATAACCGCCAGCATTGGTGCCAGTTTCTGCAATAATAACCGCCAGCAGTGTTGTCAGTTTCTGCAATAATAATCCCCAGCATTGGTGTCAGTTTCTGCAATAATAACCGCCAGCATTGGTGTCAGTTTCTGCAACAATAACCACCAGCATTGGTGTCAGTTTCTGCAATAATAACCGCCAGCATTGGTGTCAGTTTCTACAATAATAACCCCCAGCATTGGTGCCAGTTTCTGCAATAATAACCGCCAGCATTGGTGTCAGTTTCTGCAACAATAACCACCAGCATTGGTGCCAGTTTCTGCAATAATAACCGCCAGCATTGGTGTCAGTTTCTGCAATAATAACCGCCAGCATTGGTGTCAGTTTCTGCAATAATAACCCCTAGCATTGGTGCCAGTTTTTGCAACAATAACCACCAGCATTGGTGCCAGTTTCTGCAATAATAACCGCTAGCATTGGTGCCAGCTTCTGCAATAATAACCCCCAGCATTGGTGTCAGCTTATGCAATAATAACCGCCAGCATTGGTGTCAGTTTCTGCAATAATAATCCCCAGTATTGGTGTAAGTTTCGGCAATAATAACCCCCAGCATTGGTGTCAGTTTCTGCAATAATAACCGCCAGCATTGATGTCAGTTTCTGCAATGATAACCCCCAGCATTGGTGCCAGTTTCTGCAATGATAACCGCCAGCATTGGTGCCAGTTTCTGCAATGATAACCGCCAGCATTGGTGCCAGTTTCTGCAATAATAACCCCCAGCATGGGTGCCAGTTTCCGCAATAATAACCCCCAGCATTGTTGTCAGTTTCTGCAATAATAATCCCCAGCATTGGTGTCAGTTTCTGCAATAATAACCGCCAGCATTGGTGTCAGTTTCTGCAATAATAACCGCCAGCATTGGTGTCAGTTTCCGCAATAATAACCCCCAGCATTGGTGCCAGTTTCTGCAATAATAACCCCCAGTATTGGTGCCAGTTTCTGCAATAATAACCGCCAGCATTGGTGTCAGTTTCCGCAATAATAATCCCCAGCATTGTTGTCAGTTTCTGCAATAATAACCGCCAGCATTGTTGTCAGTTTCTGCAATAACCGCCAGCATTGGTGTCAGTTTCTGCAATAATAACCGCCAGCATTGGTGCCAGTTTCTGCAATAATAACCCCCAGCATTGGTGCCAGTTTCCGCAATAATAACCGCCAGCATTGGTGTCAGTTTCTGCAATAATAACCCCCAGCATTGTTGTCAGTTTCTGCAATAATAATCCCCAGCATTGGTGTCAGTTTCTGCAATAATAACCGCCAGCATTGGTGTCAGTTTCTGCAATAATAACCGCCAGCATTGGTGCCAGTTTCTGCAATAATAACCCCCAGCATTGGTGCCAGTTTCCGCAATAATAACCCCCAGCATTGGTGCCAGTTTCTGCAATAATAACCCCCAGCATTGGTGCCAGTTTCTGCAATAATAACCCCCAGAATGGGTGCCAGTTTCCGCAATAATAACCGCCAGCAGTGTTGTCAGTTTCCGCAATAATAACCCCCAGCATTGGTGCCAGTTTCTGCAATAATAACCTCCAGCATTGGTGTCAGTTTCCACAATAATAACCCCCAGCATTGGTGCCAGTTTCTGCAATAATAACCGCCAGCATTGGTGTCAGTTTCCGCAATAATAACCGCCAGCAGTGTTGTCAGTTTCCGCAATAATAACCCCCAGCATTGGTGCCAGTTTCCACAATAATAACCGCCAGCATTGGTGCCAGTTTCTGCAATAATAACCGCCAGCAGTGTTGTCAGTTTCTGCAATAATAATCCCCAGCATTGGTGTCAGTTTCTGCAATAATAACCGCCAGCATTGGTGTCAGTTTCTGCAACAATAACCACCAGCATTGGTGTCAGTTTCTGCAATAATAACCGCCAGCATTGGTGTCAGTTTCTACAATAATAACCCCCAGCATTGGTGCCAGTTTCTGCAATAATAACCGCCAGCATTGGTGTCAGTTTCTGCAACAATAACCACCAGCATTGGTGCCAGTTTCTGCAATAATAACCGCCAGCATTGGTGTCAGTTTCTGCAATAATAACCACCAGCATTGGTGTCAGTTTCTGCAATAATAACCCCTAGCATTGGTGTCAGTTTCTGCAACAATAACCACCAGCATTGGTGTCAGTTTCTGCAATAATAATCCCCAGCATTGGTGCCAGTTTCCGCAATAATAACCGCCAGCATTGGTGTCAGTTTCCGCAATAATAACCGCCAGCAGTGTTGTCAGTTTCCGCAATAATAACCGCCAGCATTGGTGCCAGTTTCCGCAATAATAACCGCCAGCATTGGTGTCAGTTTCTGCAATAATAACCGCCAGCATTGGTGTCAGTTTCTGCAACAATAACCACCAGCATTGGTGTCAGTTTCTGCAATAATAACCGCCAGCATTGGTGTCAGTTTCTACAATAATAACCCCCAGCATTGGTGTCAGTTTCTGCAATAATAACCCCCAGCATTGGTGCCAGTTTCTGCAATGATAACCCCCAGCATTGGTGCCAGTTTCTGCAATGATAACCCCCAGCATTGGTGTCAGTTTCTGCTATGATAACCGCCAGCATTGGTGCCAGTTTCTGCAATAATAACCCCCAGCATGGGTGCCAGTTTCCGCAATAATAACCCCCAGCATTGTTGTCAGTTTCTGCAATAATAACCGCCAGCATTGGTGTCAGTTTCTGCAACAATAACCACCAGCATTGGTATCAGTTTCTGCAATAATAATCCCCAGTATTGGTGTAAGTTTCGGCAATAATAACCCCCAGCATTGTTGTCAGTTTCTGCAATAATAATCCCCAGCATTGGTGTCAGTTTCTGCAATAATAACCGCCAGCATTGGTGTCAGTTTCTGCAATAATAACCCCCAGCATTGTTGTCAGTTTCTGCAATAATAACCCCCAGCATTGGTGCCAGCAAAAAACGCAGCTGTAAAAACGCCAGTGGGCATGAGGCCTAAATATTATTATTTATTTTATTTTTTTTGAAAAAAAAAAAAAAAAAAACGTTGCAGCTAAAAACGCGACCGCGCGTTAGTGCGTGTTTTTGCGCGTTAGTGCGCGTTAGTGCGCGTTTTTGCGCGTTTTTTGACGCTCGCGTTTTTCCTGCCTAATTCTGACGCTGAGGAACGCACTGGTCCTGTTTTTTTTTTTACAGCTTACAAACGCCTATGCTCTTTACAGCTCAAAAACGCCTAGGTGGGCATGAAGCTATAGACTAACATGGACAGGCGTTTTTAAGCTGTAAAAAACGCTCAAAAACGCGGCTGAAAAAACGCCCGTGGGCATGAGGCCTAACCGCCACCATTGGTGTCAGTTTCTGCAATAATAACCCCCAGCATGGGTGCCAGTTTCCGCAATAATAACCGCCAGCAGTGTTGTCAGTTTCCGCAGTATTAACCCCCAGCATTGGTGTCAGTTTCTGCAATAATAACCCCCAGCATTGGTGCCAGTTTCTGCAATAATAATCCTCAGCATTGGTGTCAGTTTCTGCAATAATAACCACCAGCATTGGTACCAGTTTCCGCAATAATAACCGCCAGCATTGGTGCCAGTTTCTGCAATAATAATCCCCAGCATTGGTGCCAGTTTCTGCAATAATAACCCCCAGCATTGTTGTCAGTTTCTGCAATAATAACCCCCAGCATTGGTGCCAGTTTCTGCAATAATAACCCCCAGCATTGTTGTCAGTTTCTGCAATAATAACCGCCAGCATTGGTGCCAGTTTCTGCAATAATAATCCCCAGCATTGGTGCCAGTTTCTGCAATAATAACCCCCAGCATTGTTGTCAGTTTCTGCAATAATAACCCCCAGCATTGGTGCCAGTTTCTGCAATAATAACCCCCAGCATTGTTGTCAGTTTCTGCAATAATAACCCCCAGCATTGGTGCCAGTTTCTGCAATAATAATCCTCAGCATTGGTGTCAGTTTCTGCAATAATAACCACCAGCATTGGTACCAGTTTCCGCAATAATAACCGCCAGCAGTGTTGTCAGTTTCTGCAATAATAATCCCCAGCATTGGTGCCAGTTTCTGCAATAATAACCCCCAGCATTGTTGTCAGTTTCTGCAATAATAACCCCCAGCATTGGTGCCAGTTTCCACAATAATACCCGCCAGCATTGGTGTCAGTTTCCGCAATAATAACCGCCAGCAGTGCTGTCAGTTTCCGCAATAATAAGGCCTCATGCCCACTGTCGTTTTTACAGCTGCGTTATTTGCAGCTTAAAAACGCCTGTCCATGTTATTGTAAGGCCTCATGCCCACGGGCGTTTTTTCAGCCGTGTTTTTGAGCGTTTTTTACAGCTTAAAAACGCCTGTCCATGTTAGTCTATAGCTTCATGCCCACGTAGGCGTTTTTGAGCTGTAAAGAGCATAGGCGTTTGTAAGCTGTAAAAAAAACCCAGGACCAGTGCGTTCCTCAGCGTCAGAATTAGGCAGAAAAAAACGCAAGCGTCAAAAAACGCGCAAAAACGTGCACTAACGCGCAAAAACGCGCACTAACGCACGGTCGCGTTTTTAGCTCCGACGTTTTGTTTTTTTTTTCAAAAAAAAATAAAAATAAAAAAATAAAATATTTACAATAACATGGACAGGCGTTTTTAAGCTGCAAAAAACGCAGCTGTAAAAACGCCAGTGGGCATGAGGCCTAAATATTATTATTTTTTTTTTTTTAAAAAAAAAAAAAAAACGTCGCAGCTAAAAACGTGACCGCGCGTTAGTGCGCGTTTTTGCGCGTTAGTGCGCGTTAGTGCGCGTTTTTGCGCGTTTTTTGACGCTCGCGTTTTTTTCTGCCTAATTCTGACGCTGAGGAACGCACTGGTCCTGGGTTTTTTTTACAGCTTACAAACGCCTATGCTCTTTACAGCTCAAAAACGCCTAGATGGGCATGAAGCTATAGACTAACATGGACAGGCGTTTTTAAGCTGTAAAAAACGCTCAAAAACGCGGCTGAAAAAACGCCCGTAGGCATGAGGCCTAACCGCCAGCATTGGTGTCAGTTTCTGCAATAATAACCCCCAGCATGGGTGCCAGTTTACGCAATAATAACCGCCAGCAGTGTTGTCAGTTTCCGCAATATTAACCCCCAGCATTGGTGTCAGTTTCTGCAATAATAACCCCCAGCATTGGTGCCAGTTTCCACAATAATACCCGCCAGCATTGGTGTCAGTTTCCGCAATAATAACCGCCAGCAGTGCTGTCAGTTTCCGTAATAATAACCCCCAGCATTGTTGTCAGTTTCTGCAATAATAACCCCCAGCATTGGTGTCAGTTTCCGCAATTATAACCGCCAGCATTGGTGTCAGTTTCCGCAATAATAACCGCCAGCATTGGTGTCAGTTTCTGCAATAATAACCGCCAGCATTGGTGTCAGTTTCTGCAATAATAACCCCCAGCATTGTTGTCAGTTTCCGCTATAATAACCATCAGCATTGGTGTCAGTTTCCGCAATAATAACCGCCAGCAGTGTTGTCAGTTTCTGCAATAATAACCGCCAGCATTGGTGTCAGTTTCCGCAATAATAACCCCCAGCATTGGTGTCAGTTTCTGCAATAATAACCGCCAGCATTGGTGTCAGTTTCTGCAATAATAACCGCCAGCATTGGTGTCAGTTTCTGCAATAATAACCGCCAGCATTGGTGTCAGTTTCTGCAATAATAACCGCCAGTATTGGTGTCAGTTTCCGCAATAATAATCCCCAGCATTGGTGTCAGTTTCTGCAATGATAACCGCCAGCATTGGTGCCAGTTTCTGCAATAATAACCACCAGCATTGGTGTCAGTTTCTGCAATAATAACCCCCAGCATTGGTGTCAGTTTCTGCAATAAAAACCACCAGCATTGGTGCCAGTTTCTGCAATAATAACTCCCAGCATTGGTGTCAGTTTCTGCAATAATAACTCCCAGCATTGGTGTCAGTTTCTGCAATAATAACCACCAGCATTGGTGCCAGTTTCTGCAATAATAACCGCCAGCATTGGTGTCAGTTTCCGCAATAATAACCACCAGCATTGGTGTCAGTTTCTGCAATAATAACTCCCAGCATTGGTGTCAGTTTCTGCAATAATAACCACCAGCATTGGTGCCAGTTTCTGCAATAATAACCGCCAGCATTGGTGTCAGTTTCCGCAATAATAACCGCCAGCATTGGTGCCAGTTTCTGCAATAATAATCCTCAGCATTGGTGTCAGTTTCTGCAATAATAACCACCAGCATTGGTGCCAGTTTCTGCAATAATAACCGCCAGCATTGGTGTCAATTTCCGCAATAATAACCGCCAGCATTGGTGCCAGTTTCTGCAATAATAATCCCCAGCATTGGTGTCAGTTTCTGCAATGATAATCGCCAGCATTGGTGCCAGTTTCTGCAATAATAACCCCCAGCATTGGTGCCAGTTTCTGCAATAATAACCCCCAGCATTGTTGTCAGTTTCTGCAATAATAACCCCCAGCATTGGTGCCAGTTTCCGCAATAATAACCGCCAGCATTGGTGTCAGTTTCTGCAATAATAACCACCAGCATTGGTGCCAGTTTCTGCAATAATAACCGCCAGCATTGGTGTCAGTTTCTGCAATAATAATCCCCAGCATTGGTGTCAGTTTCTGCAATAATAACCACCAGCATTGGTGTCAGTTTCTGCAATAATAACTCCCAGCATTGGTGTCAGTTTCTGCAATAATAACCACCAGCATTGGTGCCAGTTTCTGCAATAATAACCGCCAGCATTGGTGTCAGTTTCTGCAATAATAACCGCCAGCATTGGTGCCAGTTTCTGCAATAATAATCCTCAGCATTGGTGTCAGTTTCTGCAATAATAACCACCAGCATTGGTGCCAGTTTCTGCAATAATAACCACCAGCATTGGTGTCAGTTTCCGCAATAATAACCGCCAGCATTGGTGCCAGTTTCTGCAATAATAATCCCCAGCATTGGTGTCAGTTTCTGCAATGATAACTGCCAGCATTGGTGCCAGTTTCTGCAATAATAGCCCCCAGCATTGTTG
This sequence comes from Rana muscosa, assembly GCA_029206835.1. Taxonomy (NCBI): domain Eukaryota; kingdom Metazoa; phylum Chordata; class Amphibia; order Anura; family Ranidae; genus Rana; species Rana muscosa. Next base: position 421,452,575 of record CM055123.1, on the reverse strand, counting down.
TCAGTTTCTGCAATAATAACCCCCAGCATTGGTGCCAGTTTCCGCAATAATAACCGCCAGCATTGGTGTCAGTTTCTGCAATAATAACCCCCAGCATTGTTGTCAGTTTCTGCAATAATAACCCCGAGCATTGGTGCCAGTTTCCGCAATAATAACCGCCAGCATTGGTGTCAGTTTCCGCAATAATAACCGCCAGCATTGGTGCCAGTTTCTGCAATGATAATCCCCAGCATTGGTGTCAGTTTCTGCAATAATAACCACCAGCATTGGTGCCAGTTTCTGCAATAATAACCGCCAGCATTGGTGTCAGTTTCCGCAATAATAACCGCCAGCATTGGTGCCAGTTTCTGCAATAATAATCCCCAGCATTGGTGTCAGTTTCTGCAATGATAACCACCAGCATTGGTGCCAGTTTCTGCAATAATAACCCCCAGCATTGTTGTCAGTTTCTGCAATAATAACCCCCAGCATTGGTGCCAGTTTCTGCAATAATAACCCCCAGTATTGGTGCCAGTTTCTGCAATAATAATCCCCAGCATTGGTGCCAGTTTCTGCAATAATAATCCCCAGCATTGGTGCCAGTTTCTGCAATAATAACCGCCAGCATTGGTGTCAGTTTCTGCAACAATAACCACCAGCATTGGTGTCAGTTTCTGCAATAATAACCCCCAGCATTGGTGCCAGTTTCTGCAATAATAATCCCCAGCATTGGTGCCAGTTTCTGCAATAATAACCGCCAGCATTGGTGTCAGTTTCTGCAATAATAACCCCCAGCATTGGTGCCAGTTTCTGCAATGATAACCGCCAGCATTGGTGCCAGTTTCTGCAACAATAACCACCAGCATTGGTGCCAGTTTCTGCAATAATAACCGCCAGCATTGGTGTCAGTTTCTGCAATAATAACCGCCAGCATTGGTGTCAGTTTCTGCAATAATAACCCCTAGCATTGGTGTCAGTTTCTGCAACAATAACCACCAGCATTGGTGTCAGTTTCTGCAATAATAATCCCCAGTATTGGTGTAAGTTTCGGCAATAATAACCCCCAGCATTGGTGTCAGTTTCTGCAATAATAACCCCCAGCATTGGTGCCAGTTTCTGCAATGATAACCCCCAGCATTGGTGCCAGTTTCTGCAATGATAACCCCCAGCATTGGTGTCAGTTTCTGCTATGATAACCGCCAGCATTGGTGCCAGTTTCTGCAATAATAACCCCCAGCATGGGTGCCAGTTTCCACAATAATAACCCCCAGCATTGTTGTCAGTTTCTGCAATAATAACCGCCAGCATTGGTGTCAGTTTCTGCAACAATAACCACCAGCATTGGTATCAGTTTCTGCAATAATAATCCCCAGTATTGGTGTAAGTTTCGGCAATAATAACCCCCAGCATTGTTGTCAGTTTCTGCAATAATAATCCCCAGCATTGGTGTCAGTTTCTGCAATAATAACCGCCAGCATTGGTGTCAGTTTCTGCAATAATAACCCCCAGCATTGTTGTCAGTTTCTTCAATAATAACCCCTAGCATTGGTGCCAGCAAAAAACGCAGCTGTAAAAACGCCAGTGGGCATGAGGCCTAAATATTATTATTAATTTTTTTAAAAAAAAAACACAAAAAAAAAAACGTTGCAGCTAAAAACGCGACCGCGCGTTAGTGCGCATTTTTGCGCGTTAGTGCGCGTTAGTGCGCGTTTTTGCGCGTTTTTTGACGCTCGCGTTTTTCCTGCCTAATTCTGACGCTGAGGAACGCACTGGTCCTGGTTTTTTCTTTACAGCTTACAAACGCCTATGCTCTTTACAGCTCAAAAACGCCTAGGTGGGCATGAAGCTATAGACTAACATGGACAGGCGTTTTTAAGCTGTAAAAAACGCTCAAAAACGCGGCTGAAAAAACGCCCGTGGGCATGAGGCCTAACCGCCACCATTGGTGTCAGTTTCTGCAATAATAACCCCCAGCATGGGTGCCAGTTTACGCAATAATAACCGCCAGCAGTGTTGTCAGTTTCCGCAATATTAACCCCCAGCATTGGTGTCAGTTTCTGCAATAATAACCCCCAGCATTGGTGCCAGTTTCTGCAATAATAATCCTCAGCATTGGTGTCAGTTTCTGCAATAATAACCACCAGCATTGGTACCAGTTTCCGCAATAATAACCGCCAGCATTGGTGCCAGTTTCTGCAATAATAATCCCCAGCATTGGTGCCAGTTTCTGCAATAATAACCCCCAGCATTGTTGTCAGTTTCTGCAATAATAACCCCCAGCATTGGTGCCAGTTTCCACAATAATACCCGCCAGCATTGGTGTCAGTTTCCGCAATAATAACCGCCAGCAGTGCTGTCAGTTTCCGCAATAATAAGGCCTCATGCCCACTGTCGTTTTTACAGCTGCGTTATTTGCAGCTTAAAAACGCCTGTCCATGTTATTGTAAGGCCTCATGCCCACGGGCGTTTTTTCAGCCGCGTTTTTGAGCGTTTTTTACAGCTTAAAAACGCCTGTCCATGTTAGTCTATAGCTTCATGCCCACGTAGGCGTTTTTGAGCTGTAAAGAGCATAGGCGTTTGTAAGCTGTAAAAAAAAAAACAGGACCAGTGCGTTCCTCAGCGTCAGAATTAGGCAGAAAAAACGCGAGCGTCAAAAAACGCGCAAAAACGCGCACTAACGCGCAAAAACGCGCACTAACGCGCGGTCGCGTTTTTAGCTCCGACGTTTTTGTTTTTTTTTTCAAAAAAAAATAAAAATAAAAAAATAAAATATTTACAATAACATGGACAGGCGTTTTTAAGCTGCAAAAAACGCAGCTGTAAAAACGCCAGTGGGCATGAGGCCTAAATATTATTATTATTATTTTTTTAAAAAAAAAAAAAAAAAAAAAAAAAACGTTGCAGCTAAAAACGCGACCGCGCGTTAGTGCACGTTTTTGCGCGTTAGTGCGCGTTTTTGCGCGTTTTTTGACGCTCGCGTTTTTTTCTGCCTAATTCTGACGCTGAAGAACGCACTGGTCCTGGGTTTTTTTTACAGCTTACAAACGCCTATGCTCTTTACAGCTCAAAAACGCCTAGATGGGCATGAAGCTATAGACTAACATGGACAGGCGTTTTTAAGCTGTAAAAAACGCTCAAAAACGCGGCTGAAAAAACGCCCGTAGGCATGAGGCCTAACCGCCAGCATTGGTGTCAGTTTCTGCAATAATAACCCCCAGCATGGGTGCCAGTTTACGCAATAATAACCGCCAGCAGTGTTGTCAGTTTCCGCAATATTAACCCCCAGCATTGGTGTCAGTTTCTGCAATAATAACCCCCAGCATTGGTGCCAGTTTCCACAATAATACCCGCCAGCATTGGTGTCAGTTTCCGCAATAATAACCACCAGCAGTGCTGTCAGTTTCCGCAATAATAACCCCCAGCATTGTTGTCAGTTTCTGCAATAATAACCCCCAGCATTGGTGTCAGTTTCCGCAATAATAACCGCCAGCATTGGTGTCAGTTTCTGCAATAATAACCGCCAGCATTGGTGTCAGTTTCCGCAATAATAACCACCAGCATTGGTGTCAGTTTCTGCAATAATAACCGCCAGCATTGGTGTCAGTTTCTGCAATAATAACCGCCAGCATTGTTGTCAGTTTCCGCTATAATAACCATCAGCATTGGTGTCAGTTTCCGCAATAATAACCGCCAGCAGTGTTGTCAGTTTCTGCAATAATAACCGCCAGCATTGGTGTCAGTTTCCGCAATAATAACCCCCAGCATTGGTGTCAGTTTCTGCAATAATAACCGCCAGCATTGGTGTCAGTTTCTGCAATAATAACCGCCAGCATTGGTGTCAGTTTCTGCAATAATAACCGCCAGCATTGGTGTCAGTTTCTGCAATAATAACCGCCAGTATTGGTGTCAGTTTCCGCAATAATAATTCCCAGCATTGGTGTCAGTTTCTGCAATGATAACCGCCAGCATTGGTGCCAGTTTCTGCAATAATAACCACCAGCATTGGGTGCCAGTTTCTGCAATAATAATCCCTAGCATTGGTGTCAGTTTCTGCAATAATAACCGCCAGCATTGGTGTCAGTTTCTGCAATAATAACCCCCAGCATTGGTGCCAGTTTCTGCAATAATAACCCAAGCATTGTTGTCAGTTTCTGCAATAATAACCCCCAGCATTGGTGCCAGCAAAAAACTCAGCTGTAAAAACGCCAGTGGGCATGAGGCCTAAATATTATTATTTATTTATTTATTTTTGAAAAAAAAAAAACCAAAAAAAAACGTCGCAGCTAAAACCGCGACGGCGCGTTAGTGCGCGTTTTTGCGCGTTAGTGCGCGTTAGTGCGCGTTTTTGCGCGTTTTTTTGACGCTCCGCGTTTTTCCTGCCTAATTCTGACGCTGAGGAACGCACTGGTCCTGTTTGTTTACAGCTTACAAACGCCTATGCTCTTTACAGCTCAAAACGCCTAGGTGGGCATGAAGCTATAGACTAACATGGACAGGCGTTTTTAAGCTGTAAAAAAACGCTCAAAAACGCGGCTGAAAAAACGCCCGTGGGCATGAGGCCTAACCACCACCATTGGTGTCAGTTTCTGCAATAATAACCCCCAGCATGGGTGCCAGTTTACGCAATAATAACCGCCAGCAGTGTTGTCAGTTTCCGCAATATTAACCCCCAGCATTGGTGTCAGTTTCTGCAATAATAACCCCCAGCATTGGTGCCAGTTTCTGCAATAATAATCCTCAGCATTGGTGTCAGTTTCTGCAATAATAACCACCAGCATTGGTACCAGTTTCCGCAATAATAACCGCCAGCATTGGTGCCAGTTTCTGCAATAATAATCCCCAGCATTGGTGCCAGTTTCTGCAATAATAACCCCCAGCATTGTTGTCAGTTTCTGCAATAATAACCCCCAGCATTGGTGCCAGTTTCTGCAATAATAACCACCAGCATTGTTGTCAGTTTCTGCAATAATAACCGCCAGCATTGGTGCCAGTTTCTGCAATAATAATCCCCAGCATTGGTGCCAGTTTCTGCAATAATAACCCCCAGCATTGTTGTCAGTTTCTGCAATAATAACCCCCAGCATTGGTGCCATTTTCTGCAATAATAACCCCCAGCATTGTTGTCAGTTTCTGCAATAATAACCCCAGCATTGGTGCCAGTTTCTGCAATAATAATCCTCAGCATTGGTGTCAGTTTCTGCAATAATAACCACCAGCATTGGTACCAGTTTCCGCAATAATAACCGCCAGCAGTGTTGTCAGTTTCTGCAATAATAATCCCCAGCATTGGTGCCAGTTTCTGCAATAATAGCCCCCAGCATTGTTGTCAGTTTCTGCAATAATAACCCCAGCATTGGTGCCAGTTTCCACAATAATACCCGCCAGCATTGGTGTCAGTTTCTGCAATAATAACCGCCAGCAGCGCTGTCAGTTTCCGCAATAATAAGGCCTCATGCCACTGTCGTTTTTACAGCTGCGTTATTTGCAGCTTAAAACGCCTGTCCATGTTATTGTAAGGCCTCATGCCCACGGGCGTTTTTTCAGCCGCGTTTTTGAGCGTTTTTTACAGCTTAAAAACGCCTGTCCATGTTAGTCTATAGCTTCATGCCCACGTAGGCGTTTTTGAGCTGTAAAGAGCATAGGCGTTTGTAAGCTGTGAAAAAAAAACCAGGACCAGTGCGTTCCTCAGCGTCAGAATTAGGCAGAAAAAACGCGAGCGTCAAAAAACGCGCAAAAACGCGCACTAACGCGCAAAAACGCGCACTAACGCACGGTCGCGTTTTTAGCTCCGACGTTTTTGGTTTTTTTTTCAAAAAAAATAAAAATAAAAAAATAAAATATTTACAATAACATGACAGGCGTTTTTAAGCTGCAAAAACGCAGCTGTAAAAACGCCAGTGGGCATGAGGCCTAAATATTATTATTTATTATTTTTTTTTTGAAAAAAAAAAAAAAAAAAAACGTCGCAGCTAAAAACGCGACCGCGCGTTAGTGCGCGTTTTTGCGCGTTAGTGCGCGTTTTTGCACGTTTTTTGACGCTCGCGTTTTTCCTGCCTAATTCTGACGCTGAGGAACGCACTGGTCCTGTTTTTTTTTTTACAGCTTACAAACGCCTATGCTCTTTACAGCTCAAAAACGCCTAGGTGGGCATGAAGCTATAGACTAACATGGACAGGCGTTTTTAAGCTGTAAAAAACGCTCAAAAACGTGGCTGAAAAAACGCCCGTGGGCATGAGCCTAACCGCCACCATTGGTGTCAGTTTCTGCAATAATAACCCCCAGCATGGGTGCCAGTTTACGCAATAATAACCGCCAGCAGTGTTGTCAGTTTCCGCAATATTAACCCCCAGCATTGGTGTCAGTTTCTGCAATAATAACCCCCAGCATTGGTGCCAGTTTCTGCAATAATAATCCTCAGCATTGGTGTCAGTTTCTGCAATAATAACCACCAGCATTGGTACCAGTTTCCGCAATAATAACCGCCAGCATTGGTGCCAGTTTCTGCAATAATAATCCCCAGCATTGGTGCCAGTTTCTGCAATAATAACCCCCAGCATTGTTGTCAGTTTCTGCAATAATAACCGCCAGCATTGGTGCCAGTTTCTGCAATAATAACCCCCAGCATTGTTGTCAGTTTCTGCAATAATAACCGCCAGCATTGGTGCCAGTTTCTGCAATAATAATCCCCAGCATTGGTGCCAGTTTCTGCAATAATAACCCCCAGCATTGTTGTCAGTTTCTGCAATAATAACCCCCAGCATTGGTGCCAGTTTCTGCAATAATAACCCCCAGCATTGTTGTCAGTTTCTGCAATAATAACCCCCAGCATTGGTGCCAGTTTCTGCAATAATAATCCTCAGCATTGGTGTCAGTTTCTGCAATAATAACCACCAGCATTGGTACCAGTTTCCGCAATAATAACCGCCAGCAGTGTTGTCAGTTTCTGCAATAATAATCCCCAGCATTGGTGCCAGTTTCTGCAATAATAGCCCCCAGCATTGTTGTCAGTTTCTGCAATAATAACCCCCAGCATTGGTGCCAGTTTCCACAATAATACCCGCCAGCATTGGTGTCAGTTTCCGCAATAATAACCGCCAGCAGTGCTGTCAGTTTCCGCAATAATAAGGCCTCATGCCCACTGTCGTTTTTACAGCTGCGTTATTTGCAGCTTAAAAACGCCTGTCCATGTTATTGTAAGGCCTCATGCCCACGTGCGTTTTTTCAGCCGCGTTTTTGAGCGTTTTTTACAGCTTAAAAACGCCTGTCCATGTTAGTCTATAGCTTCATGCCCACGTAGGCGTTTTTGAGCTGTAAAGAGCATAGGCGTTTGTAAGCTGTAAAAAAAAACCAGGACCAGTGCGTTCCTCAGCGTCAGAATTAGCCAGAAAAAAACGCGAGCGTCAAAAAACGCGCAAAAACGCGCACTAACGCGCAAAAACGCTCACTAACGCGCGGTCGCGTTTTTAGCTCCGACGTTTTGTTTTTTTTTTTCAAAAAAAAATAAAAATAAAAAAATAAAATATTTACAATAACATGGACAGGCGTTTTTAAGCTGCAAAAAACGCAGCTGTAAAAACGCCAGTGGGCATGAGGCCTAAATATTATTATTTATTTATTTTTTTTGAAAAAAAAAAACAAAAAAAAAAAAACGTTGCAGCTAAAAACGCGACCGCGCGTTAGTGCGCGTTTTTGCGCGTTAGTGCGCGTTAGTGCGCGTTTTTGCGCGTTTTTTGACGCTCGCGTTTTTTTCTGCCTAATTCTGACGCTGAGGAACGCACTGGTCCTGGGTTTTTTTTACAGCTTACAAACGCCTATGCTCTTTACAGCTCAAAAACGCCTAGATGGGCATGAAGCTATAGACTAACATGGACAGGCGTTTTTAAGCTGTAAAAAACGCTCAAAAACGCGGCTGAAAAAACGCCCGTAGGCATGAGGCCTAACCGCCAGCATTGGTGTCAGTTTCTGCAATAATAACCCCCAGCATGGGTGCCAGTTTACGCAATAATAACCGCCAGCAGTGTTGTCAGTTTCCGCAATATTAACCCCCAGCATTGGTGCCAGTTTCTGCAATAATAACCCCCAGCATTGGTGCCAGTTTCCACAATAATACCCGCCAGCATTGGTGTCAGTTTCCGCAATAATAACCGCCAGCAGTGCTGTCAGTTTCCGCAATAATAACCCCCAGCATTGTTGTCAGTTTCTGCAATAATAACCCCCAGCATTGGTGTCAGTTTCCGCAATAATAACCGCCAGCATTGGTGTCAGTTTCCGCAATAATAACAGCCAGCATTGGTGTCAGTTTCTGCAATAATAACCGCCAGCATTGGTGTCAGTTTCCGCAATAATAACCGCCAGCATTGGTGTCAGTTTCTGCAATAATAACCGCCAGCATTGGTGTCAGTTTCTGCAATAATAACCGCCAGCATTGTTGTCAGTTTCCGCTATAATAACCATCAGCATTGGTGTCAGTTTCCGCAATAATAACCGCCAGCAGTGTTGTCAGTTTCTGCAATAATAACCGCCAGCATTGGTGTCAGTTTCCGCAATAATAACCCCCAGCATTGGTGTCAGTTTCTGCAATAATAACCGCCAGCATTGGTGTCAGTTTCTGCAATAATAACCGCCAGCATTGGTGTCAGTTTCTGCAATAATAACCGCCAGCATTGGTGTCAGTTTCTGCAATAATAACCCCCAGCATGGGTGCCAGTTTACGCAATAATAACCGCCAGCAGTGTTGTCAGTTTCCGCAATATTAACCCCCAGCATTGGTGTCAGTTTCTGCAATAATAACCCCCAGCATCGGTGCCAGTTTCCACAATAATACCCGCCAGCATTGGTGTCAGTTTCCGCAATAATAACCGCCAGCAGTGCTGTCAGTTTCCGCAATAATAACCCCCAGCATTGTTGTCAGTTTCTGCAATAATAACCCCCAGCATTGGTGTCAGTTTCCGCAATAATAACCGCCAGCATTGGTGTCAGTTTCCGCAATAATAACAGCCAGCATTGGTGTCAGTTTCTGCAATAATAACCGCCAGCATTGGTGTCAGTTTCCGCAATAATAACCGCCAGCATTGGTGTCAGTTTCTGCAATAATAACCGCCAGCATTGGTGTCAGTTTCTGCAATAATAACCGCCAGCATTGTTGTCAGTTTCCGCTATAATAACCATCAGCATTGGTGTCAGTTTCCGCAATAATAACCGCCAGCAGTGTTGTCAGTTTCTGCAATAATAACCGCCAGCATTGGTGTCAGTTTCCGCAATAATAACCCCCAGCATTGGTGTCAGTTTCTGCAATAATAACCGCCAGCATTGGTGTCAGTTTCTGCAATAATAACCGCCAGCATTGGTGTCAGTTTCTGCAATAATAACCGCCAGCATTGGTGTCAGTTTCTGCAATAATAACCGCCAGTATTGGTGTCAGTTTCCGCAATAATAATCCCCAGCATTGGTGTCAGTTTCTGCAATGATAACCGCCAGCATTGGTGCCAGTTTCTGCAATAATAACCACCAGCATTGGTGTCAGTTTCTGCAATAATAACCCCCAGCATTGGTGTCAGTTTCTGCAATAATAACCACCAGCATTGGTGCCAGTTTCTGCAATAATAATTCCCAGCATTGGTGTCAGTTTCTGCAATAATAACCACCAGCATTGGTGTCAGTTTCTGCAATAATAACCACCAGCATTGGTGCCAGTTTCTGCAATAATAACCGCCAGCATTGGTGTCAGTTTCTGCAATAATAACCCCCAGCATTGGTGTCAGTTTCTGCAATAATAACTCCCAGCATTGGTGTCAGTTTCTGCAATAATAACCACCAGCATTGGTGCCAGTTTCTGCAATAATAACCGCCAGCATTGGTGTCAGTTTCCGCAATAATAACCGCCAGCATTGGTGCCAGTTTCTGCAATAATAATCGTCAGCATTGGTGTCAGTTTCTGCAATAATAACCACCAGCATTGGTGCCAGTTTCTGCAATAATAACCGCCAGCATTGGTGTCAGTTTCCGCAATAATAACCGCCAGCATTGGTGCCAGTTTCTGCAATAATAATCCCCAGCATTGGTGTCAGTTTCTGCAATGATAACCGCCAGCATTGGTGCCAGTTTCTGCAATAATAGCCCCCAGCATTGTTGTCAGTTTCTGCAATAATAACCCCCAGCATTGGTGCAGTTTCCGCAATAATAACCGCCAGCATTGGTGTCAGTTTCTGCAATAATAACCCCCAGCATTGTTGTCAGTTTCTGCAATAATAACCCCAGCATTGGTGCCAGTTTCCGCAATAATAACCGCCAGCATTGGTGTCAGTTTCCGCAATAATAACCGCCAGCATTGGTGCCAGTTTCTGCAATGATAATCCCCAGCATTGGTGTCAGTTTCTGCAATAATAACCACCAGCATTGGTGCCAGTTTCTGCAATAATAACCGCCAGCATTGTGTCAGTTTCCGCAATAATAACCGCCAGCATTGGTGCCAGTTTCTGCAATAATAATCCCCAGCATTGGTGTCAGTTTCTGCAATGATAACCGCCAGCATTGGTGCCAGTTTCTGCAATAATAACCCCCAGCATTGTTGTCAGTTTCTGCAATAATAACCCCCAGCATTGGTGCCAGTTTCTGCAATAATAACCCCCAGTATTGGTGCCAGTTTCTGCAATAATAATCCCCAGCATTGGTGCCAGTTTCTGCAATAATAATCCCCAGCATTGGTGCCAGTTTCTGCAATAATAACCGCCAGCATTGGTGTCAGTTTCTGCAATAATAATCCCCAGCATTGGTGCCAGTTTCTGCAATAATAACCGCCAGCATTGGTGTCAGTTTCTGCAATAATAACCCCCAGCATTGGTGCCAGTTTCTGCAATGATAACCGCCAGCATTGGTGCCAGTTTCTGCAACAATAACCACCAGCATTGGTGCCAGTTTCTGCAATAATAACCGCCAGCATTGGTGTCAGTTTCTGCAATAATAACCGCCAGCATTGGTGTCAGTTTCTGCAATAATAACCCCTAGCATTGGTGTCAGTTTCTGCAACAATAACCACCAGCATTGGTGTCAGTTTCTGCAATAATAATCCCCAGTATTGGTGTAAGTTTCGGCAATAATAACCCCCAGCATTGGTGTCAGTTTCTGCAATAATAACCCCCAGCATTGGTGCCAGTTTCTACAATGATAACCCCCAGCATTGGTGCCAGTTTCTGCAATGATAACCCCCAGCATTGGTGTCAGTTTCTGCTATGATAACGCCAGCATTGGTGCCAGTTTCTGCAATAATAACCCCCAGCATGGGTGCCAGTTTCCGCAATAATAACCCCCAGCATTGTTGTCAGTTTCTGCAATAATAACCGCCAGCATTGGTGTCAGTTTCTGCAACAATAACCACCAGCATTGGTATCAGTTTCTGCAATAATAATCCCCAGTATTGGTGTAAGTTTTCGGCAATAATAACCCCCAGCATTGTTGTCAGTTTCTGCAATAATAATCCCCAGCATTGGTGTCAGTTTCTGCAATAATAACCGCCAGCATTGGTGTCAGTTTCTGCAATAATAACCCCCAGCATTGTTGTCAGTTTCTGCAATAATAACCCCCAGCATTGGTGCCAGCAAAAAAACGCAGCTGTAAAAAACGCCAGTGGGCATGAGGCCTAAATATTATTATTAATTTTTATTTAAAAAAAAAAAAAAAACGTCGCAGCTAATAACGCGACCGCGCGTTAGTGCGCGGTTTTGCGTGTTAGTGCGCGTTTTTTGACGCTCGCGTTTTTCCTGCCTAATTCTGACGCTGAGGAACGCACTGGTCCTGGTTTTTTTTTACAGCTTACAAACGCCTATGCTCTTTACAGCTCAAAAACGCCTAAGGTGGGCATGAAGCTATAGACTAACATGGACAGGCGTTTTTAAGCTGTAAAAAACGCTCAAAAACGCGGCTGAAAAACGCCCGTGGGCATGAGGCCTAACCGCCACCATTGGTGTCAGTTTCTGCAATAATAACCCCCAGCATGGGTGCCAGTTTACGCAATAATAACCGCCAGCAGTGTTGTCAGTTTCCGCAATATTAACCCCCAGCATTGGTGTCAGTTTCTGCAATAATAACCCCCAGCATTGGTGCCAGTTTCTGCAATAATAATCCTCAGCATTGGTGTCAGTTTCTGCAATAATAACCACCAGCATTGGTACCAGTTTCCGCAATAATAACCGCCAGCATTGGTGCCAGTTTCCGCAATAATAATCCCCAGCATTGTTGTCAGTTTCTGCAATAATAACCCCCAGCATTGGTGCCAGTTTCCACAATAATAACCCCCAGCATTGGTGCCAGTTTCTGCAATAATAACCCCCAGCATTGTTGTCAGTTTCTGCAATAATAACCCCCAGCATTGGTGCCAGTTTCCACAATAATACCCGCCAGCATTGGTGTCAGTTTCCGCAATAATAACCGCCAGCAGTGCTGTCAGTTTCCGCAATAATAAGGCCTCATGCCCACTGTCGTTTTTACAGCTGCGTTATTTGCAGCTTAAAAACGCCTGTCCATGTTATTGTAAGGCCTCATGCCCACGGGCGTTTTTTCAGCCGCGTTTTTGAGCGTTTTTTACAGCTTAAAAACGCCTGTCCATGTTAGTCTATAGCTTCATGCCCACGTAGGCGTTTTTGAGCTGTAAAGAGCATAGGCGTTTGTAAGCTGTAAAAAAAAAACAGGACCAGTGCGTTCCTCAGCGTCAGAATTAGACAGAAAAAAAACGCGAGCGTCAAAAAACGCGCAAAACGCGCACTAACGCGCAAAAACGCGCACTAACGCGCGGTCGCGTTTTTAGCTCCGAGGTTTTTTTTTTTTTCAAAAAAAAATAAAAATAAAAAAATAAAATATTTACAATAACATGGACAGGCGTTTTTAAGCTGCAAAAAACGCAGCTGTAAAAACGCCAGTGGGGCATGAGGCCTAAATATTATTATTTATTTATTTTTTTTTGAAAAAAAAAAAAAAAAAAAAAAAAACGTCGCAGCTAAAAACGCGACCCGCGCGTTAGTGCGCGTTTTTGCGCGTTAGTGCGCGTTTTTGCGCGTTTTTTGACGCTCGCGTTTTTTTCTGCCTAATTCTGACGCTGAAGAACGCACTGGTCCTGGTTTTTTTTTACAGCTTACAAACGCCTATGCTCTTTACAGCTCAAAAAACGCCTAGATGGGCATGAAGCTATAGACTAACATGGACAGGCGTTTTTAAGCTGTAAAAAACGCTCAAAAACGCGGCTGAAAAAACGCCCATAGGCATGAGGCCTAACCGCCAGCATTGGTGTCAGTTTCTGCAATAATAACCCCCAGCATTGGTGCCAGTTTCCACAATAATACCCGCCAGCATTGGTGTCAGTTTCCGCAATAATAACCGCCAGCAGTGCTGTCAGTTTCCGCAATAATAACCCCCAGCATTGTTGTCAGTTTCTGCAATAATAACCCCCAGCATTGGTGTCAGTTTCCGCAATAATAACCGCCAGCATTGGTGTCAGTTTCCGCAATAATAACCGCCAGCATTGGTGTCAGTTTCTGCAATAATAACCGCCAGCATTGGTGTCAGTTTCCGCAATAATAACCACCAGCATTGGTGTCAGTTTCTGCAATAATAACCACCAGCATTGGTGTCAGTTTCTGCAATAATAACCGCCAGCATTGTTGTCAGTTTCCGCTATAATAACCATCAGCATTGGTGTCAGTTTCCGCAATAATAACCGCCAGCAGTGTTGTCAGTTTCTGCAATAATAACCGCCAGCATTGGTGTCAGTTTCCGCAATAATAACCCCCAGCATTGGTGTCAGTTTCTGCAATAATAACCGCCAGCATTGGTGTCAGTTTCTGCAATAATAACCGCCAGCATTGGTGTCAGTTTCTGCAATAATAACCGCCAGCATTGGTGTCAGTTTCTGCAATAATAACCGCCAGTATTGGTGTCAGTTTCCGCAATAATAATCCCCAGCATTGGTGTCAGTTTCTGCAATGATAACCGCCAGCATTGGTGCCAGTTTCTGCAATAATAACCACCAGCATTGGTGTCAGTTTCTGCAATAATAACCCCCAGCATTGGTGTCAGTTTCTGCAATAATAACCACCAGCATTGGTGCCAGTTTCTGCAATAATAACTCCCAGCATTGGTGTCAGTTTCTGCAATAATAACTCCCAGCATTGGTGTCAGTTTCTGCAATAATAACCACCAGCATTGGTGCCAGTTTCTGCAATAATAACCGCCAGCTTTGGTGTCAGTTTCCGCAATAATAACCACCAGCATTGGTGTCAGTTTCTGCAATAATAACTCCCAGCATTGGTGTCAGTTTCTGCAATAATAACCACCAGCATTGGTGCCAGTTTCTGCAATAATAACCGCCAGCATTGGTGTCAGTTTCCGCAATAATAACCGCCAGCATTGGTGCCAGTTTCTGCAATAATAATCCTCAGCATTGGTGTCAGTTTCTGCAATAATAACCACCAGCATTGGTGCCAGTTTCTGCAATAATAACCGCCAGCATTGGTGTCAATTTCCGCAATAATAACCGCCAGCATTGGTGCCAGTTTCTGCAATAATAATCCCCAGCATTGGTGTCAGTTTCTGCAATGATAACCACCAGCATTGGTGCCAGTTTCTGCAATAATAACCCCCAGCATTGGTGCCAGTTTCTGCAATAATAACCCCCAGCATTGTTGTCAGTTTCTGCAATAATAACCCCCAGCATTGGTGCCAGTTTCCGCAATAATAACCGCCAGCATTGGTGTCAGTTTCTGCAATAATAACCACCAGCATTGGTGCCAGTTTCTGCAATAATAACCGCCAGCATTGGTGTCAGTTTCTGCAATAATAACCACCAGCATTGGTGTCAGTTTCTGCAATAATAACTCCCAGCATTGGTGTCAGTTTCTGCAATAATAACCACCAGCATTGGTGCCAGTTTCTGCAATAATAACCGCCAGCATTGGTGTCAGTTTCCGCAATAATAACCGCCAGCATTGGTGCCAGTTTCTGCAATAATAATCCTCAGCATTGGTGTCAGTTCCTGCAATAATAACCACCAGCATTGGTGCCAGTTTCTGCAATAATAACCGCCAGCATTGGTGTCAGTTTCCGCAATAATAACCGCCAGCATTGGTGCCAGTTTCTGCAATAATAATCCCCAGCATTGGTGTCAGTTTCTGCAATGATAACCGCCAGCATTGGTGCCAGTTTCTGCAATAATAGCCCCCAGCATTGTTGTCAGTTTCTGCAATAATAACCCCCAGCATTGGTGCCAGTTTCCGCAATAATAACCGCCAGCATTGGTGTCAGTTTCTGCAATAATAACCCCCAGCATTGTTGTCAGTTTCTGCAATAATAACCCCCAGCATTGGTGCCAGTTTCCGCAATAATAACCGCCAGCATTGGTGTCAGTTTCCGCAATAATAACCGCCAGCATTGGTGCCAGTTTCTGCAATGATAATCCCCAGCATTGGTGTCAGTTTCTGCAATAATAACCACCAGCATTGGTGCCAGTTTCTGCAATAATAACCGCCAGCATTGGTGTCAGTTTCCGCAATAATAACCGCCAGCATTGGTGCCAGTTTCTGCAATAATAACCCCCAGCATTGGTGCCAGTTTCCGCAATAATAACCGCCAGCATTGGTGTCAGTTTCCGCAATAATAACCGCCAGCATTGGTGCCAGTTTCTGCAATGATAATCCCCAGCATTGGTGTCAGTTTCTGCAATAATAACCACCAGCATTGGTGCCAGTTTCTGCAATAATAACCGCCAGCATTGGTGTCAGTTTCCGCAATAATAACCGCCAGCATTGGTGCCAGTTTCTGCAATAATAACCCCCAGCATTGGTGCCAGTTTCTGCAATAATAACCGCCAGCATTGGTGCCAGTTTCTGCAATAATAATCCCCAGCATTGGTGCCAGTTTCTGCAATAATAATCCCCAGCATTGGTGCCAGTTTCTGCAATAATAACCGCCAGCATTGGTGTCAGTTTCTGCAATAATAACCCCCAGCATTGGTGTCAGTTTCTGCAATAATAACCCCCAGCATTGGTGCCAGTTTCTGCAATAATAATCCCCAGCATTGGTGCCAGTTTCTGCAATAATAACCGCCAGCATTGGTGTCAGTTTCTGCAACAATAACCACCAGCATTGGTGTCAGTTTCTGCAATAATAACCCCCAGCATTGGTGCCAGTTTCTGCAATAATAATCCCCAGCATTGGTGCCAGTTTCTGCAATAATAACCGCCAGCATTGGTGTCAGTTTCTGCAATAATAACCCCCAGCATTGGTGCCAGTTTCTGCAATGATAACCGCCAGCATTGGTGCCAGTTACTGCAATAATAACCGCCAGCATTGGTGTCAGTTTCTGCAATAATAACCGCCAGCATTGGTGCCAGTTTCTGCAATAATAACCCCCAGCATTGGTGCCAGTTTCTGCAATAATAACCCCCAGCATTGGTGCCAGTTTCTGCAACAATAACCACCAGCATTAGTGCCAGTTTCTGCAATAATAACCGCCAGCATTGGTGTCAGTTTCTGCAATAATAACCCCCAGCATGGGTGCCAGTTTCCGCAATAATAACCGCCAGCAGTGTTGTCAGTTTCCGCAATAATAACCCCCCGCATTGGTGTCAGTTTCTGCAATAATAACCCCCAGCATTGTTGTCAGTTTCTGCAATAATAACCCCCAGCATTGGTGCCAGTTTCCGCAATAATAACCGCCAGCATTGGTGTCAGTTTCCGCAATAATAACCGCCAGCAGTGCTGTCAGTTTCCGCAATAATAACCCCCAGCATTGTTGTCAGTTTCTGCAATAATAACCGCCAGCATTGTTGTCAGTTTCTGCAATAATAACCGCCAGCATTGTTGTCAGTTTCCGCTATAATAACCATCAGCATTGGTGTCAGTTTCCGCAATAATAACCGCCAGCAGTGTTGTCAGTTTCTGCAATAATAACCGCCAGCATTGGTGTCAGTTTCCGCAATAATAACCGCCAGCATTGGTGTCAGTTTCTGCAATAATAACCGCCAGCATTGTTGTCAGTTTCCGCTATAATAACCATCAGCATTGGTGTCAGTTTCCGCAATAATAACCGCCAGCAGTGTTGTCAGTTTCTGCAATAATAACCGCCAGCATTGGTGTCAGTTTCCGCAATAATAACCGCCAGCATTGGTGTCAGTTTCTGCAATAATAATCCCCAGCATTGGTGTCAGTTTCTGCAATGATAACCGCCAGCATTGGTGCCAGTTTCTGCAATAATAACCACCAGCATTGGTGTCAGTTTCTGCAATAATAACCCCCAGCATTGGTGTCAGTTTCTGCAATAATAACCACCAGCATTGGTGCCAGTTTCTGCAATAATAACTCCCAGCATTGGTGTCAGTTTCTGCAATAATAACCACCAGCATTGGTGTCAGTTTCTGCAATAATAACTCCCAGCATTGGTGTCAGTTTCTGCAATAATAACCACCAGCATTGGTGCCAGTTTCTGCAATAATAACCGCCAGCATTGGTGTCAGTTTCTGCAATAATAACCACCAGCATTGGTGCCAGTTTCTGCAATAATAACCGCCAGCATTGGTGTCAGTTTCCGCAATAATAACCGCCAGCATTGGTGCCAGTTTCTGCAATAATAATCCTCAGCATTGGTGTCAGTTTCTGCAATGATAATCCCCAGCATTGGTGTCAGTTTCTGCAATAATAACCACCAGCATTGGTGCCAGTTTCTGCAATAATAACCGCCAGCATTGGTGTCAGTTTCCGCAATAATAACCGCCAGCATTGGTGCCAGTTTCTGCAATAATAATCCCCAGCATTGGTGTCAGTTTCTGCAATGATAACCGCCAGCATTGGTGCCAGTTTCTGCAATAATAACCCCCAGCATTGTTGTCAGTTTCTGCAATAATAACCCCCAGCATTGGTGCCAGTTTCCGCAATAATAACCGCCAGCATTGGTGTCAGTTTCTGCAATAATAACCGCCAGCATTGGTGTCAGTTTCTGCAATAATAACCCCCAGCATTGGTGCCAGTTTCTGCAATAATAATCCCCAGCATTGGTGCCAGTTTCTGCAATAATAACCGCCAGCATTGGTGTCAGTTTCTGCAACAATAACCACCAGCATTGGTGTCAGTTTCTGCAATAATAACCCCCAGCATTGGTGCCAGTTTCTGCAATAATAACCCCCAGCATTGGTGTCAGTTTCTGCAATAATAACCGCCAGCATTGGTGCCAGTTTCTGCAATAATAATCCCCAGCATTGGTGTCAGTTTCTGCAATGATAACCGCCAGCATTGGTGCCAGTTTCTGCAATAATAACCCCCAGCATTGTTGTCAGTTTCTGCAATAATAACCCCCAGCATTGGTGCCAGTTTCCGCAATAATAACCGCCAGCATTGGTGTCAGTTTCTGCAATAATAACCGCCAGCATTGGTGTCAGTTTCTGCAATAATAACCCCCAGCATTGGTGTCAGTTTCTGCAATGATAACCCCCAGCATTGGTGCCAGTTTCTGCAATAATAACCCCCAGCATTGGTGCCAGTTTCTGCAACAATAACCACCAGCATTAGTGCCAGTTTCTGCAATAATAACCGCCAGCATTGGTGTCAGTTTCTGCAATAATAACCCCCAGCATTGGTGCCAGTTTCTGCAATAATAACCCCCCAGCATTGGTGTCAGTTTCTGCAATAATAACCCCCAGCACTGGTGCCAGTTTCTGCAACAATAACCACCAGCATTGGTGCCAGTTTCTGCAATAATAACCGCCAGCATTGGTGTCAGTTTCTGCAATAATAATCCCCAGCATTGGTGCCAGTTTCTGCAATAATAACCGCCAGCACTGGTGCCAGTTTCTGCAATAATAACCGCCAGCATTGGTGCCAGTTTCTGCAATAATAACCGCCAGCATTGGTGCCAGTTTCTGCAATAATAACTGCCAGCATTGTTGTCAGTTTCTGCAATAATAACCGCCAGCATTGGTGTCAGTTTCTGCAATAATAACTGCCAGAATTGGTGGCAGTTTCTGCAATAATAACCGCCAGCATTGGTGCCAGTTTCTGCAATAATAACCGCCAGCATTGGTGCCAGTTTCTGCAATAATAACCGCCAACATTGGTGCCAGTTTCTGCAATAATAACCGCCAGCATTGGTGCCAGTTTCTGCAATAATAACCGCCAGAATTGGTGCCAGTTTCTGCAATAATAACCGCCAGCATTGGTGCCAGTTTCTGCAATAATAATCCCCAGCATTGGTGCCAGTTTCTGCAATAATAACCGCCAGCATTGGTGTCAGTTTCTGCAATAATAACCGCCAGAATTGGTGCCAGTTTCTGCAATGATAACCGCCAGTATTGGTGCCAGTTTCTGTAATAATAATCC
Source organism: Rana muscosa (assembly GCA_029206835.1). Taxonomy (NCBI): domain Eukaryota; kingdom Metazoa; phylum Chordata; class Amphibia; order Anura; family Ranidae; genus Rana; species Rana muscosa. Next base: position 421,433,243 of record CM055123.1, on the reverse strand, counting down.
CCAGCATTGGTGCCAGTTTCTGCAATAATAATCCCCAGCATTGGTGCCAGTTTCTGCAATAATAACCCCCAGCATTGGTGCCAGTTTCCGCAATAATAATCCCCAGCATTGTTGTCAGTTTCTGCAATAATAACCGCCAGCATTGGTGCCAGTTTCTGCAATAATAACCCCCAGCATTGGTGTCAGTTTCTGCAATAATAACCGCCAGCATTGGTGTCAGTTTCTGCAATAATAACCGCCAGCATTGGTGTCAGTTTCTGCAATAATAATCCCCAGCATTGGTGTCAGTTTCTGCAATAATAATCCCCAGCATTGGTGCCAGTTTCTGCAATAATAATCCCCAGCATTGGTGCCAGTTTCCGCAATAATAATCCCCAGCATTGGTGCCAGTTTCTGCAATAATAACTGCCAGCATTTGTTGCCATTCCCCTCTATGTTTTCTTCTTAGTTGAGGCTTTCTTCTTCTTTGCTATTGCCAGATACCACTGTTGTTGAACTTCGTTACGTGTAGTTTTCTCTCCTTTTTCCCACCAGCCCGGAATCTCAACGATTGACATATCCATTTTTTTTTAAAAATGTTTGTTTCTTCTGGAATGCTTAAGATTGCAGAGCGACCTTCTTTGCGTCTGTAGCGGGGTCTTTAAATTTAGTTGGGGTACACCTGGGTAGTAGTGTGACCCAGGTGTGTAAATTATGAGAGGTTTTGAACCCCTTTGTATTCGTGGAGGATTGGGCGGTGTATTATTCTCCTTGGCCTGTGGGTGGCGGGGTACTCGCAGGCTCAAGGTAGAATCACTGCCACAGTGCTACCCTTTTTGTCCCTTCCTGGAGATGGTACGGCGAGGGTGGGGAACCTGCTGTGGTGTCGATGGGAGGAGATAAAAGGGGGAGACGCCCTCACCACGAGGTCTTCGAGGATCTTCTCTTCACGCACCCAGGCACCTTAGGCCTGGGTGCGGGCGGTTCGGAGTTCCGGCCCAGGCGCTCTAGGCCTGACCGGAATGGAGTTGGAGTCCATCCCAGGCACCTTCAGCCTGGGGTGAGGTACTAAATCGTAGGCCTGGGGCCCAGTGACTTTGACTGAGTCCCGCAAGGGCGAAGTGATCCGAGGGTCCCCGAGGTGGACGGGACCCGCATCTGAGGTGAGGAGGCCGGGGAGGTCACCCGTCCGGAGAGTCCGGAGCAGCATCAACCCGGTGACGGATGGGCCTCCGGTAACTCCCTTGGAGGGACATCTTCCCCTGATAGGGGCCACAGCACAGCGAAGGTACTCCTAAATACGTTCTCTTGAGTTGCTGGTAGAGACTCACAAGTTCTATGTTCTGTACTAATCAGGGCTACGATAACCGCTGGTGAAACCACAGTGGTTTAGATTGAAATCAGGATAGTGCCTCGACCTGCTCATCCCACCGTATCAGGCTGTTATAACGTTCCAACCAGTTGGCTACTGAAGCACTGTTTATTGTGAAGCTTGCAATAAAACAAGAGTTGGACTGTGATACATGTGTGGACTCTGGTTAATGGGAGCAAAGGGAGGTGTCAGCATAGCAGGACTGAGTTTCATAACTAAAACACATTGGCCCGAGGAAGATACTGATACTGGCCTTCACCTCGCCCACAGCTATGGGGAGGACATGGGCCGTAGCGCATCTCACCCTGTCGTGTGACTTACCCCTAGACAAAGGAGATGGGGTGAGGTCGCTACACGTCCTATTAGACAGGCTGGGAAGCCCCATGAATACTGAATCCCGTGAGTCTTTATTTTTTCCAATAATGGTTTTAGTGTTCTTCTCCTAGCTAGTGTTTCTGTTGCCAAATCGGGGAATACCTGTAACACTGTTTCCTCATGTTTTGCAAGCTGCTTAGCTTTGAGGCTTTCCCAAATCTGTTCTTTATCTTTATAGTTCTGTAATCTCACAATCACGTTTCTAGAAATTTCTCCTGCAATTTCTAACGGTTTTCTAATTCTGTGTACTCTTTCATATATAATTTTCTCTGTCGTTGACCTTCCCAGCAGTGGACAGGGTACTTTATCCATTATAACTTGTATGACTTCTCCCTTAGTCTCTGGAAGCCCCCCGTATTCTTAAATTCTTCCTTCTGTTACAGTTTTCCTGGTCTTCTATTTTATACCTTTTATACTTCTGTTCTCGCTGCATCTCCCCCATCTGTTCTCTAAGTTCTTTCATTTCTGTTGTTTGTATTTCTACTTTTTCTTCCGTTTCTTCCACTCTTTTTAGAATCTGATTCATATCTCCATGTATTATTGCCATTTCTGCTTTTAAGGATAATTCTAGTTTGGAGAACATCTCAGCCATTTCATCTTTTGTTGGAAGTTGGCTTTCTGTTCTTGATTCTATATCAGTATCTGCTTCTTCATTGATAGTCATTGAACTGTTAGCACCCACCAATAATCTGCCTTATCCAGTTCTAGAGATCCCCATTTGTTTTCCAGGGCTTACTTTACCTGCTTCTTGTGTCATACATTTTTTAATTGTCCCTGGACTGGCATTTTCTTTGTGGGGGGGGGTTGCTCCCGCACCTCTCCCTGACTTCCCCTTCATATTGCAGCTGTATTTAGGGTTATTATAATGTACAGTAATTTCCTTGCCTCCCTGAATCCTTCATATTTTCTTCCAGTCTCACCTGCAGTTCAGTCTCTCTCACAGACTGTTTCCTGCCTATTTCTGAGTCTGGTACTTTCTCTGTATTTGGGCTGCAACTGAGGTGCAGAGTCCTGTTAAAGTGGTTGTAACCCGGGGGGCATGTCCTGATGTGAACAGCGGCGGACGTGTCTGTGGGGAGCTCCGGGAATCCTGATCCTAATCCGTCGCCATCCGCGCATCAATCTACCTAATCCAAGCCGACTTACCTGCCAGCCTGTTCCTCTTGGTCCCATGAAGTGTCCTGGGCCAGCATCTCGCAGCGGAGCTACCGGGGGTTGCCTGCCCGGCACAGCTCCGTCCTCCCGCGGCCGCCGCCATCTTGCCGGCCTGTGATTTCTCTGAAGCTCGGATCCCGCCCTGCCTGGAGGTAAGGAAGGTCATCCACTCATTCCTGCCTGCCCATCCGCCCATCCAGCACGGTCCTGAGGCCTGTCTGGCCGTTTGGGGTGTCCGCGGCGGCCGCGGCTTAGTGCGGCCTAGTGAGGCCTACAGAGCACCGGAGTTTCCTGGGCCGCTACCCCACGAGAGCGAGCTGCGGCCGGCCCGGCTGAACTCCAGGAACTCAGATCTGCTGCATTCATCCATCCGCCCGCCCATCACTGCACACCACTGCCCTGGCCTGGTGTGAAGCCCTGCAGAGACTGCAGAGACTGCAGAGACTGCCTATCCTGCAGAGGTAGCCTGGAGTCTTGAGTCCTCTGCCATCAGTCTACCCCTGCCCCACCAACCTGGGCCACCTCCACCCTTGTACCTCCATCCTTACATCCCCACTAACCTGTCAGTTGGGTGCCTGCTGCTGAGGGACAGGTGCCTGGTGGTCGACGGCTGAGGCTAGCTTGGGTAGTCCCTTACTGTCTCCTGGATGCTCCTCTGGGCACGGTTACATATCCTCCCTCTGGGTGACCTGCCTGATGCCCTTCTCTTCCAAAAAGGGAAAGGGGAACTTCAAAGCCGCTAAGGTGACCGCACCGCTCCAGGTGCCACCGCCCCCTTCCCCGCAAACGGACCCCATACTGGTCGGGCGAATCCGGGCCTTGCTGGCCGAACTGGAAATGGATCCCTGTGAGGCCCCAACGGCAGAGGGGCCAGCCCCGCCATCTCCTGACAGCACAGCCATAATCCTCGCTGCGATCGAGCAGAGTAGGACTTCGCTGCTGGTGCGCATTGACCACCTCGCTGAGGAGTGCGTTCTCATACGTAATGACCTGGACAAGATACGGGGGAGAATGTCCGAAACTGAATCCAGAGTATCGGCCACTGAGGATCTAACGGCCACTCATTCCACCTCCGTTGCTGAGCTACAACGCACAGTGCAGTCCCTTGTCGCAAAGTCAGATGACGCAGAAAACAGGCTGCGGCGCAACAATGTCAGAGTCATTGGTCTGCCTGAGGGAGAGGAGGGGGATCACCCTGCTGTATTTGCGGAGGAGTTCTTCAAAACTCTCCTGGGCTTTACGGATGTTCCCCCCACCTACGTTGTTGAACGGGCCCACCGAGTGCCTACGGGCAGAGCCATCCCGGGGAACCCTCCCAGGCCTTTCCTGGTCCGCTTCCTCAACTACCGGGACAGGGACAGGATTCTCTCTGAGGCCCGCAAACATCCCACCCTCAAATATTGCAACACCTCTGTTCTTCTTTTCCCTGACTTTTCAGCAGATTTGCAAAGAAAGAGAAAGACCTTCAATGATGTCCGCAGACGACTCAGAGACAAGAACATTAAATATAGCATGCTTTACCCCAGCCGTCTGCGAGTCCAACATGACGGAACGGTCCGCTTCTTCGACAACCCTGCGGATGCTGATAGCTGGCTAACCACCTTGCGGTGAAAGATTCTCCTCATTAGTCCATGTGATGCACGATTCTTCTTCATCCTGGTTTGCTTTATCCTATTTTATCCCTGTAAACACCGGAGTTACCCCAAATGTACCTCTACAAGTTTTCCACAGTTGACCCCCCCATTGGGGTGTTTTTTTTTGTTTTTGTTTTTTTTCTTGAAGAGCAGAGGACCTGGTAACCTACCTCTACCTGGGGCACTCCCGCGACCTGGAGGGACTATACTACTGCTCCAGATTGCCAGGTCCCCCCTCACTGCGATGGGATGCAGGTTCCCTCAACCTCGCCTACTGTTATAGGTTGAACTCACGCTGAGGTTATCCCAGGAACTTTGAGCCTCCAGAAGGCGACATCTACTATTGAAGTTTAGGGTAAGAAACTGCCTTGGCGACAGTTGGGGTTATGCCAGGTGGTAGAGCGTTACATGTACTCTTGTTTAGTTACCACACCTGCTCAGGTTCCGCACCATTCTTCTTGCTGGACTATGTTGTCTTCATCTTGTTCTTTTCTCCTGTTCACCTCTTTTCTCTACAGACTCACTGGACTGCTACATCTTCTGAACTGCCTCTGCAGCGGGCCTATGGCCAGGACGCTACTGGATGTGGGTCTTCTATGATCCTGTTGTTATTGAGCTTCCCTATTCTAAATGGGTATAGATTTAAGGTTGATATCTTGGAATATTAGAGGACTGAATGACAAGGTGAAAAGGTCATTATTGTTTAAATTTCTGCAGTCTCACAAACCTCACTTTTTGTTTCTTCAAGAAACTCACCTGACGGGCAGTAAAATTCTAGCACTTAAACGGGCATGGGTTAAACAAGGGTTCCATGCCACATATTCCTCCTACGCGAGGGGCGTGACTATTCTGCTGAACAAGTCGCTCCCTTACTCGGTGGAACAGGTCTTCATGGATCCAGGGGGAAGATACCTCATCCTAATTCTTGAACTGTATGCCCAACGCTGGGCAATTGTCAATGTATATATCCCTCCTCCGTTTGACTCCTCCATCCTGTACACCATCCTTACAAAAATAGCCCCTCTCCAGGTCCACAATATTCTAGTTGGAGGGGACTTTAACGCCATCCTAGATCATAACAGAGACACTACAAATCCCCTTAGACTTGCCCCCCCTGATTTGGCCCTCTGGGCGGACACTTTTGATCTCCAGGAAATCTGGCGGTGGAAGCATCCGGAGGATAGGACGTATTCACACATCTCAGCACCGCATAGGTCTGGGTCTCGCATAGACTTCATATTTGGGTTGGCTTCTGCTCTGTCTCAGGTCGGAGCGGTCTCCTATCTCCCGGCAGGTCTTTCAGACCACTCACCGCTGGAGCTGGGCTTGATTCTGGGTACCTCCCGCGAGCCGGGATGTTGGAAGCTAGCGTCCCATTGGATAGGCAATCCTCAAATCCAGGAGTTGGTAGAGCCCAAACTTGTAGACTACTGGCTAACAAATGTGGGGTCGGCTTCCTTTGATGTGGTCTGGGAGGCGGGCAAGGCTTATGCCCGAGGGGAATATATCTCCTCTATTAAGGCAGTAAGATCCGGCTTTGCGTCGCAGACCACTCAATTGGAACAGAGTGAAGGGACGGCACTGGAACTTTTTACGGGGCATCCGACACCTGAAAATTATTCTGCTCTAGCCCAGGCGAGGAGAGATCTGAAGCTCCATTACACCTCGCTGGTGCACTCTGATACGCGGAAGTTTGTAACCAAGCTTTTTGAATCAGGGGACAAGAATGGCAAACTACTGGCCAACCTAGTGGCAGAACCCACGCTCCAAACAGTAATCCCTAGAATTCAGACTTCCACTGGTTGCCAAGTTACTGACCCCGAGGGTATACTGAGGGAATTTCATCTCTTTTATAGCAAATTGTACGATGACCCATTCTCTGGCTCAGCTGCTGCTAGGTTGGAGGAACTAGGGGGAATTACTTTGCCTCTTCTTTCTGAGGAGGACAAGGTCGCGCTAGATAAGCCCTTGACACGTCTAGAAATAGAAGCTGCAATCTACTCCTTGCCCAACAATAAATCCCCGGGCCCCGATGGTTTACCTGGGGACTGGTACAAAACACACGCTGCCTTACTGGCCCCCAAGCTAACACAGTTGTTCACAGATTGCTTGGAATCCGATAGGATACCGGATAGCATGTACCAGGCACATATAGTGCTGCTGCCCAAACCAGGGAAGGACCCCACTTGCTGCTCGTCCTATAGACCTATTTCGTTGCTGAATTCCGATCTTAAAATACTCACCAAAGCACTAGCCAATAGAATCATGACAGTTTTACCATCCCTTGTCAATATAGATCAGACAGGCTTCATGCCTGGCAAGTCCACGGACATTAACATTAGACGAGTCTTTACCCATCTCCAGCTCCCACCCGAGGAGACTGCCTCCCGGGTCTTGGTATCTCTCGATATCGAAAAGGCTTTCGATACAGTTAGATGGTCTTATATGATGCAGGTTCTAGAGGGTTTTGGTTTTGGCCCAACTTTCCGGAAATGGATCGGCTTACTATATAGGGCCCCCACTGCCCGTATCAAACTAAATGGTAGGCTCTCGCCCTCCTTTCCGATTAGGAGGGGGACAAGATAGGGATGTCCTCTATCACCTGCGCTGTTTGCCCTGGTAATGGAGCCTTTAGCTGAGGCCTTGCGGAGGTCGAGCGAGGTGTCTGGAGTGAGGGTCGGCTCGGGGACCGAGAAGCTGGCATTGTATGCCGATGATTTAATCCTCTTCCTCCGGGACCCTGGTCCCTCGCTCACCGGGGCGCTTCGGCTTCTGGATCATTTTTCGACTCTCTCTGGCCTCCGAACCAACTGGAGCAAATCCTTAATCTTGCCCATAGATCCCGGGGCAAGGAGGCTGAGTGATCCTACTTCACCTCTACAATGGGCAGATACCATTAGATACCTAGGAATTAATATCTCTCCCAACACCCAGGATTTTTTCAAACTTAATTTGTCTGCTGCAGTGGTGTAAATTAAAACTGAAGGCCTGGTCGAACCTCCCATTATCTCTTATAGGGAGAATTAACTTAATTAAAATGAAACTACTCCCGGTCTTGCTGTATATCTTGTGGCATTCTCCGGTCTGGATCCCCAAGTCTCTTTTCCAGCAGCTAGACTCCTCAGTGGCTTTCTTCTTGTGGCAATCACACCCGGCTAGATTCAGTAAAAAGATCTTGCGTAGACCATGGACACATGGGGGACTTGCCTGCCCAGACTTTCACACCTACTATTTAGCAGCAATGCTCACCCATGCACATAACTGGCTGATCTCGGACGACACCAATGCATCAGTCTTCCTAGAGGCAGCACACTTGGGATCCTTTGAGGCCCTTCGCAACGCACTCTATAGGGGGTCGGGGGGCTCCCCGGTACCTTTACCTCCGAATATGAAAGCGATTATTAAGGCATGGTACATAGTAGTGATTAAACCTAATTTGGTAAGGGCCAGATGGTCCCCTAATACACCACTTTGGTGTAATCCAAGGTTGCGGGAATTCCACTCTCTACAGGACCCGGGTTTGTGGGCCAGTAAGGGCATCAAGTATTTGAGGGATATCTGTGATGTGTTGGGGTTATTTACATTCGATAGGCTAAAGAACAAATTCCAGCTTCCGAACTCTTTCTTCTTCAGGTTCCTGCAGCTCTGCCACGCCTTTAATTCGCATTTCAGGTCGGATCAGCTTCGGCTGGAGCTTGATGACTTGGAGATTCTGCTAGACGATGCCGAGCTTCCAAAACCTTTATCCAAAATTTATAGAGCACTTCTACCGTCCATCCAGGTTGGACTGGATGGTCTGCACGGCCTGTGGCGGGCGGAGATGCAGGAGCTGGACAGTGAGGACTGGGAGGACATGTGGGACTATCCATTCCAGCCGCTGGTCGCAACTAGGGACAAACTGATCCAATTCAAAATCCTCCACAGGATCTATTACACGCCCCAACGCCTTCATCGCATATACCCGGCCCTGTCGGCTGGCAGTTGGAGATGCTCTGCTACTCCTGCGGGCTTCACACATATATTCTGGGACTGCCCACAGATTCGGGACTATTGGCGGGAGGTAACTCAATTTATTCACAGCCTAACTACCATTCCTATTCCCCTGACAATTAGTGTCTGCTTTCTCGGCCTGGTGGAGCAACTGGCACTAGCCAAAGCAACACGTACCCTTATAGGTATCCTTCTCTTTTATGCAAGAAAAGCCTTAGTATTAAAGTGGAAGTCAACCACCCCCCCCCCACCCTGACCTCTTGGAAACAGCTAGTTAACACAATGATACCCCTCTATAGAGTGACGTATCTGTCTCGAGGATGCCCCAAAAAATATGAAAAAGTCTGGCATTTGTGGACAGACTCTAAGTCCACAACTGATGACCAGCCTCAGGGGGAGTGACTTAGATGGATCTCCTGGGTACCCACCTGGGGTGCTTGGCACTGAGGTCCTAATCCGAATAGGTAAACGGAGGTGTAAGCATAGTCAAAAAGATGATCGTGCCTACTCCTAATTGCTCCAGTACAGTTCTATACAGGCAATTAGGAACGAGATGAGGTCCTACAAGAAACAATAACTCCTGCTGAAATCCTATCATGGGTAACCTGAGAGGTGTTTATGTTGTGTTTAGCTAGACGTATTTAGCGTTAGGGTGTGATGGTATTTTCTTTTGTTGTGCATGTGGTTATGCGCAATGTTTGGCTGGGGTATGCCCCTATGGCCTTGTTTTGTAATTCAACAGCACAAAAAAGCATTAATAAAAAGAATAAAAAAAAAAAGTGGTTGTAACCCCTCTCTGACTTGTAGAAAGGGAGGGCTGTGGGACTTTGAGTGAGGCTACCTGTCAGGTCACCTGTGGCCAGGTGACAGATGCACACCGTAGGGGGACAGGAGTGCACCGCAAGGTAGTGAACCCTATGGCTGCGGATAGGAAACTGGGTGGTTGTGGAAAGCGGGACCAGAGGAGCACAACCGGGATCCTATGGGAAGCTAGAGCCAAGATTCCCCAGGGCGCGGAGTCTAAGACCCAGCAGGTCTTCTCCAGAGCCTCTAGTGGTGAGGATGTTATGCTGCAGGCTGGGTCCAGGTCGCGGCCCCTAGAGTCTCCTAGCTCACGCCCCGTAGGATAAGGGGACAAGAGGGGAAGCAGCAGCACGAGATATAAGAGTAACGAATAACAAGCTGAAAGTCAAGGGCCACAAGCAGACAAGGATAACGAAAGACAAGCCGAAGGTCAAGGGTCACGAGCAGACAGGGATAGTCGGGGACAAGCCAATAACGTAACAGAGAGACAGACGTAGCACACGGCAGGCAGGAACCCAAACACACAATGCCTAACAAACACGTTGATCAGCAAAGCAGGCTTGCAGTGCACAGGTTAATATAGTGTTCAGTGATAGGGCCTGGGGTGGAGTCAGGCTGGGAGGAGATTATAAAGGAAGCCAGGTGAAGGAGGTCTGGTCTCTAGATGAACACATGAGGAGGAAGGTAAGATGGCAGACAGACATTAATGCATATCCATGACAGTACCCTCCCTCTTATGGGCCCTCCCCCGCCTGGGCCCAGGCTTAAAGGGAAATCTCTGATGAAACCTCAACAGATGAGGTGCAGCGACATCAGATGCAGCGATCCAAGACGCCTCCTCAGGACCAAAACCTCTCCAATGCACAAGGTACTGAAGAATGCCTCTGCAGAGCCGAGAATCCAGAACTTGTCTAACCTCGTACTTAAGATTATCCTCAGAGACCGAAAACGAGGTAGGGAGATGACAAGAAGATCTATTGAGGACCAAAGGCTCTCTAGGAATAAGCAAGGGCATGAGAGGATCAACAGGAATCTGAGGAGGGTCCCCTAGACCCTTAAAGGGGGACTGGTCATCTTGCACAGGACCATCAGACTGGGCAGATGTCAGTGGAACCCTGAAGTCAGGTTGGTTAGAAGGTGACATGTCGCCGGAGTCAAACTGAATAGCTGAAGGACAAGCAGAATGTCCTGAACAAGAAAAAGTAGGAGGCTCACTGGGCATGGGCTGGACTGGCATAACTAGTACAGAGGCAGAGTGAATAGCTGAGTCAGGTGTAGCGACTACCTGAATCGCATCGCAAGACGTAGCGACTGCAGGACTTGTAGACAAGCTAGCCTGGCTGTGCGTCCAAGGGTGGTTAGGGACAGAGAAATGTAAATGGTTATGCAACCTGGAATGAATGACCGGCTCAGGTTCACAGGGGGCAACCTTGGGTAGGCAGGACGAGGAACAGGAGGGACCCCAAGCCAGGACCTGTCCAGTAGTGCAGTCCACATGAGGAGAATGGAGCTGTAACCATGGGAGACCCAAAATTATAGGCGTTGAGGCCTTGGGTAAGATAAGGAAGGATATCCACTCCTGGTGGAGTGTCCCTACCGACATCTTAACAGGGAGGGTCTAGAAGTGGATAGGTCCCCCTGGGAGAACAGTACCATCAATCGCCAAGACCACCAATGGCGTGGTGAGGGGCAAAAGAGTAAGTCTCATGGACGATGCGATTTCCCAGTCCATGAAATTACCAGCGGCTCCGGAATCCAGATATGCTGAGACCGAATGAGAAGAAGCACCAACATGAAGGAACACAGAAAGCAAAAGACGAGAAGGGGAAGGTGATATTTCTGGGTCCAATACTCCACTTTCCAGATGAAGTGGACCCAAACGTTTTTCTGGACAAAGAGAGCAAGTGTCACGAAAATGACCTTTGCCCCCACAGTAAAGACACAGACCAAGAGTTCTGCACCTAGCACGTTCCTCGGGGGATAGCCTGGTCCGACCCAGCTGCATGGGTTCCTCAGCTGGTAGGAGATGCTCTACGGGTCGAAGAGAGGGGAGCTCAGGCTGACTAAGCACCAAGGAGTGCTGGCGTTGCTTTTCTAAGGTCCTCTCCTGAAAGCGAATATCGATCTGGTTACACAAGGAGATAACGCCGGCCAGATCAGTGGGGATGGTTCTTCCTGCTAATTCATCCTTCACTCTATCAGACAGGCCATGCAAAAAGGTTGCGACTAAGGCCCCATTGTTCCAGCTCAACTCAGCCGACAGTATGCGGAAATGAAGGGCATACTGTCCCACAGAAGCAGACTCTTGGCGGAGACGTAAAAGGGCGCTGGCCGCTGAAGAGACACGAGCCGGTTCTTCGAAGATATTCCGAAAAAGTTTCAAGAAGCTAGACAGGCTAGAAACCACTGGATCATTCAATTCCCACAGAGGGGCTGCCCAGGCTAAAGCTTCACCAGAGAGGAGGGAAATGATATAGGCTACCTTAGCCCGATCAGACAGGAAGTTTTGGGGCTGGAGCTCAAAATGAATCGTGCATTGGAGCCTTGGAGTCCCCAGAGAAACGGGACGGAGCTGGCAGTTGTAGTGAGTGTGTGGCTGCGACTGGTGCGATAGGTACAACCGCTGGTTGTATTTGAGGTTGCGGATTCAGGGTTCCCAAGGAGGCCTGAAGCTGCTCGAAGCGAGAAGCCATATCCTGGAGGAATCGCATCACCTGAGTCTGATTCGATTCCTGGGTTTCAAGTCTGCAAACTATGCCCTGCAATGGATCATCCACGGGGAGCGGGATGTCAGCCGGGTTCATGGCTGATCAAACTGTCAGGTCACCTGTGGCCAGGTGACAGATGCACACCGTAGGGGGACAGGAGTGCACCGCAAGGTAGTGAACCCTATGGCTGACTGCTGCGGATAGGAAACTGGGTGGTTGCGGAAAGCGGGACCAGAGGAGCACAACCGGGATCCTATGGGAAGCTAGAGCCAAGATTCCCCAGGGCGATGAGTCTAAGACCCAGCAGGTCTTCTCCAGAGCCTCTAGTGGTGAGGATGTTATGCTGCAGGCTGGGTCCAGGTCGCGGCCCCTAGAGTCTCCTAGCTCACGCCCCGTAGGATAAGGGGACAAGAGGGGAAGCAGCAGCACGAGATATAAAAGTAACGAATAACAAGCTGAAAGTCAAGGGCCACAAGCAGACAAGGATAACGAAAGACAAGCCGAAGGTCAAGGGTCATGAGCAGACAGGGATAGTCGGGGACAAGCCAATAACGTAACAGAGAGACAGACGTAGCACACGGCAGGCAGGAACCCAAACACACAATGCCTAACAAACACGTTGATCAGCAAAGCAGGCTTGCAGTGCACAGGTTAATATAGTGTTCTGTGATAGGGCCTGGGTTGGAGTCAGGCTGGGAGGAGATTATAAAGGAAGCCAGGTGAAAGGGCTCAGGCCTCTAAGATGAACACATGGGAAGGAAGGTAAGCTGACAGACAAACACTACTGCATATCCATGACACTACCGCCATGTCAGATAAAAACAGAAACATAAAATTTACAGTACATAGTTTATTGTTACATTGTAAAAAATATTGTGTCAAATAGGTAGTCACATGACTAAGGCCCCTTTCACACGGAGGGTCCGTTCAGGTCCGCCTGTCAGTTTTTTAGGCGGACCTGCACGGACGCTCCATGTAGCCCTATGGAGGCACGGATGTCAGCGGTGACATGTCCGCTGACATCCGCTCCGCCAAAGTGTGACGGAGGAAAACCCTATTTTTCCTTCCGTCGGCGGAGCGGATCGGATGACAACGGACTCTACGGTCCGTCGTCATCCGATTCCCCATAGGGGAGAGCGGCGCTCTGACAGGGCGGTCCCTGCACAGTGTGCGGGGTCCGCCCAGTCATTCGCCGGCTCAGCGGGGATCAACGGAGCGATCCCCGCTGAGCAAGCGGAGCTTCACGGGGCGGATCATGACTGATCCGCCCCGTGTGAAAGAGCCCTTACACTAAATATGCTGCTATATAGCATGCAATACACATAGGAATTAAACATAATAACTGTACATAATAAAGTAGATGGGTTAAAAAACATTGTAGGGACAGATGACTTGGGGCATCTAGGGGCACTCAACGCGTTTCCTGGCATTACAGCCATTCATCAGGAGTGTTGTAGCATAATATACTGGAAAGAAAAGGGACAAGGATTAATAATGATACTCTTAGAATAAGGGAGGACAGAGAGAATATGTCCCAACAAAGTGGGGACAACTTGGGATACTCACTGCACAGCCCCAAGGCCAGGCCCGGTGTCCGCCAGGGAAGATGGGGGTGACAGGCATGATGTCTCCCCCGGGGTTGAAACGGGGGAACCCTCCAAGGACGGAGAACAGCGCCCGGAGCATAACACAGTGGTCACAGCCTGATCCAATAGACTATGTGTGCACAAAAAGTGCATAGTGTTCCTGGAAAAAATGTGTATCAAAAAAGGGAAGATTAATTGAATGTGTAAAGGTGTAAAGTGTGTGAAATCATGGCAGATATCTATGTGTTCCCACAGGGGGACTACATGAGGGGGTGTATGTGAAATGAAACCAATTAAAGGGGAAAAAAGAAAACATACCAAAAAAGGATTGCTGAGCTCCCAACAAAGGTAACCTATGTGTGGATTCAATGTATGCTGTCCTTGTGATTGAGTCAAGCAAATGAACCATCGGCTGCTTCAAGGCTGCTATATACTCCCATTCCAAGGGAGGGGCCCCATCAACGTCATGCCTGATTGGCCACAGTGCACAAGGGAGGTGGGGAGGGGATTCCCAGCTGCATGTGGAGGAGCCATCAGCAGTGAGTCCCCACCCACCCAGTGCATGGCTAAGGATGGAAAAGAGACGTTTAAACAATGTGAATGACACCGCTGATGCGGCGTCGAAGCATGACGCTGATGAGCAGGAGGCCAAGCCCAGCCCCCACCAAAAAGTGTGTGTGTGGGGGGGGGGGGGAGTGGACCGCTGCACATCGCAACCCTGGAGACAGAGAAAACACCCAACCCCCCTCAGACCCAAGCTGAACCGGACAAGGGATTGGGAGGCGATTTAAAAGGGTTAAAGATAATACATGGGAAAATATTGACATAGGAATCTAATGGGAATAAGGAATAAATCTGATAACAAATTACTGAACATTGTTGTAGTGTGGGGGCAATGAACAAGAATTCATAGGGTATGTTAGGTGTGACAGGTCACTGGGAACTGGTGTCTTCCACCCAAATGTTTGTCAAACCAGTTAGTGAGTGAGTGAATAACTTGTATAGCGCTACAAATGCGAACTAAATCGCCTCAAGGCGCTTTGCATCCAGTGACATCCTAAACCATCAGAAGAGGTGGGTCTTACGTTTTTTCCTGAAGGCCCGATGGTTTTCTTCCATGCGGATGTTGGTGGGTAGAGCGTTCCATAGCCGTGGTCCTTGGACTGCAAATCTTCATTCTCCCTTTGATCTGTAGCGGGACTTGGGGATGTGGAGGAGGTTTTGGTTGGTTGATCGGAGATTGCGATTGGGGATGTAGCGTTTTATCTTCTCGCATAGATATTGTGGAGCGTTTCCCTGTGTGCACTTGTGGGTGAGACAGAGGGTCTTGAATGTGATCCGATCCTTTACGGTTAGCCAATGAAGGGTCCTCAGTGATGGGGTGATTGATTCCCAAGGTTTTTTTCCCGTTACCAGCCTGGCAGCCGTGTTCTGGACGACTTGTAGGCGCGAAATCTGGTATTTGGGTAGTCCGAGGTAGAGGGTGTTTGCGTAATCGAGTCGGGAGTTGATAATTGTTCCAACATCCAGTGAATTGGATGTGACCTGACACACAACTATAGCACAAACATGGCGACCTCTATCCCTAAATTAATTTGTAGAAAGGGAGAGCTATGGGACTTTGAGTGAGGCTACCGCCATGTCAGATAAAAACAGAAACATGAAATTTACAGTACATAGTTTATTGTTACATTGTAAAAAATATTGTGTCAAATAAATAGGTAGTCACATGACTTATACTAAACATGCTGCTATATAGCATGCAATACACATAGGAATTAAACATAATAACTGTACATAATAAAGTAGATGGGTTAAAAAACATTGTAGGGACAGATGAGTGCCCCTAGATGCCCCAAGTCATCTGTCCCTGTCAAAACCAGGTACATGCCTATCCACTGGGAGAACAGGCTACATTATGCCCCTCCACATCCTCCCATATGACCCATGTTCCCCACATCCTGAACCGTTACCCAACCGTAGGAGAAAGAGGAGTGCTCCTGAAGGAAGTTTTGACCCACATGTGTATATAGATACCACAGGTGTCCCAATGGGGGGTCCCAGATGAGTTTAAAGCCAGAGACCAAGTAAAGGCAGGTTTTGAGTCTCTGATTCCCATAATCACTGTCAATAAAAATGTAGACTGGATAAATTACATATATTACAACCAGCAGCGGTTTGTAAATTACACCAGAAATGCCCTACAGGGGATTGCTGACCAATCAGCCTCCACATCTTACATAACATTTCAGAATAGGATGGCCTTGGACATGATTTTAGCGGAGAAGGGGGGGGGGTGTTTGTAAAATGATAGAAAGTACAGGGACATGCTGTACATACATCCCTGACAACACCAGTCCAAATGGTAAGGTCACCCATGCCATAAAAAAATTGGAAAGCCTATCAGTAGAGCTGAAGAAGAATTCGGGTATAGATCAGCCAAGGGACCAGTGGTTTGGATGGTTGAGTGGTTGGCAGAAAATCTTGGCTCGGATAGGTACTGTAATACTAGTTCTTCTGATCTTTCTAGCTATTATAGTATGTTGTATTATCCCGAGAAATTCCTAGGCAAAATAGTTGACCAAGCAGCCCCAGTGATGATACACCAGGACGCAGAAAATGAGGACTATGAGAAGCCCTATGCCCCATTACAGTCCCTCCCCATATCTACAACGTATAAAATAATTTAGCCATAGGGATAGCATCTGGAATGTGCACAGACCGTGTGCTCATTATTCTGTGTCCTACGTCTGTTTCATACCCCGACCTTTTAGCTAATCTCCTGACTATCCTTCCTTGTCTCAGTCTGCTGCTTCCACTCTACCTCCCTGTAGTCTACCGTGAGCTTTGAGTTGGGAGACCCTGGGGGCCGCGAGCTGGAGCCAGCTGCAGCGTAACATCCTCACCACTAGAGGCTCTGGTGAACACCTGCTGGTTCTTAGACTCCGCGCCCTGGGGAATCTATGCTCTAGCTCCCAGTGGGATCCGTGCTGGTGCTCCAGTGGTCCTGCCTTCCTGAACCTCCCGCAGCAGTCAGTCCTAGGGTCCACTACCTTAGTGGTGCACTCCTGATTCCTATTGAGTGCATCTGTCACCTGGCCTCAGGTGACCTAAGACTGTGGCAAGAGGGGCGATAGACCAGCCATCACTCGTCTAACGTACAGCAAGAAAAGAGTTCCTAGACACATGGGGACAGATGAGATAGACTTCCTACTAGGGACAGAATAGGAAATAGACATTTTAAGGGGGGACTGTTATGGATTGTTCAATTCTCAAATTAAATGGCTATTTCTATTATGTGCCATATACATGCTAAAAATCTCCTTACTCAAAATGCTGACTAGACACCCCCTCCCATCAAGGAAAACAAAGATTGCTGAGACGTCCGAAAGACTGGATAGATCTGACCAGAAGACCCCAGATAAGAGATGACCAATCCACGAATGACAACACAAAGCTACGGCTATGTTACTGCATTGTAAACAATGACTCATGCTTCTCTATAAGAAGGGCTATATGTCCAGAGCAATAAACGAAAAGATTCATTTAGCTGAACAAAGTGTCACTGTGTTTTCTTCTCCTATGTGCACATATATTCACCCTTCCAATTAGGCCAGGTGCAGATTCTCAGCACAGACATTTGTCTGGATCCATATCAGTAGTAACAGACTTAACTTGACCCTGCTGTGGCTGAGGTCTTGCTGGTTCAGGTTCTCACACTCCCGGGATTCGTCCAGCTCCAGCTGATCCATTTTGGTAGACAGTCTACAGCAGTGGTACTCAACTTTACTAGTGCCGTGACCCCATGATAAAATTTCCCAAGTTGTGGGGACCCCTAACAGTAAAATTTTTGTAGCGTGGGTTGTTGGCACCCATGGCAAGACAAGTAACTTTCACCCCTACCCCATGGACTCCCTGAGTCCCTTCCACTCGTACAGTATCAAAACCCCTTCTGGTCCATTTTAGGATGTACCACTCTCTCTTTGTTCTCCTTTCTTTCCCTTTTATCTCTCGCTATCCTAATTTCTTGCCCCCCCCCCCCCATCCCTCTCTCTAGCCGTCTCTTTTGTTCTTTCTCTTATTCTTTCTCTCCCTTTTTCTTTGTTCCTCCCCCTCTTTTCTTCTCACTTCCATGTATTCTCAATTTTTTTTCCTTCTCTTACTCCTTGGTGGGTGGAGGGAATGGGATCAGTGGCAGTGCTGGCGGGGAGTTGGGATCAGTGGCAGTGCTGGTGGGGAGTTGGGATCAGTGGCAGTGCTGGTGGGGAGTTGGGATCAGTGGCAGTGCTGGCGGGGAGTTGGGATGAGTGGCAGTGCTGGTGGAGGGTGGGATGAGTGGCAGTGCTGGCAGGGAGTTGGGATGAGTGGCAGTGCTGGCGGGGAGTTGGGATGAGTGGCAGTGCTGGCGGGGAGTTGGGATGAGTGGCAGTGCTGGCGGGGAGTTGGGATGAGTGGCAGTGCTGGCGGGGAGTTGGGATGAGTGGCAGTGCTGGCGGGGAGTTGGGATGAGTGGCAGTGCTGGCGGGGAGTTGGGATCAGTGGCAGTGCTGGTGGGGAGTTGGGATCAGTGGCAGTGCTGGCGGGGAGTTGGGATGAGTGGCAGTGCTGGTGGAGGGTGGGATGAGTGGCAGTGCTGGCAGGGAGTTGGGATGAGTGGCAGTGCTGGCGGGGAGTTGGGATGAGTGGCAGTGCTGGCGGGGAGTTGGGATGAGTGGCAGTGCTGGCGGGGAGTTGGGATGAGTGGCAGTGCTGGCGGGGAGTTGGGATGAGTGGCAGTGCTGGCGGGGAGTTGGGATGAGTGGCAGTGCTGGTGGAGGGTGGGATGAGTGGCAGTGCTAGCAGGGAGTTGGGATGAGTGGCAGTGCTGGCGGGGAGTTGGGATGAGTGGCAGTGCTGGCGGGGAGTTGGGATGAGTGGCAGTGCTGGTGGAGGGTGGGATGAGTGGCAGTGCTGGGGGGAGTTGGGATGAGTGGCAGTGCTGGCGGGGAGTTGGGATGAGTGGCAGTGCTGGTGGAGGGTGGGATAAGTGGCAGTGCTGGGGAGAGTTGGGATGAGTGGCAGTGCTGACGGGGAGTTGGGATGAGTGGCAGTGCTGGTGGAGGGTGGGATGAGTGGCAGTGCTGGCGGGGAGTTGGGATGAGTGGCAGTGCTGGCGGGGAGTTGGGATGAGTGGCAGTGCTGGCGGGGAGTTGGGATGAGTGGCAGTGCTGGCGGGGAGTTGGGATGAGTGGCAGTGCTGGGGGGCAGTTGGGATGAGTGGCAGTGCTGGCGGGGAGTTGGGATGAGTGGCAGTGCTGGCGGGGAGTTGGGATGAGTGGCAGTGCTGGGGGGGAGTTGGGATGAGTGGCAGAGCTGGCGGGGAGTTGGGATGAGTGGCAGAGCTGGCGGGGAGTTGGGATGAGTGGCAGAGCTGGCGGGGAGTTGGGATGTGTGGCAGTACTGGTGGAGGGTGGAATGAGTGGCAATGCTGGGGGGAGTTCTGCTAATCAGCCAACTTAGGTGCTCCTGATGAAGGCCATCTGCTGATATGAGATTTGTAGTGGGGACTTTTAATGGCAACTCTTTTTTTGTACTTTATTTCTTTATTGAGTTTTTTCACAGTTTTACAAAAAGTTCAACAAAAATAGATTTCCCCATGATGTCCCAACCCTTCAGCCCTGATCTCACATTTGATAAACCCTATATATTCTAAACTATCTTGGGGTATTACCTAGGTTGGGTCTCTTATAGGGTTATCTATGTGTATTAATACTGGATAATAAAGTTCTCCACCACCCACTTCTCTTTCACACCTTCATACTTGCGATCATTTCCACATCATCCACTCTCTCATACTCTTGGGCTATTACGCTTATTTTTAATCAGGGCTTTTTTTCTCAGACAATAGGTGCAGGAACTCCCCTTTTCCGAGTCACTTGTTTTCTCCGTCCCCACCCACCTCCGAGCAACATCACTTGGTTCCATCCCCTACCCACCTCCCAGTACCGCCCCTTTTAGACATTACAGAACCAAGTATAATTTTGTTGTGCTAAGTAATTTGTATGGAATTTGGTTTCCCCTTCAGCCAGCAACAATAGATCCCCCTAACAATGTACCACCCACAACAAAATCCCTTCCCCCAGCAATAATAGACTCCCGGCAGCATCAACAGATCTCTGCACAGCCAGCATTAATAGACTCTCTGGCAGACATCAACAATAGACACATTCCCCAACAGTAGATATCCTTCAGCAACAACTGACCCCCCAGCACCAAAAGGTCCCCCACCAGCAACACTAGACCTCCTCAGCAACAATAGACCACCCTGCAAAAATAGATCCCCTCCAGCTAGAATAGATCCGCCAGCAGTGAGCATCAATACCCTGCAGCACACCCCAGCACCCCTTGACATTACATACAGTCAGTCCAGGAGGTGCCGGAACTGCATTCCCGTTGAAAAAAAGCCCTGTTTTTAATACTTTTCTGTACTTATCTGGGTTACAAACTAATTCCTCTTGCTTCCCACCAGGGTTTCCGAATCATATCGTATTTCATTGGCACACCTTGCTTGATAAATATTGACTTCTCTTTTAGGATTACACCGTTCATGTAATTTCGCCTTTAATGGCAACTCTAATCACAGGTAGTGTTACTCATACCTCCCAACTGGCACGGATTGTGCGGGTTTTACCCGCAGAGGCTCCTCCTTCCCGCACTCCCGCGAGACTATCATGTTTCCCGCACAGCAGGAAACATGAAGAGAAGAAGAGGAGCAGCAGCAGGTAAGAGCCCCCCCCCCGCGCGATCGGTGCACTAGTATGCCCCCTCCGCCATGCCCCCCCCCCCCCGCTTAAATCTTTTTTGCAAGTCCTTTTTTTTTTTTTTAAATGTTCCGGCGGCAACCATCACCCCGCTTAACAACTTCTGTGGCAATTCCCACCCCCCCCCTCGCTCAACAACTCTGGTTGGCAGGGGAGAGGGGACACCAGAATGTCCCGCGAAGGGACTTTACAAAGTTGGGAGGTATGGTGTTACTCACTGTGTCTTCAGCTTCACTGTGTATCCAGCTCTGTGGTGTCTCGTAGCAGTGACACCTATGCTGAAATCAGGAGCCCCTCCCACTTCACATTCCTCACTAGTCAGGTGACCTCTAGTCTCTGCCCCCCAGCCATGCCGTGAACTGAATGGGCGGCTGCGAAGAGGCTGAGTGGGCGGCCGCGGGTTCCAGGAACAGCCCAGCTGGGCGGCCGTAAAAAGGCTGGGAGAGCGGTACGGGCTTCAGGAACAGACCAGGATTCAGTGACCCCTGGCAAATCATCATTCGACCCCCAGGTTGAGAACCACTGGTCTACAGTCTTTCTTGTCCTGGCGCTTGTCAGAGATGTGGAGGTCAGGGATACAAGGACCTTGTGGTCCGGTGTCCTGTTCCAGGTGGTGGGGGGCACTGACTCTACTCCCCTCTCTCAGCGTCTCTCTCCTCTCCTTTCGCTTGCTCCCTCCAGCCTCCACCGCACACTCTCTCTCTCCAGCTTCCGCCTTCCGTCAGTGATTGACGGCGCTTCCTGCTCTCCCTGTCCCATCTGCTCACCCCGGCCAATTACGGCTCGTGCTGTCCCTCACAAACAGCCCAACAGGTACCAAAGCTCAGGGGCACTAAGGGGGGACCGGGGGGGAGAGGTGATGAGGTCAGGAGGTCTCTGTTCTACCTCTGGCATCTCACTCCACTATCTCCTGTGCTCGTTTGGGCTATGGGGGGGAGGGGAGATTCCCGGGCTCAGCAGCCGCAGCTCCCGGCCAGCGCCATCACTAGGCTCCCTCCTCCGATGTGTTTTGTAATCCCGGATCAGGGCCTGGGGCTTGAAGGCTTCAAAGTGTCTTGGGTGAGATGAAGCCTTCAATCATGTGTCCTTATCCTGCTGGAGACCTGCAGAGAGGTGTGTGCTCCAGCCAGGAGAGGTGACCCACTCAGGAGAAGGCATCCCATGTTGGAGGGAAATTTTTCCCACAGGACTGGAGGAGTTTGTTTAATATTTTTTTATTACATTTTTATACAGATACAAAACCTTACATACTTTTCCAAAAACACTTAGGCCCCTTTCACACGGAGGTCCGTTCAGGTCCGCCTGTCAGTTTTTTAGGCGGACCTGAAACGGATCCTCCATGTACCCCTATGTAGGCACGGATGTCAGCGGAGACATGTCCGCTGACATCCGCTCCGCTCCGCCAAAGTGTGACGGAGGAAAACCCTATTTTTCCTTCCGTCGGCGGAGCGGATCGGATGACAACGGACTCTACGGTCCGTCATCATCCGATTCCCCATAGGGGAGAGCGGCGCTCTGACAGGGCGGTCCCTGCACAGTGTGCGGGGACCGCCCAGTCATCCGTCGGCTCAGCGGGGATCAACGGAGCAATCCCCGCTGAGCAAGCGGAGCTTCACGGGGCGGATCTGCACGGATCCGCCCCGTGTGAAAGAGGCCTTATACTTTACATTCATAAAAACACAAAAGACACAACAATGAAACTATCCCATAATATATACTCCTTTTTAGTTTTCCCGGAAGAAAAAAGAAAAAAAAAACATAGAGCAGAAACAACATTACCAAAAACCCAACGGAGTGGACGTGAGTCAGAGCGCTACCGCCATTTGCCCCCCCCCAAAAAAAAAGGGGGGAAGAAAGAAGAGAAAAAAAGGGGGGCAGTGATTACATAAGCTTCCCATATACATTTTATTCTTTTTATAAAGAGGGGGAGGGGGAATCTCATCCCACAACCCCCATGCTACCCTCCAACAAATCGTGCATTACAAAAAAATGGGGGAGGGGGAGAGGACACAAAGAGAGCCCCTAATTGCTACTCTCACTCCCTATTATATACCTTGCGTATAGGCCTGAACCTCTGTCCAGAGGCCGGGGGTGTCAGGAGAACCTCTGTCCAGAGGCCGGGGGTGTCAGGAGAACCTCTGTCCAGAGGCCGGGGGTGTCAGGAGAACCTCTGTCCAGAGGCCGGGGGTGTCAGGAGAACCTCTGTCCAGAGGCCGGGGGTGTCAGGAGAACCTCTGTCCAGAGGCTGGGGGTGTCAGGAGAGCCTCTGTCCAGAGGCCTGGGGTGTCAGGAGAACCTCTGTCCAGAGGCCGGGGGTGTCAGGAGAACCTCTGTCCAGAGGCCGGGGGTGTCAGGAGAACCTCTGTCCAGAGGCCGGGGGTGTCAGGAGAACCTCTGTCCAGAGGCCTGGGGTGTCAGGAGAACCTCTGTCCAGAGGCCGGGGGTGTCAGGAGAACCTCTGTCCAGAGGCCGGGGGTGTCAGGAGAACCTCTGTCCAGAGGCCGGGGGTGTCAGGAGAACCTCTGTCCAGAGGCCGGGGGTGTCAGGAGAACCTCTGTCCAGAGGCCGGGGGTGTCAGGAGAACCTCTGTCCAGAGGCCTGGGGTGTCAGGAGAACCTCTGTCCAGAGGCCTGGGGTGTCAGGAGAACCTCTGTCCAGAGGCCGGGGGTGTCAGGAGAACCTCTGTCCAGAGGCCGGGGGTGTCAGGAGAACCTCTGTCCAGAGGCCGGGGGTGTCAGGAGAACCTCTGTCCAGAGGCCTGGGGTGTCAGGAGAACCTCTGTCCAGAGGCCGGGGGTGTCAGGAGAACCTCTGTCCAGAGGCCGGGGGTGTCAGGAGAACCTCTGTCCAGAGGCCGGGGGTGTCAGGAGAACCTCTGTCCAGAGGCCGGGGGTGTCAGGAGAACCTCTGTCCAGAGGCCGGGGGTGTCAGGAGAACCTCTGTCCAGAGGCCTGGGGTGTCAGGAGAACCTCTGTCCAGAGGCCTGGGGTGTCAGGAGAACCTCAGTCCAGAGGCCGGGGGTGTCAGGAGAACCTCTGTCCAGAGGCCGGGGGTGTCAGGAGAACCTCTGTCCAGAGGCCGGGGGTGTCAGGAGAACCTCTGTCCAGAGGCCGGGGGTGTCAGGAGAACCTCTGTCCAGAGGCCGGGGGTGTCAGGAGAACCTCTGTCCAGAGGCCGGGGGTGTCAGGAGAACCTCTGTCCAGAGGCCTGGGGTGTCAGGAGAACCTCAGTCCAGAGGCCGGGGGTGTCAGGAGAACCTCAGTCCAGAGGCCGGGGGTGTCAGGAGAACCTCTGTCCAGAGGCCTGGGGTGTCAGGAGAACCTCAGTCCAGAGGCCGGGGGTGTCAGGAGAACCTCTGTCCAGAGGCCGGGGGTGTCAGGAGAACCTCTGTCCAGAGGCTGGGGGTGTCAGGAGAACCTCTGTCCAGAGGCCGGGGGTGTCAGAAGAACCTCTGTCCAGAGGCCGGGGGTGTCAGGAGAACCTCTGTCCAGAGGCTGGGGGTGTCAGGAGAACCTCTGTCCAGAGGCCTGGGGTGTCAGAAGAACCTCTGTCCAGAGGCCGGGGGTGTCAGGAGAACCTCTGTCCAGAGGCCGGGGGTGTCAGGAGAACCTCTGTCCAGAGGCCGGGGGTGTCAGGAGAACCTCTGTCCAGAGGCCGGGGGTGTCAGGAGAACCTCTGTCCAGAGGCCGGGGGTGTCAGAAGAACCTCTGTCCAGAGGCCGGGGGTGTCAGGAGAACCTCTGTCCAGAGGCTGGGGGTGTCAGGAGAACCTCTGTCCAGAGGCCGGGGGTGTCAGGAGAACCTCTGTCCAGAGGCCGGGGGTGTCAGGAGAACCTCTGTCCAGAGGCCGGGGGTGTCAGGAGAACCTCTGTCCAGAGGCCGGGGGTGTCAGGAGAACCTCTGTCCAGAGGCCGGGGGTGTCAGGAGAACCTCTGTCCAGAGGCCGGGGGTGTCAGGAGAACCTCTGTCCAGAGGCCGGGGGTGTCAGGAGAACCTCTGTCCAGAGGCCGGGGGTGTCAGGAGAACCTCTGTCCAGAGGCCGGGGGTGTCAGGAGAACCTCTGTCCAGAGGCCGGGGGTGTCAGGAGAACCTCTGTCCAGAGGCTGGGGGTGTCAGGAGAGCCTCTGTCCAGAGGCCTGGGGTGTCAGGAGAACCTCTGTCCAGAGGCCTGGGGTGTCAGGAGAACCTCAGTCCAGAGGCCGGGGGTGTCAGGAGAACCTCTGTCCAGAGGCCGGGGGTGTCAGGAGAACCTCTGTCCAGAGGCCGGGGGTGTCAGGAGAACCTCTGTCCAGAGGCCGGGGGTGTCAGGAGAACCTCTGTCCAGAGGCCGGGGGTGTCAGGAGAACCTCTGTCCAGAGGCCGGGGGTGGGCCCATGAAGTGAGGTGCTGCAGCTAAAGGCTTAGTGAGCCAGGAGAAGTAACCAGGCTCAGACACCTTAAATTGTTAGGAGTTATGGACCATTTTTTGACCTCTGCCGGGTTAGCCCCCCCTTATCAAAATTTAAAAAAAATCTTATGCAGTTTGTTAGATCTTTGTTAGATCAGGTTAGATCAACCGTTGTTTGCGTTAGATCTCACACAGAAGAAGCAATATTAACAGTTATTTGCTGGGGGGGCTAACCCGTCATCAGCCCCCCCTTATCAAAAAATTGCCCAAACAGTTAGCTATTTTGGAAGCTATTTGTTAGATCCGGTAAGATCAAGTGGTTTTAACGTTAGATCTCACATAATTAGAGACTTATTAAGTGATTAATGAGGGGGGGCTGGCCCCCCCTTATCAAAATTTCGGGCCAAAAATCATTCAGGCTAATAGATATTCGTTAGATCCGGTAAGATCAAGTGGTTTTAACGTTAGATCTCATATAATTAGAGACTTATTAAGTGATTAATGAGGGGGGGCTGGCCCCCCCTTATCAAAATTTCGGGCCAAAAATCATTCAGGCTAATAGATATTCGTTAGATCCGGTAAGATCAAGTGGTTTTAACGTTAGATCTCACATAATTTCAGAGATATTCCACATAAAAATACTGATATTAGGTGGTACATAAGGACGGGTTGGCCCCCCCTTATCAAATTTTCGGGCCAAAAATCATTCAGGCTAATAGATATTCGTTAGATCCGGTAAGATCAAGTGGTTTTAACATTAGATCTCACATAATTTCAGAGATATTCCACATACAAATACTGATATTAGGTGGTA
The DNA here is from genome assembly GCA_029206835.1 of Rana muscosa. Taxonomy (NCBI): domain Eukaryota; kingdom Metazoa; phylum Chordata; class Amphibia; order Anura; family Ranidae; genus Rana; species Rana muscosa. The sequence continues at coordinate 421,407,641 of CM055123.1, read as the reverse complement.
CATAAGGACGGGTTGGCCCCCCCTTATCAAATTTTCGGGCCAAAAATCATTCAGGCTAATAGATATTCGTTAGATCCGGTAAGATCAAGTGGTTTTAACGTTAGATCTCACATAATTTCTGAGATATTCCACATAAAAATACTGATATTAGGTGGTACATAAGGACGGGTTGGCCCCCCCTTATCAAATTAAACAGTACACACCTGACAGTGACACAAGGCCTGTCTGGTGCCCCAGCCACCTTCCAAAGGCTAATGGAGAAGACCGTGGGTGACATGAAACTGATCGAGGTGTTGGTGCACTTAGACGACATCATCGTTTTCGGCAAGACCCTGGAAGAGCACGAAGAACATCTGGAGAAGGTCCTGAAGAGACTGCATGATGAGGAGGTTGAAGCTGTCTCTGGAAAAGTGCCAGTTTTACCAACCCTCAGTCAACTACCTTGGCCATATTGTGTCTTACCACAAAGTGGCCACCGACCCCCAGAATCTGGAAGCTGTCACCTCCTGGCCGAGGCCTACCAACGTGACTGAGCTTAGGTAATTTCTGGGATTCTGCTCTTATTACAGAAGATTTGTCAAGGGATTCGCTAAGACGCTGATCTGGCGAAGCCTGTCAGACCAGCTGGAGGGCCCAGAAAACCCAGAGAGTCCATTCAGGAACAATGGACTCCGAAGTGTGAAGAGGTTTTAGGCAGCCTAACAACCGCTCCTGTTCTGGCCTATGCAGATCCAACCAAGCCATATGAGCTACATGTTGACGCCAGTCGAGATGGGTTAGGTGGGGTGCTATATCAAGAGCATGACGGTCATCTACAGCCTGTTGCCTACATGAGTCGGAACTTGTCCCCCCCGCCGAGAAGAACTACCCCATGCACAAACTTGAGTTCCTGGCCTTGAAGTGGGTGGTGGTTGATAAGCTGGGGGATTATCTATATGGAGCGGAGTTCGTGATCAAGACTGACAACAATCCTCTCACCTACATCCTCACTACCACCAAGTTGGATGCCACAGGTCACAGATGATTGGCTACTCTATCAGGGTTTATTTTCAGCCTGAAACAAGATGCGGATGCTTTGTCAAGAAGGCCCCATTGTTCCAGAGACCCCCCAGCTGACACCTGAAGGGGTACGAGCCTTATGTCAAGGAGCAGAACATCAAGCTGGAGAAGGATCCAGGGCCGAAGACATTGGAGTGTCAGCCGCTGGTGTCCCCAGATGTTATTGCAATGTCACCCAAGTCGGGGATAAAGGTCTGCCCGAAGCTGTCAAAGAATGACCTGCAAAGGTACCAGTTGGAGGACCCTCCCTGCAGCTTGGCATTGAAGGCCTTGGAGAGCCAACGCCCTAACTTGCTCCTCACTGACTCCCCAAAGGAAACCCGTCTGCTGTACCGAGAGTGGGATCAGTTTCAGGTGCACCAAGGGTTGGTCTACCGAAGGGGCCCCTCTGACGATTCTGAAAAAAAATTGCAGCTATTCCTACCTGAAAAACATAGGGAGACAGTATTAACTGCCCTACATGACAACCATGGCCACCTAGGGCCCAAAAAGACTTTTGACCTGGTGAGGGACAGGTTCTACTGGCCCTGCATGCAGGCTGAAGTTGAGGACTATTGCCACTCCTGCGTCAGATGTATCCAAAAGTAGACTTTGCCTCACAAGCTGCCCCAATGGGCTATCTTCGGAGTCAGGGACCCATGGAGCTGGTGTGCATTGACATTCTGTGCTTGGAGCCTGATTTTAGCAGGCAGGAAAATATCCTGGTAGTGACTGACCATTTCACTCGGTATGCCCAGGCGTTTTCCACGAGGGGCCAACAAGCATCCACGGTGGCCAAGATCTTTGTGGAGAAAATCTTTGTGCACTATGGTCTGTCCCAACGCATCCACTCTGATCAGGGGAGAGATTTTGAGAGTAGTCTCATCAAGAGACTTTTAGACCTGTTGGGCATCAGGAAGTCTAAAACCCCCCCGTATCATCCTCAAGGAGATCCTCAACCAGAGAGATTCAACCAAACCCTCCTGGATATGCTCGGAACTCTAAATTCAGAACAAAAACAGCACTGGAGCAAGCATATAGTGGCTATTGTGCATGCTTATAACAGCACCGCCAATGATGCCACAGGTTACGCTCCCTATAGTTTGATGTTCGGACGGTAGGCCCGGCTGCCAGTCGACTTGGCCTTCGGCACATCCCTCGACCATACCTCAGCAACTTCCCGCTGGAAGTCGCAGCCCTATGTCATTTGCAAGCATCTGCCTGGACTCCCAGTATATCAAATCCGGCCAGAGGGAAGCACAGGACTTGGCATCGCAATCATCTGTTGCCTCTGTCAGATGCAGTTCATGTGCCACCACAGCCAGATTTACAGCCCACACCCACGGCCTCTCAAAGATCCCAGCCAGTGACTAGATCTCACTCAGTCTGTACCCCTTGCTGAAAATGAAAACCGCGAGGCAGGACAACCTCCCCTCCTATGCTAATTGGTTGGATATTCCTCTGCCATGGTTTTATGCAGATGCAAATTGTATGGTTTCCTGTGCACACTAACCTGTTTTTTTTTACGTGTGTATATCAAAAGCATGTAACAGGTCATAGACTCTTTACCACCTTTGGCGGACCTAAGGTTTTTTGGTGGGGGGAGTGTGTAGCGGGGGCTGCTCTGTCACCCATGGTCCCACACCTCCCTCCATTCCCGCCAGGAACCGTCGGACTGAATAGACACTGACACAGGCACTTACTCAAGGAGAGCACGCCTGTCAGTACCTGTGGGGGATTTCTCCCCCTGACTCTCCTCTTCCTTGAGTGACGAGCAGCGCTCACTCACGGGCATCAGTCGGCTCTGCTCTCTTCTCTGTGTTCCTATTGGCAGGGAGAGGAAGTCAATCAAGCAGCAGCAGAGGACCACAGGACATAAAGGCTCATCACAAAATGGCACCATTGATTTTTACTGGGGATGGAGCTGCTACTTCTGCTGTGAAAGAAGGGGGCTAGCTAAAGACTTAATCTTGTGTGTCTGAAAAGAGATCACCATGAGGCTGGGAGGTGAACGGAGGTGTGAGAAGAGACAACAGGCATCCGCTGAAGAACCATCCAAAGACGGTTCCAGAGACCATGCAGAGACGGTTGAAGATGGATGTACCTTCTGTAAAACCTAATATCCCTATTTTTATGTGAAATATCTCTGAAATTATGTGAAATCTAACGTTAAAACCACTTGATCTTACCGGATCTAAGGAATATCTATTAGCCTGTGTAGCGCCCTGCTCCTATTGGGTAGGTGCTAGTGTAAATTTAGTTATCTGAGCTGTCGTTTACCTCAGAACAATTGTACCAAATTATGGTCTCTGTTCCAGTTTAGCTGGTCTGCACATTTCCACCTGACTGTAGGTGTCGTTGTTACCACAGGTCAAGGTTGGAATTGCAGTAGGCTGGATGCATTGGGTATTCCTTTCCCGGAGACAGCGCAGTGGGAGTGGTGACCCCGCTGTGCATTCTGGGAGAGGGTACTTAAGGAGCAGACACCGTTTTTCGGGGTCTTCCGATCCTGACCTGACGGCCCTCCTGGCCTCAGGGATGTGTTAGTAGTGTTCTGCGTCGGGGCCTGTAGGCCCGAGGCTCTGTTGCTGAGAGTAGGCCCAGGAGTTTCTGGGGGCCTACTGATCTCTGGATGGTCCCGTGTCGCCTTGCCTGAGGGAAGGGACCGAACAATTGAGGGCTCAATTGGAGGACGCATCCGGATAAAAATATGCCTCGCAGTGCTGCCGGCTGGCTGAAAGATCCTGGCACTGTGTGTTATGTTTTCAGAACTTTATCAAGTGAGTGATTACCCAAGTCTGTGGCAGAGACTATGTGTATTCTTCAAGTCTGTGGCAGAGACTTTTGGCCGAGCACCGCCCCGGCTGCTAGGTCAGTGAGAGAGGCCTATCCGGTGGTTGCTATATCCAGTGTGGAGACTGTTTGTCCTCTGGATTAAGAAGTACCCATGATCCGCAAGCAAGGTACCTGAATCCCCCCCCTAACCCTCCATCCCTCTGTTAATAAAACCCTTGAGAAAAAGAGACTAAGTGTTTGGTGCAGACATTTGTGAGAAATTCTTCAAGGAAGACCCCTAGGACGGACCTGGTGAACAGTAAGGTAATGGCAGACCCAAATCTTAAACCAACAGCCCCTGCGGGGGTATTGCTACACCTGATATAGACACTAGTATGGATATCCGTGCATCGATACCAAATATCCATAATATCCCTGTAATTATGTATAATCAACCATTAAAACCACTTGATCTTACCGTATCTTACAGGATTTTTGGACAGTAAATTGCATGTGGGGGGGCCAACCCGTCCTTATGTACCACCTAATATCAGTATTTTTATGTGGAATATCTCTGAAATTATGTGAGATCTAACGTTAAAACCACTTGATCTTACCGGATCTAACGAATATCTATTAGCCTGAATGATTTTTGGCCCAAAAATTTGATAAGGGGGGGCCAGCCCCCCCTCATTAATCACTTAATAAGTCTCTAATTATGTGAGATCTAACGTTAAAACCACTTGATCTTACCGGATCTAACAAATAGCTTCCAAAATAGCTAACTGTTTGGTCAATTTTTTGATAAGGGGGGGCTGATGATGGGTTAGCCCCCCCAGCAAATAACTGTTAATATTGCTTCTTCTGTGTGAGATCTAACGCAAACAACGGTTGATCTAACCTGATCTAACAAAGATCTAACAAACTGCATAAGATTTTTTCAAAAATTTTGATAAGGGGGGGCTAACCCGGCAGAGGTATTTTTTGTCCTCAGGGGATAGTGTTGGTGTGAAGTTCCCTGTGGCCTGCGGGTGGCGCTGCCATATTGGGCCGGGGTTGAACCACCAATACAGTGCTGTGCCTTTTGTGACCCCTCTCGGCAGCCGTACAGTGGGGCGGGGAACCTGCTGTGCATGCCGGGAGAGGATATAAAAGGGGCAGACATCTTCTGATCGGGGTCCACCCCCAGGCACCTTCAGCCTGGGAGTGCGTGTGGCTCATCTCCAGGTGCCCTCGGCCCGGAGGCTGTGTTCCGGTTCCACCTCAGGCACCTTTGGCCTGGTGTGAGGTACTACCTCACCGTTCCTGTCCGCCTGGGTATGGAGACCCGGGAGCTGCAGCGACAGCTCGGGGCCCAGCGCCTTCGGCTAGGCTTCGCTAGGGATTGAGGAGTCCAGGGTGCCGCCTTGCGAGGGGACCCGCGCCCTAAGAGAAGGGAGGATCATTCACCTTTGGCCTGGGGTGAGGTTCTACCTCACCGTTCCTGTCCGCCTGGGTATGGAGACCCGGGAGCTGCAGCGACAGCTCGGGGCCCAGCGCCTTCGGCTAGGCTTCGCTAGGGATTGAGGAGTCCAGGGTGCCGCCTTGCGAGGGGACCCGCGCCCTAAGAGAAGGGAGGATCATTCACCTTTGGCCTGGGGTGAGGTTCTACCTCACCGTTCCTGTCCGCCTGGGTATGGAGACCCGGGAGCTGCAGCGACAGCTCGGGGCCCAGCGCCTTCGGCTGGGGTCCGCTAGGGATTGAGGAGTACAGGGTGCCGCCTTGCGAGGGGACCCGCGCCCTAAGAGAAGGGAGGATCATTCCGAAGGACCGATGCGGGAGTCACAGTGAAGGAAGGGTCTGTTGACTCTCTGGGGGGGGGCGTCTTCTCCTTGATAGCGGCCATGTTCTAAGAAGGGAGTTCAAGTTCATCAAGTCTGTGGCAGAGACCTTATTCACCAGATCTGTGGCAGAGACCAACTTCACGGTCTGTGGCAGAGACTGTGCACCAAAAACTGTTTGAGAATCTGAACAGTGAAGAGTTTGAGCTACGTTTGTGCCTGGACCTCCTCCACACCTTGGGCTGTCCTGTTTCCTTTGCTCCAACCCTTTCCTACCCAAGAGACTGTTTATTACAAAGTGAGAATAAATACTGAGTTGGAGTTTCAGCTGGTGTGGACATTTACATTACTGGGGAAATCAAGGACTTGCATCAACACATGGTAGAGGTGAGAATAATTCTCAGGAGGACTTTGACTCCGGCTGCAGACCAGACCCAAAAATAACACCGCTCAACCTCTCTACACAGGAGGGTACGGGCTTGTGGTGCGGTGTGCCTGTCTCCCCCTGCGAGGAGCCGAGTTAAATGCAGGAGGGGGATAGGTGGGTGCGCTACACATATAATATATTTAAAAATACAAAAACATCAGTGCAGCACTTTTTATATTTATGTATGCCTTGTATTAGGGTATTGTGCTGCCTGCTACTCACTAATGCATTTTTTGTCGGCATTCAGCGCACTTTTCTTTGCTTCATATATATATACATGTAGCGGGACCCCCAAAAATGGGGTCGCTATGCTGTAAATTTAGGGGCAGTCTGGGCAATAGTATGGCTCAGATTCTACAATTCTGTTTAATATGGACTCTGCTCTGCCATGTTGTTGCCTGGTGTATAGTTCCCCTGGGCCTGAGGTGGCGCTGTTGCCCAGGTCTCGGGTTGAACCGCAGGTGGCGTTGTGGTATGATTTGGTATCCTCTCTCGGCTACCGTGTGGTGGGAGCGGGTTCTGCCTGCTGTGCATGCCGGGAGGGGGTACATAAAGGGCAGACGCCAGAAGTGCGAGAGATTGTGCCCCATGGGGGTAGTGTGCCAGGGGGATTCCAAGGACCCCTGGTGGCGAAGTCGCGCCCTATGGCCTTGTTGGCCGGAGGGGGGGGGGTGCGTGAACTGGTCGAGGAGTCTCGTCACCTTTAGCTCGAGGCTACAACGTTCCAGGTAGGCCCAGGGCCTTCAACTGGGTCTACAGCCAACACACTGGAGTCCCAGGGAACCCGTGTGAGGGTGGCCCGCTCTGAAGGAGAGGAAACCGAGGGAGGACCTGTCCGATGGATCGGTGATGGAGTTCAAGATGAAGGAGAGGCCTGGTTACCTTTCAGAGGGAAGGATTTGTGAGTTGCAGTATAGCTCCTGTAACGTGTTCCATTGACACCTATGGTCTCTATTAATCTATGGGAGTTTCAAAGTTCTAACTCAGTAACTAAAGGATTCTGTGGCAGAGGATCTCTTATGCCGCGTACACACGATCGATTTTCTCGACGGTGAAAACACCATCGAGAAAATCGACGGGAAAAATGAGGGAACGGCTTGGTTCCCTACACACGTCCGTTTTTCCCGACATTTTTTTTTTTGGTCGAGAAAAATGACCGTGTGTGGGCTCCGTGGCAGTGTTTCCCTATGGGAAACACTGCCACGGAAAAAAACGACGAGAAAAATTAGAGCATGTTCTAATTTTTATCGTCGTGATTAATGCCGTTTTTCCCGTCTGGAAAAATGCCAAAAAGCCCCACACACGGTCGTTTTTCTTGTTAAAAAAAAAAAAATTAATTTTTCCTGACGGGAAAAATGATTGTGTGTACGCGGCATTAGACTTGTCCGTGAAGGGGACTAACTTAAAGTGGTTGTAAACCCTTAGGGCTCTTTCACACGGAGGTCCGTTCAGGTCCGCCTGTCAGTTTTTTAGGCGGACCTGAAACGGATCCTCCATGCACCCCTATGGAAGCACGGATGTCAGCGGTGACATGTCCGCTGACATCCGCTCCGCTCCGCTCCGAAAAAGTGTGACGGAGGAAAATCCTATTTTTCCTTCCGTCTGCGGAGCGGATCGGATGACAACGGACTCTACGGTCCGTCGTCATCCGATTCCCCATAGGGGAGAGCGGCGCTCTGACAGGGCGGTCCCTGCACAGTGTGCGGGGACCGCCCAGTCATCCGCCGGCTCAGCGGGGATCAACGGAGCGATCCCCGCTGAGCAAGCGGAGCTTCACGGGGCGGATCTTCACGGATCCGCCCCGTCTGAAAGAGGCCTTAGAATTTTTTTTTTTTTTAAAACTACCTGTAAGAGAAAAGCATAATGAGCTAATATGACTAGCATAATAGCTCATTATGCATCACTTACCTTAGATCGGGGCCCCCGAAGCCGTCCTCGTCTCCCTCTTCAGTCGCATCCATCGCTGCGGCGATAGCCTGAAGGTTACTTCCGGGTATCGCCGCACCAGCCAATCACAGCGCCGCTCCGGCGCTGTGATTGGCCGGAGCGGCAGAGACATCACTCTGCGCATGTGCGCGAGAGCCGCCACAATCGGCTACGCCCAGTGATTGCTGGGAAGTAGCCGATTTTGTGAATGGGATTAACCCCATGAATGCGCCGTTGTCTACGGCGCGCATGCGCTGTAGACAGCGGCGCCTGTCTTTTTAGTAAATATCTCCTAAACCGTGTAGGTTTAGGAGAGATTTCTTGCACCTACAGGTAAGCCTTAATCTAGGCTTACCTGTAGGTGCAAGTTGCATAAGTGGGTTTACAACCACTTTAAAGAAACTGTCCGTGCTTCACTCCGGCTGCTAGAACTGTGAGAGGGATCTATCCGGGTGAGCAATTCATACTCAGGCTTGAGTGAAGAATAGGGTAGTTGGGTGCTGCGTGCCTGAACCTGTCCCTCTACCTCTATCTTCAACCTATTCCCAAATCTGTTTGAAGCAAGATAAAATAAACTTGTCTGTTTGGAGTTTAAACACTGTTTGGACACTGGCTTTCTTTGGGAGGAAGAACACAGACTTTTCCCTACACTCTGGGGACGAGAACCAATGGAGGGGAGGTAACTCGCTGCAGGACCCAAAATTGTAGGAACACCGCTCAACCTTTTATACCAGGAGGATCCGGGCATGTGGCACGGTGTGCTTTTATCCCTGCAAGGAGAAGGTAGGCAGGAGAAAAGGGTCCGTGTGCTACATACAGTATATATCCCCCTTGGTGGGAGTGGAGATGACCCATCTATAAGAATATACAGTACATACACACCCAGCACAAGGCCGTGTTCACACTACGAGACGTTTCTTTGGGCTGCATTTCCTCTGAGCGCCACAAGATGGGGATCTTCTCACTTCTACCATAGAGACAGGAAGTCTCTATGGAAGACAGGAAGTGATGTCAGGTATAAATATCAAGTGACGGTTGAGAGCTGAGTCAGAAGGAAGTAGAGAGGAGACATTGCTGGATGTGGCAACGTGATGGACAATCAGCCGCCCCTCACATCACCGGGTAAGAGGAGACTTTATTGTAAAGGAGAGAGCAGTATGGAGGCTCCACCTAGATCCCCCATCATCTGATAAACACATAGAAACAATGTATTCAGTCAGTGTGTGTGTTTCCTACAGATGGATCCAGTAATGGGAACCCACCAGAGAGATGTCCCCGTCCTCTGTATTCCCGGGATTCCACACAGGAAGGTCACACCATCCCCCACCATCATCAGGTAGATGGGGAACAATTATTAGTAGTTATGATTTATACACAAACATGTTTGTTACAATGAATGTTTTATTATATATTCAGAGTGGAAACCTTGAAGATTATAATATTGTTGTCAAAGAAGAGTATATAGATGAGGATGAGGAGTATGGAGTGATGGAGGAGTATTCAGAAGGACACAAGGATATGATGGAGCCACCTAATACCAGGAACCCACCAGAGAGATGTCCCCGTCCTCTGTATTCCCGGGATTCCACACAGGAAGGTCACACCATCCCTCACTGTTACAAGGTCGGTGGGACGGAGATTATAAAACATGGACTGGTGGAGATGATGTGGATTTTGTATGTAAGCTTATATTTTACAGATGATATTCTCTCTCGTTTTCTTGGTTTAGAGTGGAGATCCAATCGATATAAAAGTTGAAGAAGAGGAGACGTATGTGAGTGATGATCAGCAGTCTATGGAGGAGGATGGAATAATGAGGATAATTATAGAGGAGGAGATCAGCACAGGTGGGTAATTTTTTTTTTTTTTTTAAATCTGATCTTTTTTTTTATTTTTATATGCAAACAACATTGAGACAATACAAACAGAATCGCATTAAACAAAACAAACCCCCCCCCCCCAAAAAAAAAACCCCACCCTGTTCTTGGAGCATGTATGGAAAAAAGACAGAAAAAAACAGCATCCAATATTACAAAGTATATAGTACCTGTTAGTTTACATGATACCTAGGTCATGAATGGAAGCCATCTTGACCAGGTGGCATCAAACTTACTCATGGAATTCCTAAAGCCCTGTACACACGATCGGATTTCCTATGGTTTTTAAACCGATGAATTTTTCCATCGGAAAACCGATGAAGCTGACTTCCATCAGTCTTGCCTACACATCATCAGTCAAAAAACCGACCGTTCCAAACGCCGTGACGTAAAACACTCCGATGAGCCGAGAAAAATGAAGTTCAATGCTTCTGAGCATGCGTCGACTTGATTCTGAGCATGCGTGGGTTTTTTATCCGATGGAGTTCCCCACAGATGAAAGTAATTTGCTATCGGTTTTTTTAACCATCGGATAAATTTAAAACGTGTTCTATTTTTTCACACCGATGGAAAAAAGACCGATGGGGCCCATACACGATCGGTTTGTCCGATGAGAAAAAGTCCATCGGACTGTTTTCATCAGTAAAACCGATCGTGTGTACACGGCTTTAAGGAGTATGTATGTTTTTCAAAAAGAATAATCCTATTGAGATCTAAAATCCACTCGGATACGGTCGGCGGGTACGGGAGAGGTCCACTTAAGAGCAATCTGTCTACGGTCAACGAAAAGTGTGCGTCTTATGCCTGTACACACGATTGGATTTCCGATGGAGTAAAATCTGATGGATTTTTCCGTCGGAATTCCGATGAAGCGGACTTCCATCAGTCTTGCCCACACACCATCAGACAAAATTCAGACCGTCCAAAACGCCGTGACGTACCACACGTACGACGGCACTATAAAGGGGAAGTTCAAATCCAACGGCGGCACCCTTTGGGCTGATTTCGTGTTACCGCGTGTTAGTAAAAGTTTGGTGTTAGCCGATTCGCGCTTTTCAGTCTTCGTGCTTTTTAGTCCGTTACAGCGTGACGAATGTGCTATCTCCATTACGAACGCTAGTTTTACCAGAACGAGCGCTCCCGTCTTGTAATTTAGTCTGAGCATGCGTGGATTTTTCTCCGATGGAGTTCCCCACAGACGGTCGGAATTTGCTATCGTTTTTTTTTTTTCCATCTGTAAAATTTAAAATATGTTCTATTTTTTTTACACCGGTGGAAAAAAGACCGATGGGGCCCACACACTCAATCGTTTTTTCCGATTTGGAAAAAAGTCCATCTGTCTTTTTTCATCAGAAAAACCGATCGTGTGTACGCGGCATAATAGTGTTACCAATAGAGGAGGTATAAATAGACGTATCCCAGTAGACATATAAGTGGTTCAACCGGGAATATTAATATCTAATAGCCCGTTTTAGGGTACCAATCACCTCCGCCCAGTATCTTTTGAAGTTTCGGACACCGCCACAAAAGATGTATTAGCGTACCTGTATTACCACATCTAGCACAGGCTGGCTCAGATTTCAATCCAACTGCATACAGAAATTGGGGAGTTCTATCCACTTCAGCCCCGGACCATTTGGCTGGCCAAAGACCAGAGCACTTTTTGCGATTCAGCACTGCGTCGCTTTAACTGACAATTGCGCGGTCGTGCGACGTGACTCCCAAACAAAATTTACGTCCTTTTTTTTCCCACAAATAGAGTTTTCTTTTGGTGGCATTTGATCACCTCTGCGGTTTTTTTTTTTGGTTTTTTTTGCGCTATAAACAAAAATAGAGCAAAAATTTGGGGGAAAAAAAGCAATATTTTTTACTTCTTGCTATAATAAATATCCCCAACAAATTATATAAAAAAATTTAATTATTTTCTCCTCAGTTTAGGCCGATACGTATTCTTCTACATATTTTTGGTTAAAAAAAAAATCACAATAAGTGTTTGGTTTGCACAAAAGTTATAGCGTCTACAAAATAGGGGATAGTTTTATGGCATTTTTATTAAAATATATATTTTATACTAGTAATGGCGGCAATCAGCGAATTTTATCGTGACTGCGACATTATGGCGGACACATCGGACACTTTTGGCGCTATTTTGGGACCATTTACATTTATACAGGGATCAGTGCTATAAAAATGCACTGATTACTGTGTAAATGTGACTGTCAGTGAAGGGGTTAGGTGTGTCCTAGGGATGTGTTCTAACTGTCGGGGAAGGGGGGTTGGGCTACGTGTGACACGTCACTGATCACGGCTCCCGATCACAGGGAGCTGTGATCAGTGTCCAGTCACTAGGCAGAACAGAGAAATGCCTTGTTTAAATTAGCATTTCCCCGTTCTTCCTTTCCTTGAGACGATCGCGGGACTCCTGGCGGACATTGAGTCCGCGGAGCTCGCGCGCGCCCACAACCCCGTGCCTTAAAGGCGACTGTGTGTGTGTGTGTGTGTGTGTGTGTGTGTATGTGTGTATGTGTGTATGTATGTATGTATATATATATATATATATATATATATATATATATATATTAACTAGTCGATCTGCCCAGCCGTGCCATTCTGCCGACGTATATAGTCGTGCAGCGGTCGGCAAGAAGCTATAGACTCTATAGAGGATAAAGATCTGTGTCAGTCTGTGTGACGGAGAAAGAGACACCCGGGGCGAGGACCGAAGAATATTATCCCAGACCTCCTCGGGGATAGAACCGATATCTTTTTCCCAACCAGCCCTAGAGCGGATGGGAAAGTTCAGTAAAAACCTAGCAATGCCCTATATGTAGCAGAGGTGAGACCTTTTGCTGACCCCGCCTGTACTATCTTATCAAGAACAAGGATAGGGGGCTTTAAAGTGCTGCTTTCCATTCTCTATTCAGTGCTGGTGTCAGTGCTTTCTATCTCGGTGCTGGTGTCAGGTGTCAGTGAGGGAGATAGCAGTGGAGAAGCCAATCAGCAGGCAGTGCCAGCGCAGGATGCAGAGCGCCCGGCCCACCATGGCTGGGGATCAGCACGGGACTGGGCTGGGACCTCCTGACCCCGCAGTCAAAGGTTGGCACACTGGGACACTGGCACAGGATGGAGCTGCCCTGACTGTGGCACTAATAACCAGGAGGAAGGGAGTTGGGGGGGGGGGGGGGGCAGATATAAATGCCAGTGGATGTGGTTGAGGGATGCTGGAGGACCAGGGATGGGGGCTGGCTCTCTCTCATGCTGGTGGTAGCTGGCTGCAGAAGGGGTTGTGGCATGGTAGCTGCGCTGTGCCTCTCTCTGCAGCTGGAGCCCCGGCTTCCTTCCCAGCGGGACCCTCCTCTTCCCCTCTGCTTACCGGTCAGATGACGGATGCCTCCCCTGGGTGTGCGGGGATCAGCGCAGCGTGACAGGGGGGGGGGGGGCGATCTGCGTCTCTGGAATATTTATTTGTATTATTTTTCTCCGGCGGCTGGAATGAGTCTCCTTACCTTCTCCTCCCCCGGACAACACAGCGCTGGCCCCGCCTCCTCCCCAAGACACAGCCACGGCCCGTCCTCTCTCTCTCTCTCTCGCTCACAGGCATTAACCCTCTGCTCACTGGAGCGCGGCACCGCTACGGTGGCATTTTTGTCAGCAGAGGCGGCTCTTCAATTAGGCGGTTGCGCGGCCCCTGTGAGTGTGAGGCCTTAGGGGACCGCCTAATTTGAGTGCCGCCTCTGAGTATACCGTTTTCGTATAACTGAGCTAGAGTTGTTTTTTCTAATTTCCCCATCTCTGAAAGCCTCTAAGGGCCAAAATTTGAGGGAGTCTATCAGTTTCCCATATGGGGGTGTATCTAGTAGGAAAAGAGACACCCAGTATTTTTTTTTTTTAACTGTATCCCATATTTTACATATTAATGTGCAGGTAGGCATATCGGCAAGCGAGACACCCCCTCTTGCACCATCTAGGACATAGAGTGGTAACCGACCCTTAAATGCATAAGAAAATAATCGTCGAGCGGGAAGAAGTGTCTGCTTGGACTCCCGAGCAGACACTTCTGTCACTGACAGGTGGTACTGGTGGGCACAGATGAGGCGGATGTGCCTCTTCAGGACCAATGTCCCTTGCACAAGAGCCGATCACTTTTTTTTTTTTTTTTCAGCATGAGGAGAAAAATAAAAAAAACTATTACAGAGCTTTTGGTTACATCACGTGATAATCTGTCATTGGCTGACAGCTGATCACGTGGTAAGGGGCCGGGATCTGTGATCACCCGAGTCTCAGTGACTCGGTGATTACAGCGCGTGCCGCTCGCGCCCTGCAGGCGGGCGGGCGGCCGGGGAGCGTGCGAAGGGGAGGACGTCCTCCCGGCAAAGCAGGTCCGCGCTGTAGCCGTCATTCGAAATGGTCAATCTTAATAAAAATCCATATAGGTATCCAGATCGGGGAATTGTGTAAAAAAAATAAATAAAGAAGCTGAGGCATCCATATCATCTTAATTAGATTGATACGGCCTATTAACGATAGGGGGAGGTTATTCCAGGTTTTACTTTGATTTTGGAATCTAGAAAGTAATGGAAGTATATTATCCACAATATATGACTGGGGAGTCAGTAGTGGTGTAACGGATCGTCATTGATCCGCACGAATCAATGACTTCGGATCGGCACACCACGTGATCCGCGGCGCAGGTGGGGGGGGGGGGGCGAGCAGAGCGGTAAAACACATTGAAATTGTCTCCGCTCTGCTCTCACTCGCACAGCCCCGCCTCCTCCTAACCCCGCGCTTGTGATAGACAGAATGCAGGTCCAATGCTGTTCTGTCTATCGCAGCGCGGGGTTAGGAGGAGGCGGGGCTGTGCGAGCAGAGCGGAGACAGTTTTCAATGGCCGGAACATACGGGCGGTAAGTTGCTTTCTAGCAGCCGGACTTCACTTGTAAAATGTGTGCTGCCGTCCGTCCTCCCCTCTCCCCCACATAGCTCTCTCTGCTGGCTCTGTCTTCAGGACTCCGTCCCTCCCCCGATGTACACACGGACGGTTTTCTCGGCAAGAACCGACAAGAAAACTGCCGGCAGAGCTTTCTTGCAGAGAAAACCGGCCGTGTGTCCGAGGCTTTCAGGTTTCTCGTCTGGAAAACTGCCCAGAATCTCGACGAGAAAAAAAGACCTGCTTTCCTTTTTCTCGTCGGGATTCTCGTCGGCCTGTTTCCCGCCGAGAAACCCGAGTGTGTGTGTGTACACTTATCTGTCGCCGTGGAAACCCGCGCATGCTCGAAATGACTTTGACGCATGCACGGTAGCTTCCTAGGCATAGGTAGGGTGTAGCAAGATGGCGGCAACGGCATCGAATGTGACGAGCGCACGCTCGTCGTAGTCGATGACGTCACCGCGTTCGTTCCATTCAATAGAACGGCGGTTCTTTTGAATCGTACATGTGTACACTCGGCCGGGGCAAGATTCTCGTGAGGAAAAACGACGGGTTTTTTCCTGACGAGATTCTCGGCCGTGTGTACAAGGCTTTAGAAGGGGTGACCTGTGCTCTTCCCATCTCAGCTGTGACAGGAGTTCTAGCACAGTGCTAGGACTCCTGTTTTGGAGGTGACAGGGTCAATAAAGAGAACCTGTCACCTCCAATTGTTATCACACAGGGAATTGTTTTCTCCTGTGTGATATCAATTTTTTTTTTTCGCTTAACTTTTTATTGCTAAAAAAAATTAAAAATAATAAAAATTAATTAATAAAATTAAAAAGTAATTAAAGTAAAGAATAAGAAAAATATTAAAAATAATAAGAAAATTATACAAAAATAAAAGACAAGCTACAAATAAATAGAAATAAAAAAAGTAAAAAAAAAAAGAAAAAATATTTGAACTAACTGCCGCCCCTGCCATCCGGTTGCCATTCTCCGTTGATTTTGGGGGGGGGGGGGTTGTTCGGTTGGTGGGGAGGGGGTGCATTGTGGAACCTGGCTTTGGGGCGGCAGGGAGAGAAAATCCGGCCATGCTGGCCGCCCTCTCACTTCCTCCACCCTGGCGAGGCTGCAATTTGGGGCACAATGAGGCTGCAATTTTTTTTGCTGATCCGAAAAATGATCCGATCCATGACTCTGATCCGAGGAACGATCCGAACCGTGAGTTTTTCGATCCGTTGCACCCCTAGGAGTCAGACATAGTTATACCCAAATATGTTATAGAAGAAACAACCTTAAGATGAGAAAGTGTAGATGGCAATGAATCTGGAAGGGGGTCCAGAGGCATTAGCATGGATTTCTCCCAGTTTATGCCTAACCCGGAAAACCTGCCAAACGCCTTAATATATTTCATTACCACCGGCAAAGATGAGCAGATATTGGTCAAGAAAAAAAGATCATCTGCATATAATATCATTTCCTCCATATCTCCCCTAATCAAACCGGTAACATCGGAAGAGGCCCACATAAGACATGCCAAAGGCCCTATAGCCAGGGCAAAAAGCAGGGGGGACAATGGACACCCCTGCCTAGTTCCCTGGAAGAGCCTAAATCTGGGAGATTGAAGGCCATTGACCCTAACCGATGCCACCGGAGCGGAGTATAACAACCGCACCCACTGCCAGAGCCAAGCCCAAATTTTTCGAGAATGGCCCACAGGTATGGCCATTCGACACTATTGAAGGCCTTGATTGCGTCTAATGCCAAAAAGCCACAATTTGATTGGCCCGGAGCCGGAACCTGCATTATGCCTGTCTGATTATTAAATGATTGTCCAGCTCTATATCCTGCTGGACCTGCCTGTCCAACTCTGTCACTCATTGGTCCTGGGGCTGCTCTTGGAGGAATGCCATCTGCAACTCCCATTGCTCTGGGGTAGGAAAGCACTTGCCCTGTGGTGTATAACCTGCAACCTGAAGGGCTCCAATCCAGAGCCCTACCCGAATCTACTGCCTGAGCTCCAAGTATTCATCTGCTGAAAGGACGATCTCCAGCAGCCCCGGGAACTCTGATGCCGGGTCCATATCTCCGATGGGGTGACCGAAGTCTGCTATCCCGATCTTGGATCCAGGTGGAGGTTGTTTTTATTTAATTTTTTAACCATTTCAGCCCCGGAAGGATTTACCCCCTTTCTGACCACACTGCGTCGCTTTAACTGACAATTGCGTGGTTGTGCGACGTGGCTCCCAAACAAAATTGACGTCCTTTTTCCCCACAAATAGAGATTTCTTTTGGTGGTATTTGATCACCTCTGCAAGTTTTTATTTTTTGCGCTATAAACAAAAATAGAGCGACAATTTTGAAAAAAAAAAGCAATATTTTTTACTTTTTGCTATAATAAATATCCCCAAAAAATATATAAAAAAACAATTTTTTCCCTCAGTTTAGGCCGATACGTATTCTTCTACATATTTTTGGTGAAAAAAAAAAAAAAATCGCAATCAGCGTTTATTGATTGGTTTGCGCAAAAGTTATAGCGTCTACAAAATAGGGAATAGTTTTATGGCATTTTTATTATTATTATTATTATTATTATTTTTTTTACTAGTAATGGCGGCGATCTGCGTTTGTTTTTTTTAATCGTGACTGCGACATTATGGCGCAGACACATCTGACACTTTTGATGCTATTTTGGGACCATTCACATTGATACAGCGATCAGTGCTATAAAAATGCACTGATTACTGTGTAAATGACACTGGCAGGGTAGGGGTTAACCACTAGGGGGCGAGGAAGGGGTTAAGTGTGTCCTAGGGAGTGATTCTAACTGTGGGGGGATGGGCTACCAGTGACACGACAGTGATCACTGCTCCCGATGACGGGGAGCAGAAGATCAGTGTCCTGTCACTAGGCAGAACAGGGAAATGCCTTGTTTACAACGCAGCCTTGTCAGTGCAGCCTTGCCCCAGTGTCCAGTGCAGCCTTGCCCCAGTGTCCAGTGCAGCCTTGCCCCAGTGTCCAGTGCAGCCTTGCCCCAGTGTCCATTGCAGCCTTGTCAGTGCAGCCTTGCCCCAGTGTCCATTGCAGCCTTGTCAGTGCAGCCTTGCCCCAGTGTCCATTGCAGCCTTGTCAGTGCAGCCTTGCCCCAGTGTCCATTGCAGCCTTGGATGAATTTAAAATTGTCGCCGCCGAGACTGGGTGGAGCAGAGCAAACGCCGCCGAGATCGCAGGGACTGGGCGGAGCCGAGATGCACATAACCGAGTGTACTCTGCTCTTCTCGGCTCCACTCACAGTCCCGCCCTATGATGGACATAACACATGTCCAATGGCGGGACTGGGCATGACTTTGAGCGAAGCCGAGAAGAGCCGAGTACACTCGGCTATGTGTATCTCGGCGACGATCGCTCCGCTTACAATCAGCGGGGATTGGTGTATAACACGCACCCACGATTTCCCCCTGATTTTAAGGGGAAAAAAGTGCGTGTTATACGCCGATTAAATATGGTAGCTTCTGCTATTGTGAGAAAGTTTTCTATGTTTCTATTTATGATAATGTTGATTGTGTCTTCTGAGCTAAAAGACGGCGAGTCTGTCCTGAAAGGTCATGCCTCGGAGTCGCCTAGGCTGTCTAAACGATTAGTAATTAGCTCATGTTAATTAGGTTTCTGGTTACAGTTTGTATTGTCATCCTTGTGTATATATTTGTGTGAGATATCAAAGAAGGCTATTCCTGATGTACTCCAAGATCGGTGCTGTCTGGTTCTTGGGGGTTACTATAGCCAGATCCGTTGGTCACGTGTTCCAGGACTTGGGAAGCGATATACTGACGGAAGCACTCAAGCAGAGTGTGGGACGTTCCGTCACAATCATTGGTGGGTGGAAGGGGGAGGACGGGAGATGACAGAGAGCGCGCCACAATGAAGAGGGGCAGATCAATCTCCCAAGGCTCATTCCCCCTTCCTTGCTCTCCTCGACCTCGGGGGGGGGGGGAGCTTCAGCCTAACTCCATTGTTCAGCTCTTAGTCCAGCTACCCCATATCTTTTGGGGACATTTCCGACTCGTATACTTGAGTTTGTATAGTGGTAGGATCGAGTTGATCATGGCTTTCCATTGTGAGACGGTGGGAGGTTCTGGTTGCTTCCAATGAAGTAGGATAGCTTTCCTAGCGTAGAATATGAACAGCTGTTTGTGTGTGCTTGGTGTGACATTATCACACATACCTAGCAGGAGAATAAGCGGATCTAAAGCTATCGCCAAACCCCCAACTGAGTTGATCGTAGAGACTACATCCAACCAGAACTTTTGTATGAGAGGGCAGGTCCATGGGCGTCTGCAGAACTTTTTCAGGGGACGGGGCATCATTTTAGGGTCACCCATGCACCGCCCCTTTTTGACAATGTCATCACATTATCATGGTCAGAGACTGCAGACGTAGTACAGTCTATAGGATAAGTAATTGATAATGGCCGACAGTCCCTCTTGCCAGACCCAGCAAAATTACAGCAGTGATCCTTCTGGCTGGACGATCGCTCACTCTGGGTTCCCCGGGGGTGATTCTGGTCAGTAGTGTAGCATGTCTGTACCCTGGCAGTGGCTCAGTCTCGCTCTCTGGTGGCGCTGGGCAGCCTGGCTCTCTGGTGGCGCTGGGCAGCCTGGCTCTCTGGTGGCGCTGGGCAGCCTGGCTCTCTGGTGGCGCTGGGCAGCCTGGCTCCCGCCCAGCACACATCTCTTTATTTGTCCTGTAGCACTCACTCCCTCAGCTTTTTTCCAGGCTGCAGCCTCTCAATCTCTCTCTTGATCGAACTGTAGCCTCCTTCCTGTGGAAAATGGGGCCGCCAATCTTCTGGACTACATGTCCCATGATGCTCTCCTCTCCTAGTCTCCTTTGATTGGCCCTTAGTTATGTTCAATGGGGAAGGAACGGAGCGGGCAGGAAGCTGGGTGGGGAACCTGGCAAGAGCCGCCATCTCTTCTCCCTGACAGGAGAAGGGGGGCGAGCGGGGGAAACCTCTGACAGATCGCCTTTCTCCTGACACAGCCCTGCCGAGTTCTCTGCTGGACTGAGCAGGGAAAAGAGCCTGCAGTCACACTACACTGATAGGGGAGGCTTGACAGCACCTTGATGGTGTCACCCTGCTTTCTGCCCGCACCCCCATAGCGACGCCACTGTGCTGAATGTTCAGATCTGATTCCTGATTCTAGGGGGGGGGGGCACTTGCCCCTACCTGCAGACACCCATTAGCAGGACCAAACCACATGGAAGAAGGTGCCCATTTCAGGGCATCTGTCAGATTGTGTAGGGTATATTCTCGCTAATCTCTGTGGAGTATAGTACGCTCTGTGTATGAATTTGAGTTGAATGAATCTGTCTCTAGCAGAAATCATTAGGGTGATATATTGTTGTATTCCCTTCCTCCCAGTAATCATCCTTCAAGGCAGATATATCCTCTTTCCATTTCTGAAACTATTTGGTCCCACCGCCGGACTCCTCACAGGAATCCTGAGGATATCATGATTAAGCACAGATCAGATGTGTGAAACGCGTCTACGTGACTAACACCTGGTGTCCGTGGTGTGTTTTGATCGTCTGCAATAAAAGGCGCTTTTGTAAACTTTGGATGTGCAGCCATTTTCTTATTTTTCTCACAGGATATCCACCGGTATAATGAGGAGAGGATGCGATCTGCGTTGTTGGAAATCAGGAAACTCTCCACCCCATGGGATTTAGGGGAAACTCCTAGGGGGAATTGTGCTTGCACTGCGTGGCGTAGCTGCAAGCATCGGAATAGCATTCTGGATGGGAGCTGAAAGGCGTCTCGTAGGGAGTCAAATGATAGCAGCGTGCCCTACAGCATAATGTGTTGTATATTTTAACTATCATAGCGAGCCCAGAGAGCCGGGTCAGGGACGATCTGTAAGTGACGTAGCTTAGGGTTGCCCCATAGTTGTGTGTATGGAGAGATGGTATTGGCCTTGTTAAGCTTGGCCTACATATATTCCCACGTTTGGACCGTCGTTTCGCATTGGGGTGGTCATTTCTGGATGTGCTCTTGGGCCTCTAAACACCAGGTTACTCAATGCAGATTAGGACCCCAAGTTCACCGAGGGGTTAGTGTGAGATTGGGTAAACCACCATCTCACCGTCCACATAACCGCCACCCAGTAGTGTTGTTTGAGACAGGGAAGTGCCAGTCCCCCAAGGGATAGTAGAAGTTGCAGGATATTTTGGGTAATTCTAGGAGCGGTTTATGTAAAAATACGTTGCGCTCATGTAACGTGAGTGATCACGAATAGTAAATATTAAAAAAAAATATGATACTAGTGAAAATGCAAACATTTTAAATGAAGAGACAATAAGTGAGAAACTGGAAAATCTACATGAAGAAATCTATATGAAAAAACTCTTCCTCAATAAAAGTGAAAAAAATAAATAAAAAACAATTACAGTGGGGCAAAAAAGTATTTAGTCGCCACCAATTGTGCAAGTTCTCCCACTTAAAAAGATGAGAGGCCTGTAATTGTCATCATAGGTAAACCTCAACTATGAGAGACAAAATGTGGAAACAAATCCAGACAGTCACATTGTCCGATTTGGAAAGAATTTTTTTGTGCAAATTATGGTGGAAAATAAGTATTTGGTCCCCTACAAACGAGCAAGATTTCTGGCTCTCACAGACCTGTATCTTCTTCTTTAAGAGGTTCCTCTGTCCTCCACTCATTACCTGTATTAATGGCACCTGTTCTTGTTATCAGTATAAAAGTCACCTGTCCACAACCTCAAACAGTTACACTCCAAACTCCACTATGGTGAAGACCAAAGAGCTGTCGAAGGACACCAGAAACAAAATTGTAGACCTGCACCAGGCTGGGAAGACTGAATCTGCAATAGGCAAGCAGCTTGGTGTGAAGAAATCAACTGTGGGAGCAATAATTAGAAAATGGAAGACATACAAGACCACTGATAATCTCCCTCGATCTGGGGCTCCACGCAAGGTCTCACCCTGTGGGGTCAAAATGATCACAAGAACGGTGAGCAAAAATCCCAGAACCACACGGGGGGACCTAGTGAATGACCTGCAGAGAGCTGGGACCAACGTAACAAAGGCTACCATCAGGAACACACTACGCCACCAGGGACTCAGATCCTGCAGTGCCAGACGTGTCCCCCTGCTTAAGCCAGTACATGTCCGGGCCCATCTGAGGTTTGCTAGAGAGCATTTGGATGATCCAGAAGAGGATTGGGAGAATGTCATATGGTCAGATGAAACCAAAGTAGAACTGTTTGGTAGAAACACAACTCGTCGTGTTTGGAGAAGAGAGAATGCTGAGTTTTAACCAAAGAACACCATACCTACTGTGAAGCATGGGGGTAGCAACATCATGCTTTGGGGCTGTTTCTCTGCAAAGAGAACAGGACGACTGATCCATGTACATGAAAGAATGAATGGGGTCATGTATCGTGAGATTTTGAGTGCAAACCTCCTCCCATCAGCAAGGGCATTGAAGATGAAACGTGGCTGGGTCTTTCAGCATGACAATGATCCCAAACACACCGCCCGGGCAATGAAGGAGGGGCTTCATAAGAAGCATTTCAAGGTCCTGGAGTGGCCTAGCCAGTCTCCAGATCTCAACCCCATAGAAAACCTTTGGAGGGAGTTGAAAGTCTGTGTTGCCCAGCGACAGCCCCAAAACATCACTGCTCTAGAGGAGATCTGCATGGAGGAATGGGGCCAACATACCAGCAACAATGTGTGACAACCTTGTGAAGACTTACAGAAAATGTTTGACCTCTGTCATTGCCAACAAAGGATATGTAACAAAGTATTGAGATGAACTTTTGATATTCACCAAATACTTATTTTCCACCATAATTTGCAAAAAAAATTATTTCCAAATCGGACAATGTGATTGTCTGGATTTGTTTCCACATTTTGTCTCTCATAGTTGAGGTTTACCTATGATGACAATTACAAGCCTCTCTCATCTTTTTAAGTGGGAGAACTTGCACAATTGGTGGGGGGACTAAATACTTTTTTGCCCCACTGTAAGTCCACATAACAGGAAGAAAAGACAATAATGTAGAAAGTAATAAGTCCAATGAGGTAATAAAATCCAGATTTCTTCTACCTCCACCAAGAAAGAGGAGAAGAGGGGGGAATTTCTTGAGTTGAACGAAACCCCCCTCGATACGTGAGGACCCTTTCCCGAACTGGTGGACCCCCCCTAAAGAGCAAGGTCATATACGCCAGCAGATTTAGCCCTCTGCAGGGTCTAATGGTCCTCCGTACACCTGGAACTCTCCAGGTACAGCCAGAAATCCTCCACGGTATCCCGATTGGAAAACAGAAAGTCTGGTCTGAGGGGGGGCGCACTATGACAAAAGGTCACCAGTGCAAGAGGACAAAAAACTCCAATGGTGTAGTATCATTAAAAAGTGTAGCCTTTATTGCTAAAAACGAGCGGATAAACCCACATAAAACATAGAAAAACACAGCCGACAAGCTATACTAAAAAACACCCGTACTTCCGGGGTCACAAGGGGCGTAATGACGTCAGCGCGTAGCACCGCCCTACATGTTTTGTCATACGTGATGTCTTCCTGGAGCGGACCGGCCCATATGAAGGTGGTCATTATTTGGTCTATTTTCTGAAAAAAAGGAGTTGGGAATGGGAACAGGGGTATTGCAAAACACATAAAGGAATTTGGGGAGGAACGTCATTTTTTAAGTAGGTTAATCCTCCCAAGCGGGGAGAGGGGCAGGGACTTCCAGGTCTGGCATCTAGAAGTGAGGTGTTGGAGTACCAGGTAGACATTGTCGGTCAGGTATAGGGAGGGGTCTCTTTTGGACTTCTATTCCTAAGTAACGAAATTTGGTGACACATGTCAGGGGAATATGGGTTGCTGTGGGGGCAATGCGAAATGGTGGGAAAAGTATGAATTTGTCCCAGTTGATCTGGACACCAGAAAAGGAACCGTAGTGATTTATAAGCTTCTGAACTTCTAGGGAATTACGCATCTGGGAGGTATCGAAGTGCATCATCTGTGTATAGGGACTTTTTTTTTTTTTTAATCAGTGGGCCCACTTGTATTTCTTTTAATTGTGGCAGAGGACCTAATGAGAATAGCTAGGGGTTCTAGGGCAAATTGTCCAGGAGATAAGGGGCAGCCCTGTCTGGTGCCTCTACTCCAGAGAGAAGTGTGGTGAGAGGAGGCCGTTGGTCGTTAATCTTGCTCAGGGGTTTTTGTAAAGCAGTTTTATCCAAGAAATGTATTAAGGGCCAAAGTTAAATCTCTGTGTAGCGATTATCTAGCAGCAAGGGGAAGAGAAAGGAAAAGAAACCACCTCCTCCCCTAGATCGTGCGTAGGCGTGTGTCCCAGTGCGTGGCGAATGGGGCTAATTGCACAGTTCCCTGACAAACAAACTCAGTGTAGAGCATTTTACAGATAGGATCATCCTCTAGGAAGGGTCTCCAGCCATTGCGAAGCATCCTCAGAGGAGTTAAAGAAGCGGACCGTCTCGCCATCCTGCACTCGTAGCCGAGCCGGGAACAGCATACTGTATTTAATCTTCTTGTTGCATAGATTAGGCTTCACCTGGTAAAACGATTGTCATTACTTCTGGGTGTCAATCGAGTAGTCCGGAAAGATCATGAGGTGCGCACCCTTGTGGCGCAGGGTGTCTAACTTTCTTGCTTCTCGGAGGACTAGGTCTCGGTCCCTAAAATTGAGGATTCGGAAGATAAAAGGACATGGAGGAGCTCCCAGGGACCCCCGGGCAGCAGACATCCTGTGTGCCCTCTTCACTACAAAGAACTCAGAGAATGATGCACGTGGCAGGAGGGTGCGGAGGAGGTGCTCAGTGAAGGCCGTGGGATCTGCTCCTTCTGAGCCTTCAGGCAGCCCCACTATTTGGAGGTTATTCCTCCTGTTACAGTTCTCAGCGTCCTCCGCCCTTGTTTCAAGGGTCTTGATTTGGGCGTGTATGGTGTGGAGGGAAGCCGTGTGCTCCTGCAGCAGGTCTTCTGAGTTCCCCACATGGCGCTCAGCTTCTGTTAGTCTCATGCAGAAGCCGTCCATGTCTAGCCGCATTAAACTTATATCCATCTGGACCGTTTCCATCTTACCCGTAAGGGTGGTCTGACACGTGTTGATCCCCTGCATCAGGGCATTAAAATTGGACCGCTCACTGATCGCCGGCTCTGGATCCTCTGTTTGCGACGCCATGTGCGCTGAGCAGGTAGGAGAGGGTCCCGGGATGATTTTTGGTTTTGAGGTGGAGTGGTTCTTGCGGGAGTTCGAAGCGCCCCCTCCCCTTGGTCATTCCATTCCCAGCATAGTGCTCTATCTCCGGGGCGGTTTACAGGTCGCAGACTGCAGGGAAATGGGTCCGGAGCTCGCTCAATGTGCGTCCGCTCAGGTAGCCATCTTGGACACGCCCCTCCAGGTGGAGGTTTGGATGTCCCAGACTTCAGGAAGCATCCCACTGCTGCCACCAATGTAACAGAACCCAGACACCCTGACTGGGTATCTCCGCCAAGAAGCTGCTTCCTAAGCTCTGGAACACGAGACCAGTGAATCTGGCTATAGTTACCCCAATAACTCGGCAATACCAGTTTTGGAGTAAACCAGAATAAGAACTGTTTATTTGAACTCTAACAGAGAATTTATACTACACAGGAGGACCCCCCCCCCCCTCCTGATCATATTACCCCAACAATACAAACTGTACACAGGAATATAATTACAGCAACCAACATATACTATAAACATTTTGTTAATTAGCCACCTGGATAGCTCAGAGGTCTCTTTCCAGGTCAGACTTGCTGACTTCAAGCTCACTAAAAACAATACACGGTATTACAGGTATAAACACCCCCCAATGGTTTGCTAGCAGACAGACAGTAGGTGTGTTAATTAGCACAATAAACAACGGGTGAAAGACCCTTAGGAGGCACACTAGACCTATTTCAATAAACACATTATAGCAGGCGACCCCAGACAGGTGGCTTGCTGATGACATCAACATCTGCAATGAGTCCCACAGTGTGGAGCAGTCGTTGCTGGAAATTTGGCATGTAGGCCTTTAACATGTATCCCAGGCCTAGAGTCTATGTGTCTTAGGGAGACAGGGACTTGAATCCAAAGTAACATTACTCCAAGAGTCCCCCCAGGCATACACCTCACAAAGAGTAGTGTTCCCGTAAACATCAGGTCCCATAGTCAGTAGGCAAGAGGCTAGCATTCAGTCTCCTCCAAAAGCCTCTGTCCCAGGTGTGTCTATCACACATTACATACTCCTGACCCCTGCACTATATACAATATGTTGTACATTACATACTCCTGACCCCTGCACTATATATTCTATGTTGTACATTACATACTCCTGACCCCTGCACTATATGCTCTATGTTGTACATTACGTACTCCTGACTTCTGCTCTCTCCCCTCCACCCACTGCTATATATATACATAATATGTCTTCTCTTTTGTTACAACCATTTCCTACCAGCTGGACATTTTATATCTGATGATGTGATTGGAGCACAGACTTTTACATGGTGATAAAAATGTGATAACTTCCTCCAACTTT
Source organism: Rana muscosa (assembly GCA_029206835.1). Classification (NCBI taxonomy): domain Eukaryota; kingdom Metazoa; phylum Chordata; class Amphibia; order Anura; family Ranidae; genus Rana; species Rana muscosa. The sequence goes on along the minus strand of CM055123.1, from coordinate 421,381,274 downwards.
GGAACCTTAAACAGAAAGTGATAATGAGGGGGAGGAGTCAGTAACCCAATGATGGTGTTCAGGATCAGTCCAGTCTTCATCTTGGTTGGTTAGGGGAACCAATCAGCTCATGTCTAGTAATAATCTTTGTATTTCTATTTTAGTAGATGGACGGGAGATGAGGAAAACCTCAGAGGATTGTCTCACTTTGTCTCCAGACTGTAAAGTAGAAGATGAGGACATCACACAGTATAGTCCAGGAGAAAACCCGACTACCTCAAATGTCCATCCGGCACCACACAGTGTAGATGGACCATCGTATTCCTCTTATCCTGAGGAACCTCAGACTGTGCGGGACGGTGCTGTCCTTCCAACACATAAGAGGTTTCCCTGTACTGAGTGCGGGAAGTGTTTCTCTTGTAAATCCAAACTTGATCTTCATAAAGTAACTCACACCGGAGAGAAGGCACATCCCTGTACTGAGTGTGGGAAGCGTTTCAGTTCCAAAGCCAGTCTTAATGAGCATAAAAAATCTCACACAGGAGAGAAGCCGTATTCCTGTCCTGAGTGCGGGAAATGTTTCCGTTTGAAAGGCTATCTTTCTGTACATAAAAGATATCACACAGGTGAGAAGCCATATTCTTGTACTGAGTGCGGGAAAAGATTTGCACACAAACCGCATCTTACCAGTCATCAGAGAACTCACACGGGGGAGAAGCCGTATCCCTGTCCTGTGTGTGGGAAATGTTTTGTCCAAAAATCCGAGTTTATAAAACATCAAAATTCTCACACAGGAGAAAACCCGGCTACCTCAAATGTCCATCCGGCACCACACAGTGTAGATGGACCATCGTATTCCTCTTATCCTGAGGAACCTCAGACTGTGCGGGATGGTGCTGTCTTTCCAACAGATAAGCGGTTTCCTTGTACTGAGTGCGGGAAATGTTTTTCAAAGAAGTCCATTCTTTACACACATCAGAGATCACACACAGGGGAGAAGCCGTATTCCTGTCCTGAGTGTGGGAAAGGTTTTTCAGCTAAGGCCAATCTTCGATATCATCACCAACGACACACGGGGGAAAAGCCGTATTCCTGTTCTACGTGCGGGAAATGTTTTATACAAAAATCATCACTTGTTACACATCAATGGTCTCACACAGAGAAAAAACCTTTTTCTTGTTCTGAGTGCGGGAAATGTTTTGCAAGGAAATTCATTCTCCGCACACACCAAATATCTCACACAGGTGAAAAGCCGTATTCCTGTCCTGAGTGCAAAAAATGTTTCTCATTGAAGTCCCATCTATCCGAACATCAAAGATCCCACACAGGGGAGAAGCCATATTCCTGTCCTCAATGTGTGAAAAGTTTTACAAGTAAATCAAGCCTTGTCAGACATCAGAGATCTCACACGGGGGAGAAGCCGTATTCCTGTCCTGAGTGCGAGAAATGTTTTTCAGATAAGTCCAGTGTTTACAAACATCAGAAATTGCACACGAGGAAGAAGCCACGTTCCTGTCCTGAGTGAGGGAAATGTTCTTCACTGAAGTCCTGTCTTCCTGTACATCAGGGGTCCCACACAACCCTCGAGGTGTATTAGTGAGTGCGGGAAATGTCTTGTATATGAATGTTGCTGGACATGTGGGGAAGAAGCACACCCTGATATACACCTCAGATATACTCCATGGCTGATCTTCATCATGTAAGAAACAGTTGATAAGGAGATCAGAGATCACCAAAGACATGGATGAAGTGTTGTACCGTGTTGGCCATTGATAGCAGGAGAAAAATAAAAATTGAGCCATTACCTCTCATTGGTGTTGTTAAAATATTTGAATAAAAAACTAATATCAAATTTTTTGCTGTATTTTATTTCTTGATGATTTCCTATGCTCATCGGCTCCATCTAGTGATCATAATGTTGTGTTGGGCTATTTTTACTAATGGAGGTACAGTATTTCAGGAAAAAATACCACATTATTGCCACTAGATGGAGCTGAGAATCATAGAAAATCACTGTGTTCATTAAATTACAGACATAATTTCTCATGGCTGGACAAATGCTTTGCACATTTTTTATGAGATAGACCCCTTAGTTTCCTTCAGCAGACATGGATTGCTACACATAACTGAGCTCTTCCTTATGCACTTATGTGTACAGCAGACATCAAACAATTTAAATTAATTCAACTAACAATCAGGGCTGGCCCAAGACATTGTGCTGCCTGGGTCCAAGAATGAAATGCTGCCCCCCCCCAAAAAAATCAGGCCCACCAAAAGGCCCCCATATTCATTATTTTATATCATGATAATTATATACTCATCAGTGCCCACCAGTGCAGCCTGTCAATATCCATCAGTGCCCACCAGTGCAGCTCATCAGTGTCCATACGTTTCCATCAGGCCACCTCATCAGTGCCAACCAGTGCAGCCTATCATTGCCCATTAGTGCAGCCTATAAGTGTCCATAAGCTTCTGGCCCCACTCCTGTTCCTGACTTACCTCCTGTGCATGATCCTGGTTCTGGCCCCTGACCTCACTTCCGCTCCTGTTCCTGACTTACCTCCTGTGCATGATCTTGGTTCTGGCCCCTGACCTCCCTTCCGCTCCTGTTCCTGACTTACCTCCTGTGCATGATCTTGGTTCTGTCTCCTGACCTCACTTCCTCTCCTGTTCCTGACTTACCTCCTGTGTATGATCTTGGTTCTGGCCCCTGACCTCACTTCCGTTCCTGTTCCTGACTGACCTCCTGTGTATGATCCTGGTTCTGGCCCCTGACCTCACTTCCGCTCCTGTTCCTGACTTACCTCCTGTGCATGATCTTGGTTCTGGCCCCTGACCTCCCTTCCGCTCCTGTTCCTGACTTACCTCCTGTGCATGATCTTGGTTCTGTCTCCTGACCTCACTTCCTCTCCTGTTCCTGACTTACCTCCTGTGTATGATCTTGGTTCTGGCCCCTGACCTCACTTCTGCTCCTGTTCCTGACTTACCTCCTGTGCATGATCTTGGTTCTGTCTCCTGACCTCGCTTCCTCTCCTGTTCCTGACTGACCTCCTGTGTATGATCCTGGTTCTGGCCCCTGACCTCACTTCCGCTCCTGTTCCTGACTTACCTGCTGTGTATGATCCTGGTTCTGGCCCCTGACCTCCCTTCCGCTCCTGTTCCTGACTGACCTGTGCATGATCTTGGTTCTGTCTCCTGACCTCACTTCCTCTCCTGTTCCTGACTGACCTCCTGTGCGTGATCCTGGTTCTGGCCCCTGACCTCACTTCCACTCCTGTTCCTGACTGACCTCCTGTGCATGATCCTGGTTCTGGCCCCTGACCTCACTTCCGTTCCTGACTTACCTCCTGTGCATGATCTTGGTTCTGGCCCCTGACCTCACTTCCGCTCCTGTTTCTGACTTACCTCCTGTGCATGAACTTGGTTCTGTCTCCTGACCTCGCTTCCTCTCCTGTTCCTGACTGACCTCCTGTGTATGATCCTGGTTCTGGCCCCTGACCTCACTTCCGCTCCTGTTCCTGACTTACCTCCTGTGTATGATCCTGGTTCTGGCCCCTGACCTCACTTCCGCTCCTGTTCCTGACTGACCTCCTGTGCATGATCCTGGTTCTGGCCCCTGGCCTCACTTCCGCTCCTGTTTCTGACTTACCTCCTGTGCATGATCTTGGTTCTGTCTCCTGACCTCACTTCCTCTCCTGTTCCTGACTGACCTCCTGTGCGTGATCCTGGTTCTGGCCCCTGACCTCACTTCCGCTCCTGTTCCTGACTGACCTCCTGTGCATGATCCTGGTTCTGGCCCCTGACCTCACTTCCGTTCCTGACTTACCTCCTGTGCATGATCTTGGTTCTGGCCCCTGACCTCACTTCCTCTCCTGTTCCTGACTTACCTCCTGTGCATGATCTTGGTTCTGTCTCCTGACCTCGCTTCCTCTCCTGTTCCTGACTGACCTCCTGTGTATGATCCTAGGTCTGGCCCCTGACCTCACTTCCACTCCTGTTCCTGACTGACCTCCTGTGTATGATCCTGGTTTTGGCCCCTGACCTCACTTCCGCTCCTGTTCCTGACTGACCTCCTGTGCATGATCCTGGTTCTGGCCCCTGGCCTCACTTCCGCTACTGTTCCTGACTTACCTCCTGTGCATGATCTTGGTTCTGGCCCCTGACCTCACTTCCGCTCCTGTTCCTGACTTGCCTCCTGTGCATGATCTTGGTTCTGGCCCCTGACCTCACTTCCGCTCCTGTTCCTGACTTACCTCCTGTGCATGATCTTGGTTCTGTCTCCTGACCTCGCTTCCTCTCCTGTTCCTGACTGACCTCCTGTGCATGATCCTGGCTTTAGCTCCTGACCTCGCTTCCTGAATCGCCTGTCTACCAGGATATGCCTGTGCATCTAGAGATACTTTTGTCTTACTGGTATCTGCACAGTCAAGACTTCACCTGCTTATCTAGAATGTCTTCTGTCCTGTTGACACAGGCGCATGGTCAAGTCCTCTTCTGGTGCCTCATCTACTCAGATCTTCAGGCAACTTCCGAGCTGGAAACTCGTGCTTCTTTGGGCGCAGCACTCCCTGTCCCCACCTTTAGGGGTGCTCTGCACACAGCCACAGGGGAAGCTCTCTCGTCACTTCGGTCTCCTACCAGGAACATGACAAAACGGTTAAGTAAAAACTATCTCTGAGGTCTGACTGCTGATTCCAGCAGAAGGAATCATCTCCTGGAAATTATTCCTGTGCATTGGGGTCACTATGGTGTCCATTGCTAGTAAGGCAGATGTGGGTTGGAAGAGGGCCCTGGTCATGCCAGGCTGGGTCATTCTCAGGGAGTTTCCTCTATTTTAGAGAGGTGATGTGTGGAGAAAATAATTTGGGAAGTTGGGCAGCAAATGCGACATTCATTGAGTTCTAAACATTCTCTGAATGATAATACAGTGAGCACCGTCTCCCGCTGAATAACAGATGTTGCCTATTCTGGCCATCGTACTTTGTAGTTAGAACTCACTCTAAAATTAAACTGCCAATTAAAAATGCAGATATGCATTGTGACAGTGCATGGCCCTGCCTCTATGGAAATGGATATAGGAATGACGCAGGGATCCCAGTAATGCAGAGTGCGGGGCTCCGGCATGTTTATTGTGAGCGGAGAAATCTGTCTTTTCACTTTTTGCCAAGATTTGTAATCCCGGATCAGGGCCTGGAGCTTGAAGGCTTCAAAGTGTCTTGGGTGGGATGAAACCTTCAATCCTGTGTCCAGGTCTTGCTGGAGACCTGCAGGCCATTTGAGTAGACAGGTGCGCAGATTCGTTATAAGCCAGGACTTTCCATAACTCAAAACTCCCATTTGGAGATAGAGCTTTTGTTTGGGGACAGGTGTGTGCTTCAGCCAGGAGAGGTGACCCACTTGGGAGAAGGCATCCCATGTTGGAGGGATTTGTTGCCCACAGCACTGGAGGAGTTGGGACAGCTGTGCAAATCTGGGGAAACTAGAGGGTGCCATAAGTCTCAGGAGAGTGAAAGAGGCTGGGGTGTCAGGAGAACCCCTATACAGAGGGGTGGGCCCATGCAGCGAGGTGCTGCAGCTAGAGCCTGAGTGAGCCAGAAGAGCTAGAGAGAAGGGAGCTAGGACTACAAGCTGAGAGAGCCAGGTGGCTCTGTATTTTATGTTATCTGTTTTTGCTGGAGAAGAACCCCTGCTGAATGAGCCAGGAGAACCGGAGAGATGAGGGTCTGGATCTTTAAGGCTTCAAAATGTCTTGGGTAGAATGAAACCTTCAGTCTTGTGTCTGGGTCTTGCTGGAGACCTGCAGGGCATGTGAGAGTGGACAGGTGTGCAGATTCGTTATAAGCCAGGCCTGACCATAGCTTAAGGTTACCATTTGGAGACCAAGACTTTGTTTGTAGAGAGGTGTGTGCTCCAGCCAGGAGAGGTGACCCACTCAGAAGAAGGCATCCCATGTTGGAGGGAATCCTTACCCACAGGACTGTAAAAGTTGGGACAGCTGTGCGAATATTTTGCAAAAGTGGATTGGATTTGGCAAAAGCTTTTGACACAGTTCCCCACACATGGCTAATGTGTAAGGTAGTCTACAGACTTGGAAAGATAAATTTCTAAATGGATAGAAAACTGGCTAAAAAAACAAATTCAGAGAGTAGTGGTTAATGATTCTTATGCCGCGTACACACGATTGGAAATTCCGACAAGAAAAACATGGATTTTTTCTTTTGGAATGTCGGCTCAAACTTGTGTTGCATACACACGGTCACACAAATCTTGTCGGAAACTCTGACCGTCAAGAACGCGGTGATGTACAAGATGTACGACGAGCCGAGATCAATGTAGTTCAATAGGCAGTTTGGCTCTTCTGCTTGATTCTGAGCATGCGTGTTTTTTTGCGCGTCGGAATTGCATACAGACGAGGGGATTTTCCGATAGAAACTTTTTCCGCCTGAAAAATAGAGAGCCTGCTCTCAATCTTTTGTTG
>CM055123.1:421156986-421374717 GCA_029206835.1 Rana muscosa | reverse complement strand
GCAGAAATTCCGACAGAAAAAGTCTGATGGAGCATACACACGGTCGGAATTTCCGACAAAAAGCTCACATCGGACTTTTCTTGTCGGAATTTCCGATCGTATGTACGCGGCATTACTCTGAATGGTCTAAGGTTATCAGTGGTGTACCCCAAGGTTCAGTGTTGGGACCCTTACTTTTTAAAATCTTTATAAATGATATTGGGTCTGGGATTAAAAGTAACATTTATGTCTTTGCAGATGACACCAAGCTATGCAGTGGAATAAACTTACAGGATGTCTCCAATTTACAAGCCAACCTCAATGTTCTGTCTAATTGGGCGACTATGTGGCAGATGAGGTTTAATGTTGATAAATGTAAAGTTATGCACTTGGGGGATAAGAATATGAATGCATCATACATACTAGGGGGAGTACAACTGGGGGGATCCATAGTGGAGAAGGATCTAGGGGATCCGTAGTGGAGAGGGATCTGGGGGGATCCATAGTGGAGAAGGATTTGGGGGTTTTGGTAGATCATAAGCTCAATAATAACATGCAATGCCAAGCTGTGGTTTCCAAAGCGAGCAAAGTCCTTTCTTGTATTAAGAGAGGTATGGACTACAGAGAGAGAGACATCATCTGTACAAATCATTAATAAGACCTCATCTGGAATATGCAGTTCAGTTTTGGGCCCCAGTTCTCAAAAAGGATATCAGGGAACTGGAGAAAGTGCAGAGAAGGGCAACCAAACTGATAAGAGGCATGGAGGAGCTCAGCTATGAGGAAAGATTAGAGGAACTGAATTTATTCACTCTTAAGAGAATAAGGGGGGATATGATCAACATGTACAAATATATAAGGGGTCCATATAGTGAACTTGGTGTTGAGTTATTCACTTTAAGGTCATCACAGAGGACAAGGGGGCACTCTTTACGCCTAGAGGAAAAGAGATTTAATCTCCAAATACGGAAAGGTTTCTTCACAGTAAGAGCTGTGAAAGTGTGGAATAGACTCCCTCCAGAGGTGGTTCTGGCCAGCTCAGTAGATTGCTTTAAGAAAGGTCTGGATTATTTCCTAAATGTACATAATATAACTGGGTACTGACATTTATAGGTAAAGGTGATCCGGGGAAAATCAGATTGCCTCTCGGGGGATTTGGAAGCAATTTTTTTCCCTCCTGTAGCAAATTTGAGCATGCTCTGCTGGGGGTTTTAGCCTTCTTCTGGATCAACTGTGCATGAGGGATTGTGTATATGGGATTGCATGATTTTTTTTTTTTTGTTGAACTAGATAGACTTGTGTCTTTTTTCAACCTGACTAACTATGTAACTGTGAATATAGGGAGACTGAGAAAGCGGAGGCAACTAGTGTTTCGAGGGGACTGGAGGGAGTCTGCAAGTCTCGTCTGAGTGAGAAAGGCCTGGGGTGAGAGGAGAACCTCTATCCAGAGGCCGGGGTTAGGCCCATGCCAGCGAGGTGCTTCAGCTAAATGCTGAGTGAGCCATGAGAACCAGAGCGCTGGGAGCTAGGACTACAAGCTTAGAGAGCCAGGTGGCTCTGTATTTTAATTTTTTGCATGGGAAACTGTGTATGTGAAATTTCCATTATTTTGGCAAATAAAAGTGGACCTCTGAGCCTTTTAAACACAGTTTGGAATGGCATGGAGTTCACTAAAACGCACCTACCACTGAGCTAAGCAAACCCATATCACAAAATGTATTTTGTGTCCCCCTTTGGTTGGAGTGGAGATGACCCCATCTATAAGGCTATACAGTAAATAGACACACAGTACAAGGCCGTGGTCACACTACGAGACGTTTCTCTGGACTGCAGTTCCTCTGAGGTCCACAAGGTGGTGATCTCACTTCAACACAGACAGGAAGTCTCTATGGAAGACAGGAAGTGATGTCAGGTATAAATAATAAATTACGGGTGAGAGCTGAGTCAGAAGGAAGTAGAGAGGAGACATTGCTGGAAGTGGGAACATGATGGAGAATCAGCCGCCCCTCACATCACCGGGTAAGAGGAGACTTTATTGTAAAGGAGAGAGCAGTACGGAGGCTCCACCTAGATCCCCCATCATCTGATAAACACATAGAAACAATGTATTCAGTCAGTGTGTGTGTTTCCTACAGATGGATCCAGTAATGGGAACCCCCCAGAGAGATGTCCCCGTCCTCTGTATTCCCGGGATTCCACACAGGAAGGTCACACCATCCCCCACCACCATCAGGTAGGTGAGGAACAATCACTGATAGTATCATTAGGATCTGTACATTATCTGCATTGTTACCATTGATGTCATTTTTATTATATATTCAGAGTGGAAACCTGAGAGATTCTAAAGTTGAGGTTAAAGAAGAGATAAAAGAGGAGGATGATGAGGATGGGGTGATGGAGGAAGAACACAAAGATCTGTACCAGGACACCATGGAGGAGTCATCCAGCTACAGGAACCCACCAGAGAGATGTCCCCGTCCTCTGTATTCCCGGGATTCCACACAGGAAGGTCACACCATCCCTCACCATCATCAGGTAGGTGAGGAACAATTATTGGTAGTTATCAATAACACAGCATGTTTGTTACAATGAATGTTTTATTATATCTTTTTAGAGTGGAAACCTCGGGGATGATAATAATATTGATGTTAAAGAAGAGTATAAAGAGGAGGATGAGGAGTATGGAGTGATGGAGGAGTTATCAGAAGGACACAAGGATATGATGGAGCCACCTAATACCAGGAACCCCCCAGAGAGATGTCCCCGTCCTCTGTATTCCCGGGATTCCACACAGGAAGGTCACACCATCCCCCACTGTTACAAGGTTGGTGGGACAGAACATTGTAGAGACAATGTGTGGATTTTTTTTTAACATCATCTTACAATATTAAAGCTTATATTTATAGATGATATTTTCTTGGTTTAGAGTGGAGATCCAATCGATATAGAATTTGAGGTGAAATCAGAAGAAGAAGAGAGGTATGTGAGGGATGATCAGCAGTCTATGGAGGAGGATGGAATAACGGGGACATTTATAGAGGAGGACACTCCTACAGAGATCAGCACAGGTGGGTCATTAACACTAAATCCATTCCTCCACCCATACTGCTCACTGATTGGTCCAGAGTAGGGCGGGGACTGGGTGATATCAGCCTGTAATCCCCTGGTCACTTTCCTGAGCTGTGTTCCCCGTCCTGTATTCCTGTATTTCTCTCCGATAATCTTCCTTCTCTGAGCTGCAGACACAATTTATGTATCTAGACTGGATTTATGGAGATTCTGGTGTTCAGCTGGAAGAAAAATTCACCATAGGTGTTGCTCGACCTAGACACCTGGGGTATGTACCTTGGGTCTTCTGCCCCATTCCCGGGTTTAGCAAGCTCTCTGACAGAACAATTCTCCCGGGTTACTTGCTCTGTTATTTGCTGGCTGTGCCGGGGGGAGGGATATGTCTGTATAGTCTCAGACCCAAGTCACTGAGTGCAGTCTCAGGAGATGGGAGGCAGCGGTGTGGGACTTCTGCAACTTTTTCTGAAATAAACATTTCATCCGCCACTAATTACTGATCACCAATATTATAAATACTGACCCCTGCACTATATACTCTATGTTGTAAATTACATAGTCCTGACTTCTGCTCTCTCCCCTCTACCCACTGCTATATATACACCTAATATATATTATCTTTGGTTACACCCATTTCCTACCAGCTGGACATTTTATATCTGATGATGTGATTGGAGGACAGACTTTTACATGGTGATAATAATGTGATAACATCCTCAGACTTTGGAACCTTAAACAGAAAGTGATAATGAGGGGGAGGAGTCAGTAACCCAATGATGGTGGTCTTCAGGATCAGTCCAGTCTTCATCCTGGTTTGTTAGTGGGACCAATCAGCTCATGTCTAGTAATAATCTTTATATTTCTATTTTAGTAGATGGACGGGAGATGAGGAAAACCTCAGAGGATTGTCTCACTTTGTCTCCAGACTGTAAAGTAGAAGATGAGGACATCACACAGTATAGTCCAGGAGAAAACCCGACTACCTCAAATGTCCATCCGGAACCACACAGTGTAGATGGACCATCGTATTCCTCTTATCCTGAGGAACCTCAGACTGTGCGGGACGGTGCCGGACCATCGTATTCCTCTTATCCTGAGGAACCTCAGACTGTGCGGGACGGTGCCGGACCATCGTATTCCTCTTATCCTGAGGAACCTCAGACTGTGCGGGACGGTGCCGGACCATCGTATTCCTCTTATCCTGAGGAACCTCAGACTGTGCGGGACTGTGCCGGACCATCGTATTCCTCTTATCCTGAGGAACCTCAGACTGTGCGGGACGGTGCCGGACCATCGTATTCCTCTTATCCTGAGGAACCTCAGACTGTGCGGGACGGTGCCGGACCATCGTATTCCTCTTATCCCGAGGAACCTCAGACTGTGCGGGACGGTGCCGGACCATCGTATTCCTCTTATCCCGAGGAACCTCAGACTGTGCGGGACGGTGCCGAACCATCGTATTCCTCTTATCCCGAGGAACCTCAGACTGTGCGGGACGGTGCCGGACCATCGTATTCCTCTTATCCCGAGGAACCTCAGACTGTGCGGGACGGTGCCGGACCATCGTATTCCTCTTATCCTGAGGAACCTCAGACTGTGCGGGACGGTGCCGGACCATCGTATTCCTCTTATCCTGAGGAACCTCAGACTGTGCGGGACGGTGCCGGACCATCGTATTCCTCTTATCCTGAGGAACCTCAGACTGTGCGGGACGGTGCCGGACCATCGTATTCCTCTTATCCTGAGGAACCTCAGACTGTGCGGGACGGTGCCGGACCATCGTATTCCTCTTATCCTGAGGAACCTCAGACTGTGCGGGACGGTGCCGGACCATCGTATTCCTCTTATCCTGAGGAACCTCAGACTGTGCGGGACGGTGCCGGACCATCGTATTCCTCTTATCCTGAGGAACCTCAGACTGTGCGGGACGGTGCCGGACCATCGTATTCCTCTTATCCTGAGGAACCGCAGACTGGGAGGGACGGTGCCGGACCATCGTATTCCTCTTATCCTGAGGAACCTCAGACTGTGCGGGATGGTGCCGGACCATCGTATTCCTCTTATCCTGAGGAACCTCAGACTGTGCGGGATGGTGCCGGACCATCGTATTCCTCTTATCCCGAGGAACCTCAGACTGTGCGGGACGGTGCCGGACCATCGTATTCCTCTTATCCCGAGGAACCTCAGACTGTGCGGGACGGTGCCGGAACATCGTATTCCTCTTATCCCGAGGAACCTCAGACTGTGCGGGACGGTGCCGGAACATCGTATTCCTCTTATCCTGAGGAACCTCAGACTGTGCGGGACGGTGCCGGACCATCGTATTCCTCTTATCCTGAGGAACCTCAGACTGTGCGGGATGGTGCCGGACCATCGTATTCCTCTTATCCCGAGGAACCTCAGACTGTGCGGGACGGTGCCGGACCATCGTATTCCTCTTATCCTGAGGAACCTCAGACTGTGCGGGACGGTGCCGGACCATCGTATTCCTCTTATCCTGAGGAACCTCAGACTGTGCGGGACGGTGCCGGACCATCGTATTCCTCTTATCCTGAGGAACCTCAGACTGTGCGGGACGGTGCCGCACCATCGTATTTCTCTTATCCTGAGGAACCTCAGACTGTGCGGGACGGTGCCGGACCATCGTATTCCTCTTATCCTGAGGAACCTCAGACTGTGCGGGACGGTGCCGGACCATCGTATTCCTCTTATCCCGAGGAACCTCAGACTGTGCGGGACGGTGCCGGACCATCGTATTCCTCTTATCCTGAGGAACCTCAGACTGTGCGGGACGGTGCCGGACCATCGTATTCCTCTTATCCTGAGGAACCTCAGACTGTGCGGGACGGTGCCGGACCATCGTATTCCTCTTATCCTGAGGAACCTCAGACTGTGAGGGACGGTGCCGGACCATCGTATTCCTCTTATCCCGAGGAACCTCAGACTGTGCGGGACGGTGCCGGACCATCGTATTCCTCTTATCCCGAGGAACCTCAGACTGTGCGGGACGGTGCCGGACCATCGTATTCCTCTTATCCCGAGGAACCTCAGACTGTGCGGGACGGTGCCGGACCATCGTATTCCTCTTATCCTGAGGAACCTCAGACGGTGCGGGACGGTGCCGGACCATCGTATTCCTCTTATCCTGAGGAGCCTCAGACTGTGCGGGACGGTGCCGGACCATCGTATTCCTCGGACGGTGCCATTCTTTCAACACATAAGAGGTTTCCCTGTACTGAGTGCCGGAAATGCTTCCATTCTAAATCCAAACTTAATGTGCATAAAATATCTCACACCGGAGAGAAGCCATATTCCTGCCCTGAGTGCAAAAAACTTTTTTTAATGAAGTCCCATCTATCCATACATCAGAGATTGCACACAGGAGAGAAGCCGTATTCCTGTCCTGAGTGTGGAAAATGTTTTTCGCAGAAGTCCCATCTTTACAGACATCAGAGATCTCACACGGGTGAAAAACCGTATTCCTGTTCTGAGTGCGGGAAATGTTTTTCACAGATAGCCCATCTTTACACACATCAGAGATCTCACACGGGAGAGAAGCCGTATTCCTGTCCTGAGTGTGGAAAATGTTTTTCGCAGAAGTCCATTCTTTACAGACATCAAAGATTGCACACGGGTGAGAAACCGTATTCCTGTTCTGAGTGCGGGAAATGTTTTTCACAGATAGCCCATCTTTACACACATCAGAGATCTCACACGGGGGAGAAGCCGTATTCCTGTCCTGAGTGCGGGAAAAGTTTTGTACATAAATTAAGCCTTGTCACACATGAAAGATCTCACACGGGTGAAAAGCCGTTTTCCTGTCTTGAGTGCGGAAAATGTTTTTCAGACAAGTCCATTCTTTATTATCATCAGAGGTCTCACACAGGGGAGAAGCCGTATTCCTGTCCGGACTGTGGAATTTTTTTTTCACGTAAGTCACATCTTTATACACATCAGAGATCACATGTGGAGGAGAAACCACTTTCCTGTCCTGAGTACGGGAATTGTCAGTCACAGAAGTCCTCTGTTTACGGTCATCTGAGATTGGACTCGGAGGAGAATGAACTTTCCTGGTCTGAGTGAGGGAAATGTTCCTCACTGAAGTCCTGTCTTCCTGTACATCAAGGATTCCACACAACCCTTGAGGTGTATTAGTGAGTGCGGGAAATGTCTTGTATATGAATGTTGCTGGACATGTGGGGAAGAAGCACACCCTGATATACACCTCAGATATACTCCATGGCTGATCTTCATCATGTAAGAAACAGTTCATAAGGAGATCAGAGATCACCAAAGACATTGATGAAGTGTTGTACCGTGTTGGCCATTGATAGCAGGAGAAAAATAAAAATGGAGTCATTACCTCTCATTGGCTGAGTACATTTTGTGGTGTAAACTCTTGCAAGAGGTCTGTTTTCTCAAGTCGTCTTCCAGGACGAAACACGTTAACCCCACCACTTAAAAGGCGGTCCTCTAGGCCTTTTAAAATAAAAATGAAGTCATTACCTCTCATTGGCTGAGTACATTTTGTGGTGGAAGATTTCACAAACACAGGTCTTTTTGTTAAAGATTGGTTGAACGAATGTGACACGCATTCACCCACCTATGGGAAATTTTGGCTGTATTTTATTTCTTGATTTTCTTGATGATTTTCTATGAACATTGGCTCCATCTAGTAACCAGAATGCTGTGATGCACTATTTTTGCTAATGAAGGTACAGGAAAAAATACCACATTATAGCCACTGGATAGCGCTAGGGAACATAGGAAATCACTGTGTTCACGGCTTGGAAAATGCTTGTCACATTCGTCCAACTAATTGTTTTTTATAAAACAGACCCCTTCGTTTTCTTCAGCAGACATGGACTGCTACAAATAACTGAGATCTTCCGCATGCACTTATAATGACAGCAGACATTGAATAATATAAACTAATTAAACTAACAATATTAATCCAACCACTTGTAGTTCCCTCTAGTGTACAGACTAGTTATGAGGAAAATGTATTCTGACTCACAGTAGCTGTGTGAGTCTGGGTAATTGGTCAGGGGTTACTGTAGGTCAGGCTGGAGGACTCTACAGGTCAGACCTCTGGTACCTCCCTGTGGTTCTAGAAGCTACCAGAAGTTTCTAGAAGCTAGTGGGTAGAGGTGAAGAGAGACTATGATCTGCATATTTATGGTAATCTGACCAATCCCCAGGCAGGTGGGTTGGTAAGGTGGTTGGATCAGCCCATAAATATTGTGGAGCCTGGCCAGCAAGGGAAGGTTTGTTCTTATCAGGTGGAAGATGGAGTGCTGAGGATGGATGTTGTGGAGCCTGGGAGGGGCCCCCGGGTCTGAGGGGGATCTGCCTCCAGGCTGGAGCTGAGGAACAAGAGAAGCTGAAGAGAGAGATCTCCACTACCCTACAGTATTACAGGTCTTTTTTTTTTTTTTTTAACTCCTTAAAGAAATATGATGCAGTGGAGAGGGGTTGTGGCCAGTGGAAGGATTGGCAGAGAGGGATGGAGGACACAGAATGGGGGTCAGTGGAGGGATTGACTGAGAGGGGTGGAGGACACAGAATGGAAGCCCGTGGAGGGATTGGCAGAGAGGGGTGGAGGACACTGAATGGAGACCATTGGAGGGATTGGCAGAGAGGGGTGGAGGACACTGAATGGAGGTCAGTGGAGGGATTGGCAGAGAGGGGTGGAGGACACAGAATGGAAGCCAGTGGAGGGATTGGTAGAGAAGAGTGGAGGACACTGAATGGAGACCATTGGAGGGATTGGCAGAGAGGGGAGGAGGACACTGAATGGATGTCAGTGGAGGGATTGGCAGATAGGGGTGGAGGACACTGAATGGAAGCCAGTGGAGGGATTGGCTGAGAGGGGTGGAGGACAATGAATGGAGTCCTGTGGAAGAATTGGCAGAGAGGGGTGGAGGACACTGAATGGAGGGATTGGCAGAGAGGTAGGTGGAGGCCACTGAATGGGGGTCAGTAGAGGGATTGGCAGAGAGGGGTGGAGGACACTGAATGGAGGCCAGTGGAGGGATTGGTAGAGGGGTGGAGGGCACTGAATGGAAGCCAGTGTAGGGATTGGCAGAGAGGGGTGGAGGGCACTGAATGGAGGCCAGTGGGGGGATTAGCTGAGGGGTGGAGGACACTGAATGGAAAGATTGGAAGAGAGAGATGGAGACCAGTTGGGGGATTGGCAGAAAGAGGTGGAGGACACTGAATGGAGGCCAGTGGAGGGATTGGCAGAGAGGGGTGGAGGACACTGAATGGAGGCCCGTGGAGGGATTGGCAGAGAGGGGTGGAGGACACTGAATGGAGATCAGTGCAGGGATTGGCAGAGAGGGGTGGAGGGCACTGAATGGAGGCCAGGGGAGGGATTGGCAGATAGGGGTGGAGGACACTGAATGGAGACCAGTGGAGGGATTGGCAGGTAGGGATGGAGGACACTGAATGGAAGCCAGTGGAGGGATTGGCTGAGAGGGGTGGAGGACAATGAATGGAGGCCTGTGGAAGGATTGGCAGAGAGGGGTGGAGGACACTGAATGGAGGGATTGGCAGAGAGGGGTGGAGGACACTGAATTGAGGCCAGTGGAGGGAGTGGCAGAGAGGGGTGGAAGGCACTGAATGGAGGCCAGTGGGGGGGGATTAGCTGAGGGGTGGAGGACACTGAATGGAAAGATTGGAAGAGAGAGATGGAGACCAGTGGGGGGATTAGCAGAAAGAGGTGGAGGACACTGAATGGAGGCCAGTGGAGGGATTGGCAGAGAGGGGTGGAGGACACTGAATGGAGGCCAGTGGAGGGATTGGCAGAGAGGGGTGGAGGGCACTGAATGGAAGGATTGGCAGAGAGGGGTCTAGGGATTGGCAGAGAGGGGTGGAGGACACTGAATGGAGGGATTGGCAGAGAGGGGTGGAGGACACTGAATGGAGGGATTGGCAGAGAGGGGTGGAAGACACTGAATGGAAGGCAGTGGAGGGATTGGCAGAGAGGGGTGGCGGACACTGAATGGAGGCCAGTGGAGGGATTGGCAGAGAGGGGTGGCGGACACTGAATGGAGGCCAGTGGAGGGATTGGCAGAGAGGGGTGGAGGACACTGAATGGAAGCCAGTAGAGGAATGGTGGAGGACACTGAATGGAGGCCAGTGGAGGGATTGGCAGAGATGGGTTTTGGCTCCTGACCTCGCTTCCACTTCTGTTCCCAACTGACCCCCTGTGCATGATCCTGGTTCTGGCTCCTGACCTCGCTTCCTGGATCGGCCAGCTGTTCAGATCTGCCTGTGCATCCAGACTTAGTCCTGTTTTATTGGTACCTCTGCATGGTCAAGACTTCACCTGCTCATGTAGAATGTCTTCTGTCTTGCTGACACAGACGCATGGTCAAGTCCCCTTCTGGTGACTCATCTACTCAGATATTCAGGCAACTTTGCAGTTGGCAACCCGTGCTTCTTTGGGCACAGCACTCCCTGTCCCCACCTCTAGGGGTGCTCTGCACTCATCCGCAAAGGAATGACACACGGTTCGCAGTAATGCAGAGTGCGGGGCTCCAGTGTGTTTATTGTGAGCAGAGAAATCTGTCTTTTCCATTTTCGCCAAGCTTTGTAATCCTGGATCAGGGCCTGGTGCTTAAAGGCTTCAAAGTGTCTTGGGTGGAATGAAGCCTTCAATCCTGTGTCCAGATTTTGCTGGAGACCTGCACGTCATGTGAGTGGAGTCTGTAAGTCTTGGGAGAGTGAGAGAGACCGGGTGTCAGGAGAAACTCTATCCAGAGGCCAGGGGTGGGCCCATGTAGTGAGGTGCTTCAACTAAATGCTGAGTAAGAATGAGCTCTGGCGTGTTCGCACACCCCACGTGCAGAGCCCGCCAGGAAGTTGGCACTGCGCTGCACTAATTATGGGCAGTGAGACATTTCCCGATCTCTGCACCCCGAGCATCGGGACAATGTCTCACTGCCTGTGATAAGCGCAGCGCAGTGCCGACTTTCTGGCGGGCTCTGCACGTGGGGTGTGCGAACACGCCAGAGCTCATCCTTAATTCTGAGTGAGCCAGGAGAAGCAGAGAGCTGGGAGCTAGGACTACAAGCTGAGAGAGCCAGGTGGCTCGTTATTTTATGTTATCTGTTTTTGCATGGGCAACTGTGTATGTGGAATTTCCATTACTTTTGGTAAATAAAAGTGGGCCTCTAAGCCTTTCAAACCCAGTTCAGACTGGCATGGAGTTCACTAAAACGCATCTACCACTAAGCGAACCCCATATCTCAAAATATATTTCTCTCCCCCTTGGTGGGAGTGGAGATGACCCCATCTATAAGGATATACAGTACATTCACACCCAGCACAAGGCCGTGTTCACACTACGAGATGTTTCTCTGGGCTGCAGTTCCTCTGAGCTCCACAAGGTGGTGATCTTCTCACTTCTACCATAGAGACAGGAAGTCTCTATGGAAGACAGGAAGTGATGTCAGGTATAAATAGTAAGTTACGAGAGCTGAGCTGGAAGGAGGTAGAGACAAGACATTGCCGGAACTGGCAATATGGTAGATAATCAGCCGCCCCTCACATCACCGGGTAAGAGGAGACTTTATTGTAAAGGAGCGAGCAGTACGGAGGCTCCACCTAGATCCCCCATCATCTGATAAACACATAGAAACAATGTATTCAGTCAGTGTGTGTGTTTCCTACAGATGGATCCAGTAATGGGAACCCACCAGAGAGATGTCCCCGTCCTCTGTATTCCCGGGATTCCACACAGGAAGGTCACACCATCCCCCACCATCATCAGGTATATGAGAAACAATTATTGGTAGTTAGGATTTTATGGACAAGCATGTTTGTCACAATGAATGTTTTATTATATATTCAGATTGGAAACCTCGGGGATGATAATATTGATGTTAAAGAAGAGTATAAAGAGGAGGATGAGGAGTATGGAGTGATGGAGGAGTTTTCAGAAGGACACAAGGAAATGATGGAGCCACCTAATACCAGGAACCCACCAGAGAGATGTCCCCGTCCTCTGTATTCCCGGGATTCCACACAGGAAGGTCACACCATCCCTCACTGTTACAAGGTTGGTGGGACGGAGATTATAAAACAGACTCATGGAGACGATGTCTGGATTTCTGATGTGATGTCACAATATTAAAGCTTATATCTTACAGATGATATTTTCTCTCATTCTCTTGGTTTAGAGTGGAGATCCAATCGATATAGAATTTGAGGTGAAATCAGAAGAAGAAGAGACGTATGTGAGGGATGATCAGCAGTCTATGAAGGAGGATGGAATAACGGGGACATTTATAGAGGAGGACACTCCTACAGAGATCAGCACAGGTGGGTCATTAACACTAAATCCATTCCTCCACCCATACTGCTCACTGATTGGTCCAGAGTAGGGCGGGGACTGGATGATATCAGCCTGTAATCCCCTGGTCACTTTCCTGAGCTGTGTTCCCCGTCCTGTATTCCTATATTTCTCTCAGATAATCTTCCTTCTCTGTGCTGCAGACACAATTTATGTCTCTAGACTGGATTTATGGAGATTCTGGGGTTCAGCTGGCAGCAAAATGTTGATTTTAACCATAGGAGTTGCATGACCTAGACACCTGGGGTATGTACCTTGGGTCTTCTGCCCCATGCCCGGGTCTAGTGAGATCTCTGACAGAGCAATTCTCCCGGGTTACTTGCTCTGTTATTTGCTGGCTGTGCCGGGTGGAGGGATATGTCTGTATAGTCTCAGACCCAAGTCACTGAGTGCAGTCTCAGGAGATGGGAGGCAGCGGTGTGGGACCTCTGCAACTTGTCTCAGGTAAAGATTTCATCCGCCACTGATTACTGATCACCAATATTATGAGATCTGACCCCTTCACTATATACTCTATGTTGTACATTACATACTCCTGACCCCTGCACTATATACTCTATGTTGTACATTACATACTCCTGACCCCTGCACTATATACTCTATGTTGTACATTACATACTCCTGACACTCATCCTATAACCCCCTCATCACTGTCACTCCTATAAAAGACAGTTCTCGTTGTTTCCTCACTCTCTGACTAAGGTCCATGAATAAAGAAATGATCTGGTAGGAGATCAGAGGACCCATTTACTAGTTACCTTGAGGGGGGAATTGTAAGATCCTCAGAGACAAAGCTGCCTGATGTGGGCGGAGTCCTGGTTTAGGGGAACCAATCAGCTCATGTCTAGTAATAATCTTTGTATTTCTATTTTAGTAGATGGACGGGAGATGAGGAAAACCTCAGAGGATTGTCTCACTTTGTCTCCAGACTGTAAAGTAGAAGATGAGGACATCACACAGTATAGTCCAGGAGAAAACCCGACTACCTCAAATGTCCATCCGGCACCACACAGTGTAGATGGACCATCGTATTCCTCTTATCCCGAGGAACCTCAGACTGTGCGGGACGGTGCCGGACCATCGTATTCCTCTTATCCTGAGGAACCTCAGACTGTGCGGGACGGTGCCGGACCATCGTATTCCTCTTATCCTGAGGAACCTCAGACTGTGCGGGACGGTGCCGGACCATCGTATTCCTCTTATCCTGGGGAACCTCGGACTGTGCGGGACGGTGCCGGACCATCGTATTCCTCTTATCCTGAGGAACCTCAGACTGTGCGGGACGGTGCCGGACCATCGTATTCCTCTTATCCTGAGGAACCTCAGACTGTGCGGGACGGTGCCGGACCATCGTATTCCTCTTATCCTGAGGAACCTCAGACTGTGCGGGACGGTGCCGGACCATCGTATTCCTCTTATCCTGAGGAACCTCAGACTGTGCGGGACGGTGCCGGACCATCGTATTCCTCTTATCCTGAGGAACCTCAGACTGTGCGGGACGGTGCCGGACCATCGTATTCCTCTTATCCTGAGGAACCTCAGACTGTGCGGGACGGTGCCGGACCATCGTATTCCTCTTATCCTGAGGAACCTCAGACTGTGCGGGACGGTGCCGGACCATCGTATTCCTCTTATCCCGAGGAACCTCAAACTGTGCGGGACGGTGCCGGACCATCGTATTCCTCTTATCCTGAGGAACCTCAGACTGTGCGGGACGGTGCCGGACCATCGTATTCCTCTTATCCCGAGGAACCTCAGACTGTGCGGGACGGTGCCGGACCATCGTATTCCTCTTATCCCGAGGAACCTCAGACTGTGCGGGACGGTGCCGGACCATCGTATTCCTCTTATCCTGAGGAACCTCAGACTGTGCGGGACGGTGCCGGACCATCGTATTCCTCTTATCCTGAGGAACCTCAGACTATGCGGGACGGTGCCGGACCATCGTATTCCTCTTATCCTGAGGAACCTCAGACTGTGCGGGACGGTGCCGGACCATCGTATTCCTCTTATCCCGGGGAACCTCAGACTGTGCGGGACGGTGCCGGACCATCGTATTCCTCTTATCCTGAGGAACCTCAGACTGTGCGGGACGGTGCCGGACCATCGTATTCCTCCTATCCTGAGGAACCTCAGACTGTGCGGGACGGTGCCGGACCATCGTATTCCTCTTATCCTGAGGAAGCTCAGACTGTGCGGGACGGAGCCGGACCATCGTATTCCTCTTATCCTGTGGAACCTCAGACTGTGCGGGACGGTGCCGGACCATCGTATTCCTCTTATCCTGAGGAACCTCAGACTGTGAGGGACGGTGCCGGACCATCGTATTCCTCTTATCCCGAGGAACCTCAGATTGTGCGGGACGGTGCCGTCCTTCCAACGCATAAGAGGTTTTCCTGTCCTGAGTGCGGGAAACGTTTCCGTTTTAAATCCCGTCTTAATGCGCATAAAAGATCTCACACAGGTGAGAAGCCACATTCCTGTCCTGAGTGTGGAAAATGTTTTGCAAGAAAATCACAACTTGTCCCACATCAAAGGTTTCACACGGGGGAAAAGCCATATTCCTGTCCTAACTGCGGGAAATGTTTTTCAGGGAAGTTCAGTCTTAGCAGACATCAAAGGTCTCACACGGAGGGGAAGCCATATTCCTGTCCTGCTTGCGGGAAATGTTTTTCACAGACATCTATTCTTTACAGACATCAGAGATTGCACACGGGCGAGAAGCCGTATTCTTGTTCTGAGTGCGGGAAATGTTTTGTACATAAATTAAACCTTGTCACACATCAGAGATCTCACACGGGGGAGAAGCCGTTTTGCTGTCTTGAGTGTGGAAAATGTTTTTCAGATAAGTCCAATCTTTATCATCATCAGAGGTCTCACACGGGGGAAAAGCCGTATTCCTGTCCTGAGTGCAGGAAATGTTTTTCACTTAAGTCACATCTTTATACACATCAAAGATTACACACAGGCGAGAAGCCGTATTCCTGTTCTGAGTGTGGGAAACGTTTTTCAGATCAGTCCAGTTATTACAAACATCAGAAATCTCACACGATGGAGAAGCCACTTTCCTGTCCTGAGTACGGGAATTGTCAGTCACAGAAGTCCTCTGTTTACAGTCATCTGAGATTGGACACGGAGGAGAACGAACTTTCCTGGTCTGAGTGAGGGAAATGTTCCTCACTGAAGTCCTGTCTTCCTGTACATCAGGGGTCCCACACAACCCTGGAGGTGTATTAGGGAGTGCGGGAAATGTCTTGTATATGAATGTTGCTGGACATGTGGGGAAGAAGCACACCCTGATATACACCTCAGATATACTCCATGGCTGATCTTCATCATGTAAGAAACAGTTGATAAGGAGATCAGAGATCACCAAAGACATGGATGAAGTGTTGTACCGTGTTGGCCATTGATAGCAGGAGAAAAATAAAAATGGAGTCATTACCTCTCATTGGCTGAGGACATTTTGTGGTGTAAACTCTTGCAAGAGGTCTGTTTTCTCAAGTCGTCTTCCAGGACGAAACGCGTTAACCCCACCACTTAAAAGGCGGGTCCTCTAGGCCTTTTAAAATTAAAATGGAGTCATCACCTCTCATTGGCTGAGTACATTTTGTGGTGTAAAAACAGATAGAGGTCTATTTTAATTATTTTTTTTATAAAAATTAATATAAAATTGTTGGCTGTATTTTATTTCTTGATGATTTCCTATGCTCATTGGTTCCTTATAGTGGTCATAATGTTACCACTAGATGGAGGTGAGGATCATAGGAAATTAGCGTGTTCATTAAATTACGGACAGAATTTTTCATGGCTGGGCGAATGCTTTGTAAATGTTTTAATAAAATACACCCCTTAGTTTCCTTCAGCAGACATGGATTTGCTACAAATAACTGAGATCTTCCTCATGCACTTATTTACAGCAGACATTGAACAATATAAATTCTATAAACTAACAATATTAATCCAACCACTTGTAGCGCCCTCTAGTGTACAGTCTAGTTGTGAGGAACATTTATTCAGACTCAGTAGCTGTGTGAGTCTGGGTAATTGGTCGGGGGTTACTGTAGGTCAGACTGGAGGACTCTACAGGTCAGGCCTCTATTACCTCTCGGTGGTTCTATAAGTTACCAGATGTTTCTAGAAGCTAGTGGGTGGAGCCGAAGTGAGGCTATGATCTGCAGATTCATGGAAATCTGACCAATCTCCAGGCAGGTGGGTTGGTAGGGTGGTTGGGTCAGCCCATAAATATTGTGGAGTCTGGCCAGCAAGGGAAGGTTTGTTGTTGGGTGGAAGATAGAGTACTGAGGCTGGATGTCCTGGAGCCCAGGAGGGGACCCCGGGGCAGAGGGGGGGGGGGCTCTGCCTCCAGGCTGGAGCTGAGGAAGGAGAGAAGCTGAAGTGAAGAGAATGATCCCCACCGCCCAACAGGTCTCTTCTAGGCGACACCCTGGCTAGCATGGGAGGATCTGGACAGCAGGAGGCCTGAACAGAAGTCTTATCCAAAGCAGGGGACAGTGGGGGTACCTCTACACCCCCCCCCCCCCCCGGGGGGCCAAAGAGGGAGAAGGCTGCCAGATGCAACATCCAGCAAGCTTTTAAGGGACAGTGTCACAGCTAAGCCTAATCCCTTGCTCTGGGACATGTTACAAGGCAGCCAGGTGGGCTGGTAATTTCAGGTAAGGGGATACAGAGCTTCTATAGGAGGAATTATTTTCTGCCAATTCAATAGAGACTGATATTATTCCAGAGGGGATACAGTCCAGGATTCAGCATTTTCTTTGTATATAGTGAAGGAAGTTGTCCTCCAGATGTTCTATCATGTCAAGTTGAGTATCCCATAATCCCTCTTCCCCGTCCAAGTTGTTTTCACCCAATAAAGCAACAAAATCAAGCCCGTGGACTGATTTCAAAATTAAAAAATGCGTATTGCCTGGCTGTGCAGGAACAGGGGGAACCAAAATCCAGTGTCCCTCTAGGGGGCAGCGCTGCACACTGATTTAGAATAGAAAACACTGCACTTGGCATATGACAGCGTGCCGTGATCGCACCTGCCGTGCTCCCGCGGCCGGGTGTGGGTGGCGTGAGGACACTGTTGATCACAGATTGAGGTAAAGAGCCAATCAGTGCCACCTATTAGTGCCCATCAATGCTTATCAGTGCCGTCTCATCATCAGTGTCCATCAATGCTCATCAGTGCAGTCTCATCCATGCACATCAATGAAGGAGAAAAATTACCTGTTTGCAAAACTTTATAACAAACTATGAAAACGTTTTGTTTTTTTTAAATTTCCGGTCTTTATTTGTTTACTTAACAATAAAAAAAAAACCCCGGTGGTGATTAAATACCACCAATACGCCTGTGCACCATGGCTCACTCAAAGTGTGACAGATCCTCTCGCCCAGTGACCTACTGGAAGCCAGTAGTCTGGTCCAAAAGTTGTTGGATTATCGTCAGCCTTCCCTGTTCCTGTGCTTCTGTGTTGCTGTATTCTTGGATTCCCTGTTGCTGACCCAGCTTGCACTTTGACCTGTCTTGGTTTCTTTCCTGCTTCTAACCCCGGCTTGTCCCTCAAACCTCACTCACTGCCTGACTCCTGTGTCTGACCTTGGCTAAATCCTGACCACGCTTTTGACCTCCTTTGCATGATCCTGGTTCTGGCTCCTGACCTTGTTTCCGCTCCTCTTCCTGACTGACCTCTTGTGCATACTCTTGGTTCTGTCTCCTGATCTCACTTCTGCTCCTGTTCCCGACTGACCTCTTGTGCATGCTCCTGGTTCTGTCTCCTGATCTCACTTCCGGTCCTGTTCCCGACTGACCTCTTGTGCATACTCTTGGTTCTGTCTCCTGATCTCGCTTCCGCTCCTCTTCCTGACTGACCTCCTGTACATGATCCTGGTTCTGTCTCCTGATCTCACTTCCGCTCCTGTTCCCGACTGACCTCTTGTGCATACTCCTGGTTCTGTCTCCTGATCTTGCTTCCGCTCCTCTTCCTGACTGACCTCCTGTACATGATACTGGTTCTGTCTCCTGATCTCGCTTCCGCTCCTGTTCCTGACTGACCTTATGTGCATGCTCCAGGTTCTGTCTCCTGACCTGGCTTCCGTTCCTGTTCCTGACTGACCTCATGTGCATGATCCTGGTTCTGTATCCTGATTTTGCTTCTGCTCCCTTTCCTGACTGACCTGTGCGTGATCCTAGTTCTGTCTCCTGATCTCGCTTCCGCTCCTGTTCCCAACTGACCTCTTAAGCATGCTCCTGGTTCTGTCTCCTGATCTTGCTTCCGCTCCTGTTCCTGACTGACCTCCTGTGCATGATCCTGGTTCTGTCTCCTGATCTCGCTTCCGCTCCTCTTCCTGACTGACCTCCTGTACGTGATCCTGGTTCTGTCTCCTGATCTCGCTTTCGCTCCTGTTCCTGACTGACCTCCTGTACGTGATCCTGGTTCTGTCTCCTGATCTCGCTTCCGCTCCTGTTCCTCACTGACCTCATGTGCATGATCCTGGTTCTGTCTCCTGATCTTGCTTCCTCTTCTGTTCCTGACTGACCTCCTGTGCATGATCCTAGTTCTGTCTCCTGATCTCGCTTCCGCTCCTGTTCCTGACTGACCTCATGTGCATGATCCTGGTTCTGTCTCCTGATCTCGCTTCTGCTCCTGTTCCTGACTGACCTCATGTGCATGATCCTGGTTCTGTCTCCTGATCTCGCTTCTGCTCCTGTTCCTGACTGACCTCATGTGCATGATCCTGGTTCTGTCTCCTGATCTCACTTCCGCTCCTGTTCCCAACTGACCTCTTGAGCATGTTCTCCTGGTTCTGTCTCCTGATCTCGCTTCCGCTCCTCTTCCTGACTGACCTCCTGTACATGATCCTGGTTCTATCTCCAGACCTTTCTTCCGCTCCTGTTCCCGAACGACCTCCTGTGCATGATCCTGGTTCTGGCTTCTGATCTTGCTTCCAGTCCTCTTCCTGGCTGACCTCCTGTGCATGATCCTGTTCTGGCTCCTGACCTCTTTTCCTCTCCTGTTCCTGACTGACCTCCTGTGCATGATTCTGGATCTGGCTCCTGACCTCGCTTCCGCTCCTGTTCCTGATTGACCTCCTGTGCATGATCCTGGTTCTGGCTCCTGACCTTGCTTCCGCTCCTGATGATCCTGACTGACCTCCTGTGCATGATCCTGGTTCTGGCTCCTGTCCTTGCTTCCGCTCCTGTTCCTGACTGACCTCCTGTGCATGATCCTGGTTTTGGCTCCTGACCTCTTTTCCTCTCCTGCCTCAAACTTACCTCCTGTTCATGATTCTGGTTCTGGCTCCTGATCTCGCTTCCGCTCCTGTTCCTGACTGACCTCCTGTGCATGATCCTAGTTCTGTCTCCTGATCTCGCTTCCGCTCCTGTTCCTGATTGACCTCATGTGCATGATCCTGGTTCTGTCTCCTGATCTCACTTCCGCTCCTGTTCCCAACTGACCTCTTGAGCATGCTGCTGGTTCTGTCTCCTGATCTCCCTTCCGCTCCTGTTCCCAACTGACCTCTTGAGCATGTTCCTGGTTCTGTCTCCTGATCTCGCTTTCGCTCCTCTTCCTGACTGACCTCCTGTACATGATCCTGGTTCTATCTCCAGACCTTTCTTCCGCTCCTGTTCCCGAACGACCTCCTGTGCATGATCCTGGTTCTGGCTTCTGATCTTGCTTCCAGTCCTCTTTCTGGCTGACCTCCTGTGCATGATCCTGTTCTGGCTCCTGACCTATTTTCCTCTCCTGTTCCTGACTGACCTCCTGTGCATGAATCTGGATCTGGCTCCTGACCTCGCTTCCGCTCCTGTTCCTGATTGACCTCCTGTGCATGATCCTGGTTCTGGCTCCTGACCTTGCTTCTGCTCCTGATGATCCTGACTGACCTCCTGTGCATGATCCTGGTTCTGGCTCCTGTCCTTGCTTCCGCTCCTATTCCTGACTGACCTCCTGTGCATGATCCTGGTTTTGGCTCCTGGCCTCTTTTCCCCTCCTTCCTCAAACTTACCTCCTGTTCATGATCCTGGTTCTGGCTCCTGACCTTGCTTCAGCTCCTGTTCCTGACTGACCTCTTGTGCATGATTCTGGTTCTGGCTCCTGACCTCGCTTCCTGTATCATCCACCTGTTAAAAGCCACCTGTGCATCTACCTGTGCGTCTAGAGTTACTCCTGTCTTACTGTTACCTCTGCACGGTCAAGACTTCACCTGCTCATGTAGAGTGTTTTCTGTCCTGCTGACACAGACACATGGTCAAGTCCCCTTCTGGGGCCTCATCTACTCAGATCTTCAGGCAACTTTGCAGCTGGCAACCCGTGCTGCTTTGGACGCGGCACTCCCCGGCTCCACCTTCAGGGGTGCTCTGCACTCAGTCACAAGGGAAGCCATCTTGTTACTTCAGCCTCCAACCAGGTATGTGACAAAAGGGTCCAAAAAAAAAGACTATCTGTGGGGTTGGATTGCTGACACCACAAGAAGGGGTCATCTACTGGAAAGGGTTCCTGCTCACCAAACCTCCCACTTACATCAGAGTTCCCAGCATTTCCCCTTAAATCAGGGTTCCCAAAGCCCCACCGTTAAATCAGAGTCCACAGGGCATCCCTTACATCTGAGTCCCCCTTACCTTAGTATAGTCACTTGCTCGGAAGCAAGAGAGAGAAGGGAGGGTGGGGGGAGACTTAAGTCACAGACATTGGATGATGAGCTTACTCACCCGTGGATGGAGGCTCAGGTATCGACACCTTTCATCCACAATGTATCTGCCGGTTGCTGAACTTCAGATTTCCAGCCCACACATCCCTTCCCTGAGGACCAGAACACCGGGGATTGGAGAGTGTGCATGGGCAGACAAAGGGGAAGGGGTGGGAGGAGGAGCAGATCAAGCCCTCTCTCCTCTCTTGTCTATGTATGGGAATGGGTCCTGTGCACACTCCTATGCACTCAGCAGTTGTGGTATTCGGCTACTTTGGGAGCCAGAGTCCATTATGAATATTGTGTCCGGGTTTCAGGAGGTCTGAAACCCGGACACACGATTCAAAACTCAAAACTGTCCGGGTGAATCCTGGACAGGTGGCAACCCTATGTGTGCTCCAGCCAGGAGAGGTGACCCACTCAGGAGAATTCATCCCATGTTGGAGGGAATCCTTGCCCACAGCACTGGAGGAGTTGGGACAGCTGTGCGAATCTGGGGAGACTGAGGTGACTAGTGAGTCCAGGGGACTGGAGGGAGTCTGTAAGTCTCAGGAGAGTGAGAGAGGCCGGGGTGTCAGGAGAACCCCTATCCAGAGGTCAGGGGTGGGCCCATGCAGCGATGTGCTTCAGCTAAAGGCTAAGTGAGTCTAGAGAGCTGAGAGCTAGGACTACAAGCTGAGAGAGCCAGGTGGTTCAGTATTTTATGTTATCTGTTTTTGCTGGAGAAGAACCCCTGCTGAGTGGGCCAGGAGAACCAGATAGCTGGGGTCTTGGGTTTGAAGGCTTCAAAGTGTCTTGGGTGGGATGAAGCCTGCAATCCTGTGTCCAGGACTTGCTGGAGACCTGAAGGCCGTGTTAGTGGACAGGTGTGTAGATTCATTATAAGCCAGGCCTGACTATAACTTAAAACTCCCATTTGGAGACAGAGCCTTTGTTTGCAGAGAGGTGTGTACTCCAGCCAGGAGAGGTGACCCACTCGGGAGCAGGCATCCAATATTGGAGGGATTTGTTGCCCACAGCATTGGAGGAGTTGGGACAGCTGTGTGAATCTGGGGAGACTGAGACCACTGAGGTGACTAGTGAGTCCAGGGGACTGGAGGGAGTCTGTAGGTCTCAGGAGAGTGAGAGAGGCCGGGGGTGTCAGGAGAACCTCTATCCAGAGGCCGGGGGTGTCAGGAGAACCTCTGTCCAGAGGCCGGGGGTGTCAGGAGAACCTCTGTCCAGAGGCCGGGGGTGTCAGGAGAACCTCTATCCAGAGGCCGGGGGTGGGCCCATGCAGTGAGGGGCTGCAGCTAAAGGCTGAGTGAGCCAGGAGAACCAGAGAGCTGGGAGCTAGGACTACAAGCTGAGAAAGCCAGGTGGTTCAGTCTTCTTTGTTTTTGCGGGAGAAGAACCCCTGTGTGGGTACCTGTGTCTGTGGAATTTTCATTACTTTTGGTAAATAAAAGTGGGCTTTTAAGCCTTTTGAAACAGAGGTCGGCCTGGCATGGAATTCACCGAAATTCATCTACCATTGAATCGGGGCTGCAGTTCCTCTGAGCTCCACAAGATGGAGATCTCACGTCTACCCAGACACAAAGTCTCTATGGAAGACAGGAAGTGATGTCAGGTACAGATAGGAAGTTCCGGGTGAGAGGTGAGTCGGGAGGAAGTAGAGAGACGACATTGCTGGAAGTGGCAGCAGATGAGGTAATAAGATATTATCTTCTATTTACACCCAGTAACCCCGTCATGTCCGTCCTCTTCCTCCATAGTCACTGTGACGTCATTTATCTCCAGCAGATGATAATACACACATATATAGTGTGGAAACCTAGATTAACCCCTTCAGGGTCAGAACATTTCTCTTTTTTTGCACTTGAGTTCTAGCGCAATTTTTTCTTATTATCCAATTTCTCCACTTACGGGGTCGGAACATTCTCTTCATTTTGGAGATACATTCTAGTAATAGGGTCCTTTAGCCACTTAAGGACCACCTGCCACAGTTGTAGGTCGGTTGTTTGAAGTGGAATACCATTGTTATGGCAGCAGATAGCTGCCATAACCCCGGGATCCTCTTCATCAGTGGGCGGTCCGCTTTTAGATAAAAGTTGTCTCTGGGGCAAATCTTCTCGGGGGGGAGACCCTCCCACCACACTCTTGTCATCTCCGCCGATAACCAGACCTGTCGGTAGCAGCGGAGACGTTCACGTCTGCTCCCCCTCACAGGCTGTATGCCGAGTGAGGGAAAGATGGCCCCCGCTTGGCTCCACACCATTGGATGGCGGAAGAGTGCAAGGTTCAGGAGGATGCTACGTGCAGGGTTCAGGAAGATGCTACGTGCAGGGTTCAGGAGGATGCTACGTGCAGGATTGAGGAGGATGCTACGTGCAGGGTTCAGGAGGATGCTACGTGCAGGGTTCAGGAGGATGCTACGTGCAGGATTCAGGAGGATGCTACGTGCAGGGTTCAGGAGGATGCTACGTGCAGGGTTCAGGATGCTACGGGAGGATGCTACGTGCAGGGTTCGGGAGGATGCTTTGTGCAGGGTTCGGGAGGATTCTATGTACAGCATTCAGGAGGATGCTATGTACGGAGTACAGGGCTCAGGAGGATGCTACGTGCAAAGTGCAGAGCTCAGGAGGGTGCTACATGCAGGGTACAGGGCTCAGGATGATGCTACGTACAGGGTGCAGAGTTCAGGAGTGTACTACATGGAGTGTACAGTTACGAATTGGCTGATTCTCTTGAATAAATTGCATGACATGAGGAGGGAGAGATAGTACAGAGGGAAAGTACACGTTACTTTTATTGAGATTCGTTTCTCTTGTACATAGGTGGCTGAGCCCATTCTGTGTAATTGCAGTTGAATTTCCTCCATCCAGGCAGCCCAGGTGCAACGTGTACAGCCTGTCATTGACATGAATGGTTGTATGCTGCTATATTTATGTTTATGATGGCACCACTGTATAAAGGACTGCTGTACACTGCATCTGGGCTGCCTGGATGGAGGAAATTCTACTGCAATTACACAGAATGGGCTCAGCCACCTGTGTGCCTGAGACCTGGCTTGTTTCTAAAGAGTGGGAAACAGCGTTAGAACAACACCAGAGGACAAAATCCTTTTTTCAATCTATTTATCTTGCATTGTAACACCAGCAATGTTTTTGTCGAAGATAAGGAAAGCAGATGGATGGACAGACAGAACACACAGAGATCCTGCATTCTTTTCACCCTGTCAAGAGTCTCTATAGGAGCCATGAGCCTTGTGCTGGCAGAAAGTAATGCAGGATGTGTGTGCTCTGTCCGCCCCACGAGGAGCTTTACCAAAAACCTTGTTGGTGTCAGAATACAGCCTGGACGGTCTTGTTCTCTGGAGCTGCCCTATTAATCTCCACTAATCTGCCACACTGCAGAAACCAGCATGTGCTCTTCATGCTGATAGAATCTGTTCCGCTCTCTCTTTAGACCAAGTGTAGGGAAAACTCTCCTCCCTGCAGCCAGGAGCTGGAGAATCTCTCTGTTCTATGGCTGGAATGAGCTCTCTCTTTTCTCCCTCCGTGTCCTTTCCTCCCCACATCTCACAACTCAAAGAAGGCGGGCTGGAGAAGGGGGCGGGTTCAGCACTTTCCTGTTGGCTGAGAAGGCAGCAAAGAGGCTGTATATCAATCTGCCTCTGAAATCTGCCTGCTGGGTCTAGCTAAAGATCATCGGCTTATGAGGCAGAAGCCGCTGTATCCCTCCACAGAAAAGAAAGAGTCCCCTTCTTCCTGGCATCAGTACAGGATTTACAGGTAGAATAATATTTTTAAAAACACTGACAAATACAAAAATTATATGTGAATTTTGGGGGTGCTGTGTGGGGGGTGCTTAAAGAATTTGTGAGGGTGTTTGAGCACCCCCAAGCTCCTATCTGGCGCTGCCCCTGAATCCGGGGACAAAACTGGGGACAGACAACCTGGGGACTGTCCTTGGAAACTGGGGACATCTGGTCACCCTACTGCTGGGGGTACCTGAGTACTGAGGTTGAGAACCACTGCTTTAAACAAACAGCACTGACAATAAATAGACAAGACATTGACCATCCTGACCATACATGACCTACAAAGGGCAATTATTACACTACAAAGGCAGCCAATGGGCAATCATTACACTATGCAGCCAACACAATGATGGAGTGTCGGGGTCAGGAGTATGGAGCATAGAGCCCCTTACATTGCTGGTCAGGAGGAAAAAAACTTTCCCCAGCCTGCCATGAAGAATATGTTCCATCATTGGTGCCAGAGGGAGGAAAATACTGCTTGTTCTGAGGAACGTAGAGGAACTGAGGAACATCTCAGGGGGTACTGAGGCTAGAGGACTTTGGGGCCCCTAAGGAGGTAGTGGAGTTGAATGGCTCTGGGCCCTTGATAGAGTTGGCGGGCAGCAGGGCTCTGAGGGAAGAGAAGGGAAGAGGAGGCTGTAGGGCTCATAGGGACTCTAAGGTAGGGAGGGGGGCTCTTGGTCTATGATGGTCCTCCAACCTGCTCTTACTTTTTAGACCTCCTAAGAGCACCCCTTCCAGGAAATGGAGGCAACCTTCTCCTTGTAATAACATTTTTCAAGATACCAAGTAGAATGAAGGACAGTCCTTCACCAATTGGTGGGCACTTATTCTTAGAGGAGGTCGGTTTGTGAAGAATTGCCTAATGGGTGGTCAGGGGTCAGTGTTGTGAATATGGGGACCTTTCCATGACACAGGGTCTGGCAGTGCCCAGTGCTGGAATTCAGAGCCCCAGGAACCCACCACCACCCTGTACAATGTCCTGGATACTACAGTATACTTGGCAACCAACAGAACAATCCCCTCTCCCTGCTGTCCTCTTCCTACCCATACCGGGTTGCCATTGGAGGGAAGAGAACAGACTCCTCCCCCACAGCTCTCTACAGCATTCTCCTGCTATCCAATCCAATCCCTTCTTTTACTGCAGTCAGCAGGCTGCTGGAGATTGGAGCCTTGCAGCCGGCCAAAAATAAGCAAGTTCCCCTTCCTGGACATCATGATGACCCTCCATTGACCTCACAGCACTGCCTCAGAGCAAACAAGTCACAGGAAGGATCGTATTTATCATTCCTTGTCTGCAGATCTAATACTAATCAAATCCAGTTCACAAACGGGAAATTCTGATCCGGCAGGCCAAGAGGGTCCCGGTTCCTGAACATTTAACCATTACTAAACAGTCCAAACTAAATGAGCTACCATGGGGGGAGTAGTCCCTAAATGTACAGCAACCCTCCAATTACCCCCCCCCCCCCCCGTCCTATTATTGTGTGACCAATACCATCCAAATAATTCTTACTTAAATTTCCCAAAGTTATCCGTCTACAAGGAGACCTGTATAGATCAAATGACGTCACCAATGAGGATGGAGGAGGTCCGGAGTCACATGACTGAGAAAATACTAAACCTCACCCTGGAGATCATCTACCTGCTGACCAGAGAGGTGAGGAGGATTCTGGGAGGTCACATGACATCACTCTTATCTCTATTAATAATACACAGACCTGACCGGAGAGGTGAGGAGGATTCTGGGAGGTCACATGACATCACTCTTATCTCTATTAATAATACACAGACCTGACCGGAGAGGTGAGGAGGATTCTGGGAGGTCACATGACATCACTCTTATCTCTAGTAATAAAACACAGACCTGACCGGAGAGGTGAGGAGGATTCTGGGAGGTCACATGACATCACTCTTATCTCTATTAATAATACACAGACCTGACCGGAGAGGTGAGGAGGATTCTGGGAGGTCACATGACATCACTCTTATCTCTATTAATAATACACAGACCTGACCGGAGAGGTGAGGAGGATTCTGGGATTCTAACATGGTATTCCTATTGGTTCTCCAATACAGAGATTTCCTCTTGTGAAGTCAGGTGATCATATGACCATCACAGTGCCTCCATGTGACTCCCTAAAACCTGAGAGACACAACATGGAGAAGATTCTAGAAGTCACCAAGAAGATGATGGAGCTGCTGACAGGAGAGGTGAGCGGTGCCGGGAATTCTGGGACATTATCCAGTAACAGACAAGGGATGTGTCTGGATGGTGACTGTATCATTGTGTGTGTCAGGTTCCTATAAGGTGTCAGGATGTCACTGTCTATTTCTCCATGGAGGAGTGGGAGTATTTAGAAGGACACAAGGATCTCTACAAGGACGTCATGATGGACAATCAGCCGCCCCTCACATCACCGGGTAAGAGGAGACTTTATTGTAAAGGAGAGAGCAGTACGGAGGCTCCACCTAGATCCCCCATCATCTGATAAACACATAGAAACAATGTATTCAGTCAGTGTGTGTGTTTCCTACAGATGGATCCAGTAATGGGAACCCCCCAGAGAGATGTCCCCGTCCTCTGTATTCCCGGGATTCCACACAGGAAGGACACACCATCCCTCACTGTTACAAGGTTGGTGGGATGGAGCATCTAGAACATGGACTGGTGGAGATGATATTTGTATTTTGTATGTATGCTTATAATTTTACAGATGATATTCTCTCTCCTTCTCTTGGTTTAGGGTGAAGATCTGATTTTCATAAAAGTTGAGGTGAAATCAGAAGAAGAGAGGTATGTGAGGGATGATCAGCAGTCTATGGAGGAGGATGGAATAACGGGGACATTTATAGAGGAGGACACTCCTACAGAGATCAGCACAGGTGGGTCATTAACACTAAATCCATTCCTCCACCCATACTGCTCACTGATTGGTCCAGAGTAGGGCGGGGACTGGGTGATATCAGCCTGTAATCCCCTGGTCACTTTCCTGAGCTGTGTTCCCCGTCCTGTATTCCTGTATTTCTCTCGGATAATCTTCCTTCTCTGTGCTGCAGACACAATTTATGTCTCTAGACTGGATTTATGGAGATTCTGGGGTTCAGATGGCAGCAAAATGTTGATTTTCACCATAGGAGTTGCTTGACCTAGACACCTGGGGTATGTACCTTGGGTCTTCTGCCCTATGCCTGGGTCTAGTGAGATCTCTGACAGAACAATTCTCCCGGGTAACTTGCTCTGTTATTTGCTGGCTGTGCCGGGTGGGGGGATATGTCTGTATAGTCTCAGACCCAAGTCACTGAGTGCAGTCTCAGGAGATGGGAGGCAGCGGTGTGGGACCTCTGCAACTTGTCTCCGGTAAATATTTCATCCGCCACTGATTACTAATCACCGATATTATGAGTCCTGACCCCTGCACTATATACTCTATGTTGTACATTACATGGTAGGTGATCAGAGGACCCATTTACTAGTTACCTTGAGTTGGGAACTGTAAGATCCTCAGAGACAAAGCTGCCTGATGTGGGCGGAGTCCTGGTTTAGGGGAACCAATCAGCTCATGTCTAGTAATAATCTTTGTATTTCTATTTTAGTAGATGGACGGGAGATGAGGAAAACCTCAGAGGATTGTCTCACTTTGTCTCCAGACTGTAAAGTAGAAGATGAGGACATCACACAGTATAGTCCAGGAGAAAACCCGACTACCTCAAATGTCCATCCGGCACCCCACAGTGTAGATGTACCATCGTATTCCTCTTATCCTGAGGAACCTCAGACTGTGCGGGACGGTGCCGGACCATCGTATTCCTCTTATCCTGAGGAACCTCAGACTGTGCGGGACGGTGCCAGACCATCGTATTCCTCTTATCCTGAGGA
This sequence comes from Rana muscosa, assembly GCA_029206835.1. Classification (NCBI taxonomy): domain Eukaryota; kingdom Metazoa; phylum Chordata; class Amphibia; order Anura; family Ranidae; genus Rana; species Rana muscosa. The sequence goes on along the minus strand of CM055123.1, from coordinate 421,345,932 downwards.
ACCTCAGACTGTGTGGGACGGTGCCGGACCATCGTATTCCTCTTATCCTGAGGAACCTCAGACTGTGCGGGACGGTGCCGGACCATCGTATTCCTCTTATCCTGAGGAACTTCAGACTGTGCGGGACGGTGCCGAACCATCGTATTCCTCTTATCCTGAGGAACCTCAGACTGTGCGGGACGGTGCCGGACCATCGTATTCCTCTTATCCTGAGGAACCTCAGACTGTGCGGGACGGTGCCGGACCATCGTATTCCTCTTATCCTGAGGAACCTCAGACTGTGCGGGACGGTGCCGGACCATCGTATTCCTCTTATCCTGAGGAACCTCAGACTGTGCGGGACGGTGCCGGACCATCGTATTCCTCTTATCCTGAGGAACCTCAGACTGTGCGGGACGGTGCCGGACCATCGTATTCCTCTTATCCTGAGGAACCTCAGACTGTGCGGGACGGTGCCGGACCATCGTATTCCTCTTATCCTGAGGAACCGCAGACTGGGAGGGACGGTGCCGGACCATCGTATTCCTCTTATCCTGAGGAACCTCAGACTGTGCGGGATGGTGCCGGACCATCGTATTCCTCTTATCCTGAGGAACCTCAGACTGTGCGGGACGGTGCCAGACCATCGTATTCCTCTTATCCTGAGGAACCTCAGACTGTGTGGGACGGTGCCGGACCATCGTATTCCTCTTATCCTGAGGAACCTCAGACTGTGCGGGACGGTGCCGGACCATCGTATTCCTCTTATCCTGAGGAACTTCAGACTGTGCGGGACGGTGCCGAACCATCGTATTCCTCTTATCCTGAGGAACCTCAGACTGTGCGGGACGGTGCCGGACCATCGTATTCCTCTTATCCTGAGGAACCTCAGACTGTGCGGGACGGTGCCGGACCATCGTATTCCTCTTATCCTGAGGAACCTCAGACTGTGCGGGACGGTGCCGGACCATCGTATTCCTCTTATCCTGAGGAACCTCAGACTGTGCGGGACGGTGCCAGACCATCGTATTCCTCTTATCCTGAGGAACCTCAGACTGTGTGGGACGGTGCCGGACCATCGTATTCTTCTTATCCTGAGGAACCTCAGACTGTGCGGGACGGTGCCAGACCATCGTATTCCTCTTATCCTGAGGAACCTCAGACTGTGCGGGACGGTGCCGGACCATCGTATTCCTCTTATCCTGAGGAACTTCAGACTGTGCGGGACGGTGCCGAACCATCGTATTCCTCTTATCCTGAGGAACCTCAGACTGTGCGGGACGGTGCCGGACCATCGTATTCCTCTTATCCTGAGGAACCTCAGACTGTGCGGGACGGTGCCGGACCATCGTATTCCTCTTATCCTGAGGAACCTCAGACTGTGCGGGACGGTGCCGGACCATCGTATTCCTCTTATCCTGAGGAACCTCAGACTGTGCGGGACGGTGCCGGACCATCGTATTCCTCTTATCCTGAGGAACCGCAGACTGGGAGGGACGGTGCCGGACCATCGTATTCCTCTTATCCTGAGGAACCTCAGACTGTGCGGGATGGTGCCGGACCATCGTATTCCTCTTATCCTGAGGAACCTCAGACTGTGCGGGATGGTGCCGGACCATCGTATTCCTCTTATCCCGAGGAACCTCAGACTGTGCGGGACGGTGCCGGACCATCGTATTCCTCTTATCCCGAGGAACCTCAGACTGTGCGGGACGGTGCCGGAACATCGTATTCCTCTTATCCCGAGGAACCTCAGACTGTGCGGGACGGTGCCGGAACATCGTATTCCTCTTATCCTGAGGAACCTCAGACTGTGCGGGACGGTGCCGGACCATCGTATTCCTCTTATCCTGAGGAACCTCAGACTGTGCGGGATGGTGCCGGACCATCGTATTCCTCTTATCCCGAGGAACCTCAGACTGTGCGGGACGGTGCCGCACCATCGTATTCCTCTTATCCTGAGGAACCTCAGACTGTGCGGGACGGTGCCGGACCATCGTATTCCTCTTATCCTGAGGAACCTCAGACTGTGCGGGATGGTGCCGGACCATCGTATTCCTCTTATCCCGAGGAACCTCAGACTGTGCGGGACGGTGCCGGACCATCGTATTCCTCTTATCCTGAGGAACCTCAGACTGTGCGGGACGGTGCCGGACCATCGTATTCCTCTTATCCTGAGGAACCTCAGACTGTGCGGGACGGTGCCGGACCATCGTATTCCTCTTATCCTGAGGAACCTCAGACTGTGCGGGACGGTGCCGCACCATCGTATTTCTCTTATCCTGAGGAACCTCAGACTGTGCGGGACGGTGCCGGACCATCGTATTCCTCTTATCCTGAGGAACCTCAGACTGTGCGGGACGGTGCCGGACCATCGTATTCCTCTTATCCCGAGGAACCTCAGACTGTGCGGGACGGTGCCGGACCATCGTATTCCTCTTATCCTGAGGAACCTCAGACTGTGAGGGACGGTGCCGGACCATCGTATTCCTCTTATCCCGATGAACCTCAGACTGTGCGGGACGGTGCCGGACCATCATATTATTCTTATCCTGAGGAACCTCAGACGGTGCGGGACGGTGCCGGACCATCGTATTCCTCGGACGGTGCCATTCTTTCAACACATAAGAGGTTTCCCTGTACTGAGTGCCGGAAATGCTTCCATTCTAAATCCAAACTTAATGTGCATAAAATATCTCACACCGGAGAGAAGCCATATTCCTGCCCTGAGTGCAAAAAACTTTTTTTAATGAAGTCCCATCTATCCATACATCAGAGATTGCACACAGGAGAGAAGCCGTATTCCTGTCCTGAGTGTGGAAAATGTTTTTCGCAGAAGTCCCATCTTTACAGACATCAGAGATTGCACACGGGTGAAAAACCGTATTCCTGTTCTGAGTGCGGGAAATGTTTTTCACAGATAGCCCATCTTTACACACATCAGAGATCTCACACGGGAGAGAAGCCGTATTCCTGTCCTGAGTGTGGAAAATGTTTTTCGCAGAAGTCCATTCTTTACAGACATCAAAGATTGCACACGGGTGAGAAACCGTATTCCTGTTCTGAGTGCGGGAAATGTTTTTCACAGATAGCCCATCTTTACACACATCAGAGATCTCACACGGGGGAGAAGCCGTATTCCTGTCCTGAGTGCGGGAAAAGTTTTGTACATAAATTAAGCCTTGTCACACATGAAAGATCTCACACGGGTGAAAAGCCATTTTCCTGTCTTGAGTGCGGAAAATGTTTTTCAGACAAGTCCATTCTTTATTATCATCAGAGGTCTCACACAGGGGAGAAGCCGTATTCCTGTCCGGACTGTGGAATTTTTTTTTCACGTAAGTCACATCTTTATACACATCAGAGATCACATGTGGAGGAGAAACCACTTTCCTGTCCTGAGTACGGGAATTGTCAGTCACAGAAGTCCTCTGTTTACGGTCATCTGAGATTGGACTCGGAGGAGAATGAACTTTCCTGGTCTGAGTGAGGGAAATGTTCCTCACTGAAGTCCTGTCTTCCTGTACATCAAGGATTCCACACAACCCTCGAGGTGTATTAGTGAGTGCGGGAAATGTCTTGTATATGAATGTTGCTGGACATGTGGGGAAGAAGCACACCCTGATATACACCTCAGATATACTCCATGGCTGATCTTCATCATGTAAGAAACAGTTCATAAGGAGATCAGAGATCACCAAAGACATTGATGAAGTGTTGTACCGTGTTGGCCATTGATAGCAGGAGAAAAATAAAAATGGAGTCATTACCTCTCATTGGCTGAGTACATTTTGTGGTGTAAACTCTTGCAAGAGGTCTGTTTTCTCAAGTCGTCTTCCAGGACGAAACACGTTAACCCCACCACTTAAAAGGCGGTCCTCTAGGCCTTTTAAAATAAAAATGAAGTCATTACCTCTCATTGGCTGAGTACATTTTGTGGTGGAAGATTTCACAAACACAGGTCTTTTTGTTAAAGATTGGTTGAACGAATGTGACACGCATTCACCCACCTATGGGAAATTTTGGCTGTATTTTATTTCTTGATTTTCTTGATGATTTTCTATGATCATTGGCTCCATCTAGTAACCAGAATGCTGTGATGCACTATTTTTGCTAATGAAGGTACAGGAAAAAATACCACATTATAGCCACTGGATAGCGCTAGGGAACATAGGAAATCACTGTGTTCACGGCTTGGAAAATGCTTGTCACATTCGTCCAACTAATTGTTTTTATAAAACAGACCCCTTCGTTTTCTTCAGCAGACATGGACTGCTACAAATAACTGAGATCTTCCGCATGCACTTATAATGACAGCAGACATTGAATAATATAAACTAATTAAACTAACAATATTAATCCAACCACTTGTAGTGCCCTCTAGTGTACAGACTAGTTATGAGGAAAATGTATTCTGACTCACAGTAGCTGTGTGAGTCTGGGTAATTGGTCAGGGGTTACTGTAGGTCAGGCTGGAGGACTCTACAGGTCAGACCTCTGGTACCTCCCTGTGGTTCTAGAAGCTACCAGAAGTTTCTAGAAGCTAGTGGGTAGAGGTGAAGAGAGACTATGATCTGCATATTTATGGTGATCTGACCAATCCCCAGGCAGGTGGGTTGGTAAGGTGGTTGGATCAGCCCATAAATATTGTGGAGCCTGGCCAGCAAGGGAAGGTTTGTTCTTATCAGGTGGAAGATGGAGTGCTGAGGATGGATGTTGTGGAGCCTGGGAGGGGCCCCCGGGTCTGAGGGGGATCTGCCTCCAGGCTGGAGCTGAGGAACAAGAGAAGCTGAAGAGAGAGATCTCCACTACCCTACAGTATTACAGGTCTTTTTTTTTTTTTTTTTTAACTCCTTAAAGAAATATGATGCAGTGGAGAGGGGTTGTGGCCAGTGGAAGGATTGGCAGAGAGGGATGGAGGACACAGAATGGGGGTCAGTGGAGGGATTGACTGAGAGGGGTGGAGGACACAGAATGGAAGCCCGTGGAGGGATTGGCAGAGAGGGGTGGAGGACACTGAATGGAGACCATTGGAGGGATTGGCAGAGAGGGGTGGAGGACACTGAATGGAGGTCAGTGGAGGGATTGGCAGAGAGGGGTGGAGGACACAGAATGGAAGCCAGTGGAGGGATTGGCAGAGAGGGGTGGAGGACAATGAATGGAAGACAGTGGAGGGATTGGCAAGAGGGGTGGAGAACACTGAATGGAAGCCAGTGGAGGGATTGGTAGAGAAGAGTGGAGGACACTGAATGGAGACCATTGGAGGGATTGGCAGAGAGGGGAGGAGGACACTGAATGGATGTCAGTGGAGGGATTGGCAGATAGGGGTGGAGGACACTGAATGGAAGCCAGTGGAGGGATTGGCTGAGAGGGGTGGAGGACAATGAATGGAGTCCTGTGGAAGAATTGGCAGAGAGGGGTGGAGGACACTGAATGGAGGGATTGGCAGAGAGGGTGGTGGAGGCCACTGAATGGGGGTCAGTAGAGGGATTGGCAGAGAGGGGTGGAGGACACTGAATGGAGGCCAGTGGAGGGATTGGTAGAGGGGTGGAGGGCACTGAATGGAAGCCAGTGTAGGGATTGGCAGAGAGGGGTGGAGGGCACTGAATGGAGGCCAGTGGGGGGATTAGCTGAGGGGTGGAGGACACTGAATGGAAAGATTGGAAGAGAGAGATGGAGACCAGTTGGGGGATTGGCAGAAAGAGGTGGAGGACACTGAATGGAGGCCAGTGGAGGGATTGGTAGAGAGGGGTGGAGGGCACTGAATGGAGGCCAGTGGAGGGATTGGCAGAGAGGGGTGGAGGACACTGAATGGAGGCCCGTGGAGGGATTGGCAGAGAGGGGTGGAGGACACTGAATGGAGATCAGTGCAGGGATTGGCAGAGAGGGGTGGAGGGCACTGAATGGAGGCCAGTGGAGGGATTGGCAGATAGGGGTGGAGGACACTGAATGGAGACCAGTGGAGGGATTGGCAGGTAGGGATGGAGGACACTGAATGGAAGCCAGTGGAGGGATTGGCTGAGAGGGGTGGAGGACAATGAATGGAGGCCTGTGGAAGGATTGGCAGAGAGGGGTGGAGGACACTGAATGGAGGGATTGGCAGAGAGGGGTGGAGGACACTGAATTGAGGCCAGTGGAGGGAGTGGCAGAGAGGGGTGGAAGGCACTGAATGGAGGCCAGTGGGGGGGGGATTAGCTGAGGGGTGGAGGACACTGAATGGAAAGATTGGAAGAGAGAGATGGAGACCAGTGGGGGGATTAGCAGAAAGAGGTGGAGGACACTAAATGGAGGCCAGTGGAGGGATTGGCAGAGAGGGGTGGAGGACACTGAATGGAGGCCAGTGGAGGGATTGGCAGAGAGGGGTGGAGGGCACTGAATGGAAGGATTGGCAGAGAGGGGTCTAGGGATTGGCAGAGAGGGGTGGAGGACACTGAATGGAGGGATTGGCAGAGAGGGGTGGAGGACACTGAATGGAGGGATTGGCAGAGAGGGGTGGAAGACACTGAATGGAAGGCAGTGGAGGGATTGGCAGAGAGGGGTGGCGGACACTGAATGGAGGCCAGTGGAGGGATTGGCAGAGAGGGGTGGCGGACACTGAATGGAGGCCAGTGGAGGGATTGGCAGAGAGGGGTGGAGGACACTGAATGGAAGCCCGTAGAGGAATGGTGGAGGACACTGAATGGAGGCCAGTGGAGGGATTGGCAGAGATGGGTTTTGGCTCCTGACCTCGCTTCCACTTCTGTTCCCAACTGACCCCCTGTGCATGATCCTGGTTCTGGCTCCTGACCTCGCTTCCTGGATCGGCCAGCTGTTCAGATCTGCCTGTGCATCCAGACTTAGTCCTGTTTTATTGGTACCTCTGCATGGTCAAGACTTCACCTGCTCATGTAGAATGTCTTCTGTCTTGCTGACACAGACGCATGGTCAAGTCCCCTTCTGGTGACTCATCTACTCAGATATTCAGGCAACTTTGCAGTTGGCAACCCGTGCTTCTTTGGGCACAGCACTCCCTGTCCCCACCTCTAGGGGTGCTCTGCACTCATCCGCAAAGGAATGACACACGGTTCGCAGTAATGCAGAGTGCGGGGCTCCAGTGTGTTTATTGTGAGCAGAGAAATCTGTCTTTTCCATTTTCGCCAAGCTTTGTAATCCTGGATCAGGTCCTGGTGCTTAAAGGCTTCAAAGTGTCTTGGGTGGAATGAAGCCTTCAATCCTGTGTCCAGATTTTGCTGGAGACCTGCACGTCATGTGAGTGGAGTCTGTAAGTCTTGGGAGAGTGAGAGAGACCGGGTGTCAGGAGAAACTCTATCCAGAGGCCAGGGGTGCGCCCATGTAGTGAGGTGCTTCAACTAAATGCTGAGTAAGAATGAGCTCTGGCGTGTTCGCACACCCCACGTGCAGAGCCCGCCAGGAAGTTGGCACTGCGCTGCACTAATTATGGGCAGTGAGACATTTCCCGATCTCTGCACCCCGAGCATCGGGACAATGTCTCACTGCCTGTGATAAGCGCAGCGCAGTGCCGACTTTCTGGCGGGCTCTGCACGTGGGGTGTGCGAACACGCCAGAGCTCATCCTTAATTCTGAGTGAGCCAGGAGAAGCAGAGAGCTGGGAGCTAGGACTACAAGCTGAGAGAGCCAGGTGGCTCGTTATTTTATGTTATCTGTTTTTGCATGGGCAACTGTGTATGTGGAATTTCCATTACTTTTGGTAAATAAAAGTGGGCCTCTAAGCCTTTCAAACCCAGTTCAGACTGGCATGGAGTTCACTAAAACGCATCTACCACTAAGCGAACCCCATATCTCAAAATATATTTCTCTCCCCCTTGGTGGGAGTGGAGATGACCCCATCTATAAGGATATACAGTACATTCACACACAGCACAAGGCCGTGTTCACACTACGAGATGTTTCTCTGGACTGCAGTTCCTCTGAGCTCCACAAGGTGGTGATCTTCTCACTTCTACCATAGAGACAGGAAGTCTCTATGGAAGACAGGAAGTGATGTCAGGTATAAATAGTAAGTTACGAGAGCTGAGCTGGAAGGAGGTAGAGACAAGACATTGCCGGAACTGGCAATATGGTAGATAATCAGCCGCCCCTCACATCACCGGGTAAGAGGAGACTTTATTGTAAAGGAGAGAGCAGTACGGAGGCTCCACCTAGATCCCCCATCATCTGATAAACACATAGAAACAATGTATTCAGTCAGTGTGTGTGTTTCCTACAGATGGATCCAGTAATGGGAACCCACCAGTGAGATGTCCCCGTCCTCTGTATTCCCGGGATTCCACACAGGAAGGTCACACCATCCCCCACCATCATCAGGTATATGAGAAACAATTATTGGTAGTTAGGATTTTATGGACAAGCATGTTTGTCACAATGAATGTTTTATTATATATTCAGATTGGAAACCTCGGGGATGATAATATTGATGTTAAAGAAGAGTATAAAGAGGAGGATGAGGAGTATGGAGTGATGGAGGAGTTTTCAGAAGGACACAAGGAAATGATGGAACCACCTAATACCAGGAACCCACCAGAGAGATGTCCCCGTCCTCTGTATTCCCGGGATTCCACGCAGGAAGGTCACACCATCCCCCACTGTTACAAGGTTGGTGGGACGGAGATTATAAAACAGACTGATGGAGACGATGTCTGGATTTCTTATGTGATGTCCAAATAATAAAGCTTATATCTTACAGATGATATTCTCTCTCATTTTCTTGGTTTAGAGTGGAGATCCAATCGATATAGAATTTGAGGTGAAATCAGAAGAAGAGACGTATGTGAGGGATGATCAGCAGTCTATGAAGGAGGATGGAATAACGGGGACATTTATAGAGGAGGACATTCCTACAGAGATCAGCACAGGTGGGTCATTAACACTAAATCCATTCCTCCACCCATACTGCTCACTGATTGGTCCAGAGTAGGGTGGGGACTGGGTGATATCAGCCTGTAATCCCCTGGTCACTTTCCTGAGCTGTGTTCCCCGTCCTGTATTCCTGTATTTCTCTCGGATAATCTTCCTTCTCTGTGCTGCAGACACAATTTATGTCTCTAGACTGGATTTATGGAGATTCTGGGGTTCAGCTGGCAGCAAAATGTTGATTTTAACCATAGGAGTTGCATGACCTAGACACCTGGGGTATGTAGCTTGGGTCTTCTGCCCTATGCCTGGGTCTAGTGAGATCTCTGACAGAGCAATTCTCCCGGGTTACTTGCTCTGTTATTTGCTGGCTGTGCCGGGTGGAGGGATATGTCTGTATAGTCTCAGACCCAAGTCACTGAGTGCAGTCTCAGGAGATGGGAGGCAGCGGTGTGGGACCTCTGCAACTTGTCTCAGGTAAAGATTTCATCCGCCACTGATTACTGATCACCAATATTATGAGATCTGACCCCTTCACTATATACTCTATGTTGTACATTACATACTCCTGACCCCTGCACTATATACTCTATGTTGTACATTACATACTCCTGACACTCATCCTATAATCCCCTCATCACTGTCACTCCTATAAAAGACAGTTCTCGTTGTTTCCTCACTCTCTGACTAAGGTCCATGAATAAAGAAATGAACTGGTAGGAGATCAGAGGACCCATTTACTAGTTACCTTGAGGGGGGAATTGTAAGATCCTCAGAGACAAAGCTGCCTGATGTGGGCGGAGTCCTGGTTTAGGGGAACCAATCAGCTCATGTCTAGTAATAATCTTTGTATTTCTATTTTAGTAGATGGACGGGAGATGAGGAAAACCTCAGAGGATTGTCTCACTTTGTCTCCAGACTGTAAAGTAGAAGATGAGGACATCACACAGTATAGTCCAGGAGAAAACCCGACTACCTCCAATGTCCATCCGGCACCACACAGTGTAGATGGATCATCGTATTCCTCTTATCCTGAGGAACCTCAGACTGTGCGGGACGGTGCCGGACCATCGTATTCCTCTTATCCTGAGGAACCTCAGACTGTGCGGGACGGTGCCGGACCATCGTATTCCTCTTATCCTGAGGAACCTCGGACTGTGCGGGACGGTGCCGGACCATCGTATTCCTCTTATCCTGGGGAACCTCGGACTGTGCGGGACGGTGCCGGACCATCGTATTCCTCTTATCCTGAGGAACCTCAGACTGTGCGGGACGGTGCCGGACCATCGTATTCCTCTTATCCTGAGGAACCTCAGACTGTGCGGGATGGTGCCGGATCATCGTATTCCTCTTATCCTGAGGAACCTCAGACTGTGCGGGACGGTGCCGGACCATCGTATTCCTCTTATCCTGAGGAACCTCAGACTGTGAGGGACGGTGCCAGGCCATCGTATTCCTCTTATCCTGAGAAACCTCAGATTGTGCGGGACGGTGCCGTCCTTCCAACGCATAAGAGGTTTTCCTGTCCTGAGTGCGGGAAACGTTTCCGTTTTAAATCCCGTCTTAATGCGCATAAAAGATCTCACACAGGTGAGAAGCCACATTCCTGTCCTGAGTGTGGAAAATGTTTTGCAAGAAAATCACAACTTGTCCCACATCAAAGGTTTCACACGGGGGAAAAGCCATATTCCTGTCCTAACTGCGGGAAATGTTTTTCAGGGAAGTTCAGTCTTAGCAGACATCAAAGGTCTCACACGGAGGGGAAGCCATATTCCTGTCCTGCTTGCGGGAAATGTTTTTCACAGACATCTATTCTTTACAGACATCAGAGATTGCACACGGGCGAGAAGCCGTATTCTTGTTCTGAGTGCGGGAAATGTTTTGTACATAAATTAAACCTTGTCACACATCAGAGATCTCACACGGGGGAGAAGCCGTTTTGCTGTCTTGAGTGTGGAAAATGTTTTTCAGATAAGTCCAATCTTTATCATCATCAGAGGTCTCACACGGGGGAAAAGCCGTATTCCTGTCCTGAGTGCAGGAAATGTTTTTCACTTAAGTCACATCTTTATACACATCAAAGATTACACACAGGCGAGAAGCCGTATTCCTGTTCTGAGTGCGGGAAACGTTTTTCAGATCAGTCCAGTTATTACAAACATCAGAAATCTCACACGAGGGAGAAGCCACTTTCCTGTCCTGAGTACGGGAATTGTCAGTCACAGAAGTCCTCTGTTTACAGTCATCTGAGATTGGACACGGAGGAGAACGAACTTTCCTGGTCTGAGTGAGGGAAATGTTCCTCACTGAAGTCCTGTATTCCTGTACATCAGGGGTCCCACACAACCCTCGAGGTGTATTAGTGAGTGCGGGAAATGTCTTGTGTATGAATGTTGCTGGACATGTGAGGAAGAAGCACACCCTGATATACACCTCAGATATACTCCATGGCTGATCTTCATCATGTAAGAAACAGTTGATAAGGAGATCAGAGATCACCAAAGACACGGATGAAGTGTTGTACCGTGTTGGCCATTGATAGCAGGAGAAAAATAAAAATGGAGTCATTATTTCTCATTGGCTGAGGACATTTTGTGGTGTAAACTCTTGCAAGAGGTCTGTTTTCTCAAGTCGTCTTCCAGGACGAAACGCGTTAACCCCACCACTTAAAAGGCGGTCCTCTAGGCCTTTTAAAATTAAAATGGAGTCATCACCTCTCATTGGCTGAGTACATTTTGTGGTGTAAAAACAGATAGAGGTCTATTTTAATTATTTTTTTTATAAAAATTAATATAAAATTGTTGGCTGTATTTTATTTCTTGATGATTTCCTATGCTCATTGGTTCCTTATAGTGGTCATAATGTTACCACTAGATGGAGGTGAGGATCATAGGAAATTAGCGTGTTCATTAAATTACGGACAGAATTTTTCATGGCTGGGCGAATGCTTTGTAAATGTTTTAATAAAATACACCCCTTAGTTTCCTTCAGCAGACATGGATTTGCTACAAATAACTGAGATCTTCCTCATGCACTTATTTACAGCAGACATTGAACAATATAAATTCTATAAACTAACAATATTAATCCAACCACTTGTAGCGCCCTCTAGTGTACAGTCTAGTTGTGAGGAACATTTATTCAGACACAGTAGCTGTGTGAGTCTGGGTAATTGGTCGGGGGTTACCCTAGGTCAGACTGGAGGACTCTACAGGTCAGGCCTCTATTACCTCTCGGTGGTTCTATAAGTTACCAGATGTTTCTAGAAGCTAGTGGGTGGAGCCGAAGTGAGGCTATGATCTGCAGATTCATGGAAATCTGACCAATCTCCAGGCAGGTGGGTTGGTAGGGTGGTTGGGTCAGCCCATAAATATTGTGGAGTCTGGCCAGCAAGGGAGGGTTTGTTGTTGGGTGGAAGATGGAGTACTGAGGCTGGATGACATGGAGCCCAGGAGGGGACCCCGGGGCAGAGGGGGGGGGCTCTGCCTCCAGGCTGGAGCTGAGGAAGGAGAGAAGCTGAAGTGAAGAGAATGATCCCCACCGCCCAACAGGTCTCTTCTAGGCGACACCCTGGCTAGCATGGGAGGATCTGGACAGCAGGAGGCCTGAACAGAAGTCTTATCCAAAGCAGGGGACAGTGGGGGTACCTCTACACCCCCCCCCCCCGGGGGCCAAAGAGGGAGAAGGCTGCCAGATGCAACATCCAGCAAGCTTTTAAGGGACAGTGTCACAGCTAAGCCTAATCCCTTGCTCTGGGACATGTTACAAGGCAGCCAGGTGGGCTGGTAATTTCAGGTAAGGGGATACAGAGCTTCTATAGGAGGAATTATTTTCTGCCAATTCAATAGAGACTGATATTATTCCAGAGGGGATACAGTCCAGGATTCAGCATTTTCTTTGTATATAGTGAAGGAAGTTGTCCTCCAGATGTTCTATCATGTCAAGTTGAGTATCCCATAATCCCTCTTCCCCGTCCAAGTTGTTTTCACCCAATAAAGCAACAAAATCAAGCCCGTGGACTGATTTCAAAATTAAAAAATGCGTATTGCCTGGCTGTGCAGGAACAGGGGGAACCAAAATCCAGTGTCCCTCTAGGGGGCAGCGCTGCACACTGATTTAGAATAGAAAACACTGCACTTGGCATATGACAGCGTGCCGTGATCGCACCTGCCGTGCTCCCGCGGCCGGGTGTGGGTGGCGTGAGGACACTGTTGATCACAGATTGAGGTAAAGAGCCAATCAGTGCCACCTATTAGTGCCCATCAATGCTTATCAGTGCCGTCTCATCATCAGTGTCCATCAATGCTCATCAGTGCAGTCTCATCCATGCACATCAATGAAGGAGAAAAATTACCTGTTTGCAAAACTTTATAACAAACTATGAAAACGTTTTTTTTTTTTTAAATTTCCGGTCTTTATTTGTTTACTTAACAATAAAAAAAAAACCCCGGTGGTGATTAAATACCACCAATACGCCTGTGCACCATGGCTCACTCAAAGTGTGACAGATCCTCTCGCCCAGTGACCTACTGGAAGCCAGTAGTCTGGTCCAAAAGTTGTTGGATTATCGTCAGCCTTCCCTGTTCCTGTGCTTCTGTGTTGCTGTATTCTTGGATTCCCTGTTGCTGACCCAGCTTGCACTTTGACCTGTCTTGGTTTCTTTCCTGCTTCTAACCCCGGCTTGTCCCTCAAACCTCACTCACTGCCTGACTCCTGTGTCTGACCTTGGCTAAATCCTGACCACGCTTTTGACCTCCTTTGCATGATCCTGGTTCTGGCTCCTGACCTTGTTTCCGCTCCTCTTCCTGACTGACCTCTTGTGCATACTCTTGGTTCTGTCTCCTGATCTCACTTCTGCTCCTGTTCCCGACTGACCTCTTGTGCATGCTCCTGGTTCTGTCTCCTGATCTCACTTCCGGTCCTGTTCCCGACTGACCTCTTGTGCATACTCTTGGTTCTGTCTCCTGATCTCGCTTCCGCTCCTCTTCCTGACTGACCTCCTGTACATGATCCTGGTTCTGTCTCCTGATCTCACTTCCGCTCCTGTTCCCGACTGACCTCTTGTGCATACTCCTGGTTCTGTCTCCTGATCTTGCTTCCGCTCCTCTTCCTGACTGACCTCCTGTACATGATACTGGTTCTGTCTCCTGATCTCGCTTCCGCTCCTGTTCCTGACTGACCTTATGTGCATGCTCCAGGTTCTGTCTCCTGACCTGGCTTCCGTTCCTGTTCCTGACTGACCTCATGTGCATGATCCTGGTTCTGTATCCTGATTTTGCTTCTGCTCCCTTTCCTGACTGACCTGTGCGTGATCCTAGTTCTGTCTCCTGATCTCGCTTCCGCTCCTGTTCCCAACTGACCTCTTAAGCATGCTCCTGGTTCTGTCTCCTGATCTTGCTTCCGCTCCTGTTCCTGACTGACCTCCTGTGCATGATCCTGGTTCTGTCTCCTGATCTCGCTTCCGCTCCTCTTCCTGACTGACCTCCTGTACGTGATCCTGGTTCTGTCTCCTGATCTCGCTTTCGCTCCTGTTCCTGACTGACCTCCTGTACGTGATCCTGGTTCTGTCTCCTGATCTCGCTTCCGCTCCTGTTCCTCACTGACCTCATGTGCATGATCCTGGTTCTGTCTCCTGATCTTGCTTCCGCTTCTGTTCCTGACTGACCTCCTGTGCATGATCCTAGTTCTGTCTCCTGATCTCGCTTCCGCTCCTGTTCCTGACTGACCTCATGTGCATGATCCTGGTTCTGTCTCCTGATCTCGCTTCTGCTCCTGTTCCTGACTGACCTCATGTGCATGATCCTGGTTCTGTCTCCTGATCTCGCTTCTGCTCCTGTTCCTGACTGACCTCATGTGCATGATCCTGGTTCTGTCTCCTGATCTCACTTCCGCTCCTGTTCCCAACTGACCTCTTGAGCATGTTCTCCTGGTTCTGTCTCCTGATCTCGCTTCCGCTCCTCTTCCTGACTGACCTCCTGTACATGATCCTGGTTCTATCTCCAGACCTTTCTTCCGCTCCTGTTCCCGAACGACCTCCTGTGCATGATCCTGGTTCTGGCTTCTGATCTTGCTTCCAGTCCTCTTCCTGGCTGACCTCCTGTGCATGATCCTGTTCTGGCTCCTGACCTCTTTTCCTCTCCTGTTCCTGACTGACCTCCTGTGCATGATTCTGGATCTGGCTCCTGACCTCGCTTCCGCTCCTGTTCCTGATTGACCTCCTGTGCATGATCCTGGTTCTGGCTCCTGACCTTGCTTCCGCTCCTGATGATCCTGACTGACCTCCTGTGCATGATCCTGGTTCTGGCTCCTGTCCTTGCTTCCGCTCCTGTTCCTGACTGACCTCCTGTGCATGATCCTGGTTTTGGCTCCTGACCTCTTTTCCTCTCCTGCCTCAAACTTACCTCCTGTTCATGATCCTGGTTCTGGCTCCTGATCTCGCTTCCGCTCCTGTTCCTGACTGACCTCCTGTGCATGATCCTAGTTCTGTCTCCTGATCTCGCTTCCGCTCCTGTTCCTGATTGACCTCATGTGCATGATCCTGGTTCTGTCTCCTGATCTCACTTCCGCTCCTGTTCCCAACTGACCTCTTGAGCATGCTGCTGGTTCTGTCTCCTGATCTCCCTTCCGCTCCTGTTCCCAACTGACCTCTTGAGCATGTTCCTGGTTCTGTCTCCTGATCTCGCTTTCGCTCCTCTTCCTGACTGACCTCCTGTACATGATCCTGGTTCTATCTCCAGACCTTTCTTCCGCTCCTGTTCCCGAACGACCTCCTGTGCATGATCCTGGTTCTGGCTTCTGATCTTGCTTCCAGTCCTCTTTCTGGCTGACCTCCTGTGCATGATCCTGTTCTGGCTCCTGACCTATTTTCCTCTCCTGTTCCTGACTGACCTCCTGTGCATGAATCTGGATCTGGCTCCTGACCTCGCTTCCGCTCCTGTTCCTGATTGACCTCCTGTGCATGATCCTGGTTCTGGCTCCTGACCTTGCTTCTGCTCCTGATGATCCTGACTGACCTCCTGTGCATGATCCTGGTTCTGGCTCCTGTCCTTGCTTCCGCTCCTATTCCTGACTGACCTCCTGTGCATGATCCTGGTTTTGGCTCCTGGCCTCTTTTCCCCTCCTTCCTCAAACTTACCTCCTGTTCATGATCCTGGTTCTGGCTCCTGACCTTGCTTCAGCTCCTGTTCCTGACTGACCTCTTGTGCATGATTCTGGTTCTGGCTCCTGACCTCGCTTCCTGTATCATCCACCTGTTAAAAGCCACCTGTGCATCTACCTGTGCGTCTAGAGTTACTCCTGTCTTACTGTTACCTCTGCACGGTCAAGACTTCACCTGCTCATGTAGAGTGTTTTCTGTCCTGCTGACACAGACACATGGTCAAGTCCCCTTCTGGGGCCTCATCTACTCAGATCTTCAGGCAACTTTGCAGCTGGCAACCCGTGCTGCTTTGGACGCGGCACTCCCCGGCTCCACATTCAGGGGTGCTCTGCACTCAGTCACAAGGGAAGCCATCTTGTTACTTCAGCCTCCAACCAGGTATGTGACAAAAGGGTCCAAAAAAAAAGACTATCTGTGGGGTTGGATTGCTGACACCACAAGAAGGGGTCATCTACTGGAAAGGGTTCCTGCTCACCAAACCTCCCACTTACATCAGAGTTCCCAGCATTTCCCCTTAAATCAGGGTTCCCAAAGCCCCACCGTTAAATCAGAGTCCACAGGGCATCCCTTACATCTGAGTCCCCCTTACCTTAGTATAGTCACTTGCTCGGAAGCAAGAGAGAGAAGGGAGGGTGGGGGGAGACTTAAGTCACAGACATTGGATGATGAGCTTACTCACCCGTGGATGGAGGCTCAGGTATCGACACCTTTCATCCACAATGTATCTGCCGGTTGCTGAACTTCAGATTTCCAGCCCACACATCCCTTCCCTGAGGACCAGAACACCGGGGATTGGAGAGTGTGTATGGGCAGACAAAGGGGAAGGGGTGGGAGGAGGAGCAGATCAAGCCCTCTCTCCTCTCTTGTCCATGTATGGGAATGGGTCCTGTGCACACTCCTATGCACTCAGCAGTTGTGGTATTCGGCTACTTTGGGAGCCAGAGTCCATTATGAATATTGTGTCCGGGTTTCAGGAGGTCTGAAACCCGGACACACGATTCAAAACTCAAAACTGCCCGGGTGAATCCTGGACAGGTGGCAACCCTATGTGTGCTCCAGCCAGGAGAGGTGACCCACTCAGGAGAATTCATCCCATGTTGGAGGGAATCCTTGCCCACAGCACTGGAGGAGTTGGGACAGCTGTGCGAATCTGGGGAGACTGAGGTGACTAGTGAGTCCAGGGGACTGGAGGGAGTCTGTAAGTCTCAGGAGAGTGAGAGAGGCCGGGGTGTCAGGAGAACCCCTATCCAGAGGTCAGGGGTGGGCCCATGCAGCGATGTGCTTCAGCTAAAGGCTAAGTGAGTCTAGAGAGCTGAGAGCTAGGACTACAAGCTGAGAGAGCCAGGTGGTTCAGTATTTTATGTTATCTGTTTTTGCTGGAGAAGAACCCCTGCTGAGTGGGCCAGGAGAACCAGATAGCTGGGGTCTTGGGTTTGAAGGCTTCAAAGTGTCTTGGGTGGGATGAAGCCTGAAATCCTGTGTCCAGGACTTGCTGGAGACCTGAAGGCCGTGTTAGTGGACAGGTGTGTAGATTCATTATAAGCCAGGCCTGACTATAACTTAAAACTCCCATTTGGAGACAGAGCCTTTGTTTGCAGAGAGGTGTGTACTCCAGCCAGGAGAGGTGACCCACTCGGGAGCAGGCATCCAATATTGGAGGGATTTGTTGCCCACAGCATTGGAGGAGTTGGGACAGCTGTGTGAATCTGGGGAGACTGAGACCACTGAGGTGACTAGTGAGTCCAGGGGACTGGAGGGAGTCTGTAGGTCTCAGGAGAGTGAGAGAGGCCGGGGGTGTCAGGAGAACCTCTATCCAGAGGCCGGGGGTGTCAGGAGAACCTCTGTCCAGAGGCCGGGGGTGTCAGGAGAACCTCTGTCCAGAGGCCGGGGGTGTCAGGAGAACCTCTATCCAGAGGCCGGGGGTGGGCCCATGCAGTGAGGGGCTGCAGCTAAAGGCTGAGTGAGCCAGGAGAACCAGAGAGCTGGGAGCTAGGACTACAAGCTGAGAAAGCCAGGTGGTTCAGTCTTCTTTGTTTTTGCGGGAGAAGAACCCCTGTGTGGGTACCTGTGTCTGTGGAATTTTCATTACTTTTGGTAAATAAAAGTGGGCTTTTAAGCCTTTTGAAACAGAGGTCGGCCTGGCATGGAATTCACCGAAATTCATCTACCATTGAATCGGGGCTGCAGTTCCTCTGAGCTCCACAAGATGGAGATCTCACGTCTACCCAGACACAAAGTCTCTATGGAAGACAGGAAGTGATGTCAGGTACAGATAGGAAGTTCCGGGTGAGAGGTGAGTCGGGAGGAAGTAGAGAGACGACATTGCTGGAAGTGGCAGCAGATGAGGTAATAAGATATTATCTTCTATTTACACCCAGTAACCCCGTCATGTCCGTCCTCTTCCTCCATAGTCACTGTGACGTCATTTATCTCCAGCAGATGATAATACACACATATATAGTGTGGAAACCTAGATTAACCCCTTCAGGGTCAGAACATTTCTCTTTTTTGCACTTGAGTTCTAGCGCAATTTTTTCTTATTATCCAATTTCTCCACTTACGGGGTCGGAACATTCTCTTCATTTTGGAGATACATTCTAGTAATAGGGTCCTTTAGCCACTTAAGGACCACCTGCCACAGTTGTAGGTCGGTTGTTTGAAGTGGAATACCATTGTTATGGCAGCAGATAGCTGCCATAACCCCGGGATCCTCTTCATCAGTGGGCGGTCCGCTTTTAGATAAAAGTTGTCTCTGGGGCAAATCTTCTCGGGGGGGAGACCCTCCCACCACACTCTTGTCATCTCCGCCGATAACCAGACCTGTCGGTAGCAGCGGAGACGTTCACGTCTGCTCCCCCTCACAGGCTGTATGCCGAGTGAGGGAAAGATGGCCCCCGCTTGGCTCCACACCATTGGATGGCGGAAGAGTGCAAGGTTCAGGAGGATGCTACGTGCAGGGTTCAGGAAGATGCTACGTGCAGGGTTCAGGAGGATGCTACGTGCAGGATTGAGGAGGATGCTACGTGCAGGGTTCAGGAGGATGCTACGTGCAGGGTTCAGGAGGATGCTACGTGCAGGATTCAGGAGGATGCTACGTGCAGGGTTCAGGAGGATGCTACGTGCAGGGTTCAGGATGCTACGGGAGGATGCTACGTGCAGGGTTCGGGAGGATGCTTTGTGCAGGGTTCGGGAGGATTCTATGTACAGCATTCAGGAGGATGCTATGTACGGAGTACAGGGCTCAGGAGGATGCTACGTGCAAAGTGCAGAGCTCAGGAGGGTGCTACATGCAGGGTACAGGGCTCAGGATGATGCTACGTACAGGGTGCAGAGTTCAGGAGTGTACTACATGGAGTGTACAGTTACGAATTGGCTGATTCTCTTGAATAAATTGCATGACATGAGGAGGGAGAGATAGTACAGAGGGAAAGTACACGTTACTTTTATTGAGATTCGTTTCTCTTGTACATAGGTGGCTGAGCCCATTCTGTGTAATTGCAGTTGAATTTCCTCCATCCAGGCAGCCCAGGTGCAACGTGTACAGCCTGTCATTGACATGAATGGTTGTATGCTGCTATATTTATGTTTATGATGGCACCACTGTATAAAGGACTGCTGTACACTGCATCTGGGCTGCCTGGATGGAGGAAATTCTACTGCAATTACACAGAATGGGCTCAGCCACCTGTGTGCCTGAGACCTGGCTTGTTTCTAAAGAGTGGGAAACAGCGTTAGAACAACACCAGAGGACAAAATCCTTTTTTCAATCTATTTATCTTGCATTGTAACACCAGCAATGTTTTTGTCGAAGATAAGGAAAGCAGATGGATGGACAGACAGAACACACAGAGATCCTGCATTCTTTTCACCCTGTCAAGAGTCTCTATAGGAGCCATGAGCCTTGTGCTGGCAGAAAGTAATGCAGGATGTGTGTGCTCTGTCCGCCCCACGAGGAGCTTTACCAAAAACCTTGTTGGTGTCAGAATACAGCCTGGACGGTCTTGTTCTCTGGAGCTGCCCTATTAATCTCCACTAATCTGCCACACTGCAGAAACCAGCATGTGCTCTTCATGCTGATAGAATCTGTTCCGCTCTCTCTTTAGACCAAGTGTAGGGAAAACTCTCCTCCCTGCAGCCAGGAGCTGGAGAATCTCTCTGTTCTATGGCTGGAATGAGCTCTCTCTTTTCTCCCTCCGTGTCCTTTCCTCCCCACATCTCACAACTCAAAGAAGGCGGGCTGGAGAAGGGGGCGGGTTCAGCACTTTCCTGTTGGCTGAGAAGGCAGCAAAGAGGCTGTATATCAATCTGCCTCTGAAATCTGCCTGCTGGGTCTAGCTAAAGATCATCGGCTTATGAGGCAGAAGCCGCTGTATCCCTCCACAGAAAAGAAAGAGTCCCCTTCTTCCTGGCATCAGTACAGGATTTACAGGTAGAATAATATTTTTAAAAACACTGACAAATACAAAAATTATATGTGAATTTTGGGGGTGCTGTGTGGGGGGTGCTTAAAGAATTTGTGAGGGTGTTTGAGCACCCCCAAGCTCCTATCTGGCGCTGCCCCTGAATCCGGGGACAAAACTGGGGACAGACAACCTGGGGACTGTCCTTGGAAACTGGGGACATCTGGTCACCCTACTGCTGGGGGTACCTGAGTACTGAGGTTGAGAACCACTGCTTTAAACAAACAGCACTGACAATAAATAGACAAGACATTGACCATCCTGACCATACATGACCTACAAAGGGCAATTATTACACTACAAAGGCAGCCAATGGGCAATCATTACACTATGCAGCCAACACAATGATGGAGTGTCGGGGTCAGGAGTATGGAGCATAGAGCCCCTTACATTGCTGGTCAGGAGGAAAAAAACTTTCCCCAGCCTGCCATGAAGAATATGTTCCATCATTGGTGCCAGAGGGAGGAAAATACTGCTTGTTCTGAGGAACGTAGAGGAACTGAGGAACATCTCAGGGGGTACTGAGGCTAGAGGACTTTGGGGCCCCTAAGGAGGTAGTGGAGTTGAATGGCTCTGGGCCCTTGATAGAGTTGGCGGGCAGCAGGGCTCTGAGGGAAGAGAAGGGAAGAGGAGGCTGTAGGGCTCATAGGGACTCTAAGGTAGGGAGGGGGGCTCTTGGTCTATGATGGTCCTCCAACCTGCTCTTACTTTTTAGACCTCCTAAGAGCACCCCTTCCAGGAAATGGAGGCAACCTTCTCCTTGTAATAACATTTTTCAAGATACCAAGTAGAATGAAGGACAGTCCTTCACCAATTGGTGGGCACTTATTCTTAGAGGAGGTCGGTTTGTGAAGAATTGCCTAATGGGTGGTCAGGGGTCAGTGTTGTGAATATGGGGACCTTTCCATGACACAGGGTCTGGCAGTGCCCAGTGCTGGAATTCAGAGCCCCAGGAACCCACCACCACCCTGTACAATGTCCTGGATACTACAGTATACTTGGCAACCAACA
This sequence comes from Rana muscosa, assembly GCA_029206835.1. Taxonomy (NCBI): domain Eukaryota; kingdom Metazoa; phylum Chordata; class Amphibia; order Anura; family Ranidae; genus Rana; species Rana muscosa. The sequence continues at coordinate 421,324,452 of CM055123.1, read as the reverse complement.
GAACAATCCCCTCTCCCTGCTGTCCTCTTCCTACCCATACCGGGTTGCCATTGGAGGGAAGAGAACAGACTCCTCCCCCACAGCTCTCTACAGCATTCTCCTGCTATCCAATCCAATCCCTTCTTTTACTGCAGTCAGCAGGCTGCTGGAGATTGGAGCCTTGCAGCCGGCCAAAAATAAGCAAGTTCCCCTTCCTGGACATCATGATGACCCTCCATTGACCTCACAGCACTGCCTCAGAGCAAACAAGTCACAGGAAGGATCGTATTTATCATTCCTTGTCTGCAGATCTAATACTAATCAAATCCAGTTCACAAACGGGAAATTCTGATCCGGCAGGCCAAGAGGGTCCCGGTTCCTGAACATTTAACCATTACTAAACAGTCCAAACTAAATGAGCTACCATGGGGGGAGTAGTCCCTAAATGTACAGCAACCCTCCAATTACCCCCCCCCCCCCCCCGTCCTATTATTGTGTGACCAATACCATCCAAATAATTCTTACTTAAATTTCCCAAAGTTATCCGTCTACAAGGAGACCTGTATAGATCAAATGACGTCACCAATGAGGATGGAGGAGGTCCGGAGTCACATGACTGAGAAAATACTAAACCTCACCCTGGAGATCATCTACCTGCTGACCAGAGAGGTGAGGAGGATTCTGGGAGGTCACATGACATCACTCTTATCTCTATTAATAATACACAGACCTGACCGGAGAGGTGAGGAGGATTCTGGGAGGTCACATGACATCACTCTTATCTCTATTAATAATACACAGACCTGACCGGAGAGGTGAGGAGGATTCTGGGAGGTCACATGACATCACTCTTATCTCTAGTAATAAAACACAGACCTGACCGGAGAGGTGAGGAGGATTCTGGGAGGTCACATGACATCACTCTTATCTCTATTAATAATACACAGACCTGACCGGAGAGGTGAGGAGGATTCTGGGAGGTCACATGACATCACTCTTATCTCTATTAATAATACACAGACCTGACCGGAGAGGTGAGGAGGATTCTGGGATTCTAACATGGTATTCCTATTGGTTCTCCAATACAGAGATTTCCTCTTGTGAAGTCAGGTGATCATATGACCATCACAGTGCCTCCATGTGACTCCCTAAAACCTGAGAGACACAACATGGAGAAGATTCTAGAAGTCACCAAGAAGATGATGGAGCTGCTGACAGGAGAGGTGAGCGGTGCCGGGAATTCTGGGACATTATCCAGTAACAGACAAGGGATGTGTCTGGATGGTGACTGTATCATTGTGTGTGTCAGGTTCCTATAAGGTGTCAGGATGTCACTGTCTATTTCTCCATGGAGGAGTGGGAGTATTTAGAAGGACACAAGGATCTCTACAAGGACGTCATGATGGACAATCAGCCGCCCCTCACATCACCGGGTAAGAGGAGACTTTATTGTAAAGGAGAGAGCAGTACGGAGGCTCCACCTAGATCCCCCATCATCTGATAAACACATAGAAACAATGTATTCAGTCAGTGTGTGTGTTTCCTACAGATGGATCCAGTAATGGGAACCCCCCAGAGAGATGTCCCCGTCCTCTGTATTCCCGGGATTCCACACAGGAAGGACACACCATCCCTCACTGTTACAAGGTTGGTGGGATGGAGCATCTAGAACATGGACTGGTGGAGATGATATTTGTATTTTGTATGTATGCTTATAATTTTACAGATGATATTCTCTCTCCTTCTCTTGGTTTAGGGTGAAGATCTGATTTTCATAAAAGTTGAGGTGAAATCAGAAGAAGAGAGGTATGTGAGGGATGATCAGCAGTCTATGGAGGAGGATGGAATAACGGGGACATTTATAGAGGAGGACACTCCTACAGAGATCAGCACAGGTGGGTCATTAACACTAAATCCATTCCTCCACCCATACTGCTCACTGATTGGTCCAGAGTAGGGCGGGGACTGGGTGATATCAGCCTGTAATCCCCTGGTCACTTTCCTGAGCTGTGTTCCCCGTCCTGTATTCCTGTATTTCTCTCGGATAATCTTCCTTCTCTGTGCTGCAGACACAATTTATGTCTCTAGACTGGATTTATGGAGATTCTGGGGTTCAGATGGCAGCAAAATGTTGATTTTCACCATAGGAGTTGCTTGACCTAGACACCTGGGGTATGTACCTTGGGTCTTCTGCCCTATGCCTGGGTCTAGTGAGATCTCTGACAGAACAATTCTCCCGGGTAACTTGCTCTGTTATTTGCTGGCTGTGCCGGGTGGAGGGATATGTCTGTATAGTCTCAGACCCAAGTCACTGAGTGCAGTCTCAGGAGATGGGAGGCAGCGGTGTGGGACCTCTGCAACTTGTCTCCGGTAAATATTTCATCCGCCACTGATTACTAATCACCGATATTATGAGTCCTGACCCCTGCACTATATACTCTATGTTGTACATTACATGGTAGGTGATCAGAGGACCCATTTACTAGTTACCTTGAGTTGGGAACTGTAAGATCCTCAGAGACAAAGCTGCCTGATGTGGGCGGAGTCCTGGTTTAGGGGAACCAATCGGCTCATGTCTAGTAATAATCTTTGTATTTCTATTTTAGTAGATGGACGGGAGATGAGGAAAACCTCAGAGGATTGTCTCACTTTGTCTCCAGACTGTAAAGTAGAAGATGAGGACATCACACAGTATAGTCCAGGAGAAAACCCGACTACCTCAAATGTCCATCCGGCACCACACAGTGTAGATGGACCATCGTATTCCTCTTATCCTGAGGAACCTCAGACTGTGCGGGACGGTGCCGGACCATCGTATTCCTCTTATCCTGAGGAACCTCAGACTGTGCGGGACGGTGCCAGACCATCGTATTCCTCTTATCCTGAGGAACCTCAGACTGTGCAGGACGGTGCCGGACCATCGTATTCCTCTTATCCTGAGGAACCTCAGACTGTGCGGGACGGTGCCGAACCATCGTATTCCTCTTATCCTGAGGAACCTCAGACTGTGCGGGACGGTGCCGGACCATCGTATTCCTCTTATCCTGAGGAACCTCAGACTGTGCGGGACGGTGCCGGACCATCGTATTCCTCTTATCCTGAGGAACCTCAGACTGTGCGGGACGGTGCCGGACCATCGTATTCCTCTTATCCTGAGGAACCTCAGACTGTGCGGGACGGTGCCGGACCATCGTATTCCTCTTATCCTGAGGATCCTCAGACTGTGCGGGACGGTGCCGGACCATCGTATTCCTCTTATCCTGAGGAACCTCAGACTGTGCGGGACGGTGCCGGACCATCGTATTCCTCTTATCCTGAGGAACCTCAGACTGTGCGGGACGGTGCCGGACCATCGTATTCCTCTCATCCCGAGGAACCTCAGACTGTGCGGGACGGTGCCGGACCATCGTATTCCTCTTATCCTGAGGAACCTCAGACTGTGCGGGACGGTGCCGGACCATCGTATTCCTCTTATCCTGAGGAACCTCAGACTGTGCGGGACGGTGCCGGACCATCGTATTCCTCTTATCCTGAGGAACCTCAGACTGTGCGGGACGGTGCCGGACCATCGTATTCCTCTTATCCTGAGGAACCTCAGACTGTGCGGGACGGTGCCGGACCATCGTATTCCTCTTATCCTGAGGAACCTCAGACTGTGCGGGACGGTGCCGGACCATCGTATTCCTCTTATCCTGAGGAACCTCAGACTGTGCGGGACGGTGCCGGACCATCGTATTCCTCTTATCCTGAGGAACCTCAGACTGTGCGGGACGGTGCCGGACCATCGTATTCCTCTTATCCTGAGGAACCTCAGACTGTGCGGGACGGTGCCGGACCATCGTATTCCTCTTATCCTGAGGATCCTCAGACTGTGCGGGACGGTGCTGTCCTTCCAACACAGAAGCGGTTTTCCTGTACTGACTGCGGGAAGTGTTTCCATTGGAAATCTGGTCTTGATATTCATAAAAGATCACACACGGGTGAGAAGCCATATTCCTGCCTTGAGTGCAAAAAACTTTTTTCCATGAAGTCACATCTATCCAGACATCAAAGATCACACACGGGTGAAAAGCCTTTTTCCTGCCCTGAGTGCAGGAAATGTTTTCCAGATAAGTCTCATCTTAACAGACATCAGAGATTGCACACAGAAGAAAAGCCGTATCCCTGTCCTGAGTGCGGAAAATGTTTTCCAGAGAAGTCCAATCTTTACAGACATCAGAAATCGCACATGGGTGAGAAGCCGTATTCCTGTCCTGAGTGTGGGAAATGTTTTTCACATAACTCCAGTCTTTCCACACATCAGAGATTGCACACGGGGGAAAAGCCATATTCCTGTCCTGAGTGCGGGAAATGTTTTTCCGATAAGTCCAATCTTTGTACGCATCAAAGATCTCACACGGGGGAGAAGCCGTACTCCTGTACTGAATGTGGGAAATGTTTTGTACATAAACCAAACCTTGCCGCACATCAGAGATCTCACACGGGGAAGAAGCCATATTCCTGTCCTGAGTGCGGGAAATGTTTTTCACAAAATGCCAGTCTTTCCACACATCAGAGATCTCACACGGGGGAGAAGCCGTATTCCTGTCCTGAATGTGGGAAATGTTTTGTACATAAATTAAACCTTCTCACACATCAACGATTGCACACGGGTGAGAAGCCGTATTCTTGTCTTGAGTGCGGGAAATGTTTTTCAGATAAGTCCAATCTTAATACACATCAGAGATCTCACATGGGTGAGAAGTCACTTTACTGTCCTGTGTGAGGGAATTGTTCTTCACTGGAGTCCTGTTTACAGTCATCTGAGATTGGACATGGAAGAGAATGAATTTTCCTGTCCTGAGTGAGGGAAATGTTCCTCACTGAAGTCCTGTCTTCCTGTACATCAGGGGTCCCACACAACCCTTGAGGTGTATTAGTGCCTTGAGTGCGGGAAATGTCCTGTAGATGAATGTTGCTGGACATGTGGGGAAGATATACATCTCAGATATACTCCATGGCTGATCATCATGGAAGAAACAGTTCATAAGGAGATGTTATATTATAATCAATATGGATTACTAATGAGATATGCTGAGCAACCTGATGAAGCCCCAACCACAGGTTTAGGTGTTAAGAGATCATCAGCCCTCCACCATCCATCGATCTCTCTTCTGATCCCCCCAACTGAGAACTTTGCGTGTTTGTCTGAGAAAGGATCCCTCCATATCTCTCTTCTGGTCTTCAGCCCTTCGCACCTCCTCTCCAGGTCACACCACAAGCAGCTTTCCCTCAGTGTGGCTCTAAACACCGTGCTAATCACTTGATTAAACAAATATGGGATTTTTAGGGTGCTAAAACAAGTAAAATTCTTTTAAAAAGATTTTCTTTATTAAGTATCCATTAAAATCTTATAAAAATATTAACATATACAGCAGAAAATATTGATGTCTCTCTTCTCCATAAAGGCTACACTGTTGCTTTCCTCAACATGTTTCACCGACAAAGGCTTCATCAGGAGGAGTTTGGCCAAGTGTTAATGAGCTGTATACAAATAACATTTACATATATGTAAAAAAAAAATCCTATTTACAGACATTTCATTTATGCAATCAACAAAATCAATTTGTCAAGTCATGTAAGTATGTATGAACGTTCTCCTGTGGACATGACGTGGAAGTTAAATAAAACTCCTCTTCTATGTTTAGAAGACCTACAGAAACCTACAAGTGTCCTATTTATTTATTTATTTTCCATTTATTTATTTTTTAATCCGTGGTGGTGCGAAAAAAAAAACATTAATTGTACAAAAAAGGCACATGTGAAAACACACATGGAAAAAGTTCACTTAAAGCTGAGTTCCAGGCTTTTTTTGTTTAATAAAAGTCAGCAGCTACAAAAGGTTTAGCTGCTGACTTTTATTAAACAGACACTTACCTGTCCCACAGTCCAGTGATGCGGCCACCTGGAGTGGTGCTCCTCTCCACCGGTGCCGTCATAGCCACTGTGGGCACCCGGCCGTGACAGCTTTCGGCTTCACGCCCGGGAAAGCACTGCGCATGCAGTGGACAGGCAATCTTCTAGGACCTGTCATGTGTCCCAGAAGATTGCAGAGAGGGAGGGGCTGCCTAGAGGCAGAGGAGGTGTCGCCTAGGTGGCCCGTAGGTTGAAGGAGGAAGTGGGACAGGAAGTCCCCTTCAAAACGAAGCACCCATCCCCCCCCCAGAAAAAATTACATACCAAATGTGGCATGTAAGGGGGCGAGGAGTGCTTAAAGCGGAAGTTCCACTTTTGGGTGGAACTCCCCTTCAAGGATGTGCTTTTATGCACTCCCCAAAGGTAAGGCCCCAAAGGAGTGGGGCCTTACCCTAAGCCCCCGGGGACAGGGAAAAGGTTACGAACTTAGTCCAACTAGCTCAAAGGCTTAGCGGACCCCTCTCTTCATTGTCAGCCAAAGTCAACCAACGAGTAGTAGGTCAAGGGGCTCTCATGAAGAGAGACCCCCCCTCAGTTCAGGAACCGAATGGCCACACATCCTCCCCCCCCCCCCAGACTTCAAGATAGGCCCGAGGACTCCCTCCATCCAGTGAAAAAACACCCAGAAGAGAAAGGGTGACAAATGTGAAGGAAAACATAAATAGTGGCCGTGCAATGTGCACTCGCTAGGCCCTGAGGCCTGGTAGCAAAAATTTCCCCGGACTTAGCCAAAAGGCCTCGCCCATAGAAGAGCAGTGCAGAAAAAGTATTCAGTGCTGTGACCATGTGTCACGAACTCTCAGGAACCATAAACCATGCAGAGACAGAAAATGCAGTTAAAATCACACCTGAAATGGCAAAAATTTCACAGATCAGGAACGTAGTCAAAAACAGAAGCCAGGGTGTTAGGTCACCTGAGGCACATCAGCCAAGGTCATGGCTGATCAAACTGTCAGGTCACCTGAGGCCAGGTGACAGATGCACGTTGTTGGGGGTCAGGAGTGCACCGGTAAGGTAGTGGACCTTACGGCTGACTGCCACGGATGGAGCTCTGGGTGGTTCAGGAGAGCAGGTCCTCTGGAGCATCAACACGGATCACACAGGGAGCTAGAGCATGAGATTCCCCAGGGCGCAGAGTCTAAGAGCCAGCAGGTGTTCACCAGAGCCCCTAGTGGTGGGGTTGGACCTCGCTGCAACTGGCTCCAGGTTGCATCCCCCAGGGTCTCCCAGCTCACGCTCCCGGAAGGCTACTGGAGGATAGAAAGGAAGCAGCAGACCGGGACAACAAGAGATAGGAGAAAAGCCGAAAGGTCGGGGCAACGAGCAGACAGTGGTAGTCAAAGAACACGCCAAAGGTCAGGGTATGAAGCAGACAAGGACAGTCCAAAACAAGCCAAGGATGTTAAACAGAATCAGACATAGAGCACAGGGCAAGAAGCACACAGGAAGCCAAACACACAATATTGATCAGCAAGGCTTGGCTGCAGTGCACAGGTTAATATAGTGTTTCCAGTTAGAGGCTGGGGTGGAGACATGCTTGAGGGAAGATTACTTAAGCAGACAGGTGAACAGGGATCGGTCTCTAAGCCAGAGTGGGTAATTAGACAAGCCGGGGTCAGGAAACCAGAAGTCGGCGTTGTCAAGAGCCAAAAATCAGGAGCAGAATTCAGCCAGGCCAAGTCATACTATCACGTACCTGGTGACTGGAATGTTGTGGAGGCCTCTCCTGCATCTCCCACCCAACACTCCTGAAGGTGGAGAAAGAGAGTGTAAGGGCAATGAGTGCCGTAGTAGCTAGCTGGTGATGTCCACTATGTAGGTGGGTAGAGCTGGTAGTAGCAGTCCATGGAACAGGATGCAGGAGCAGCTTGGCAGCAGAGCGTAGGATGGAAGCAGATCCAGGAGACGAGTGGCAGTCAGTGGCAACAGGGCAGCGAGGCACTGAATCAGGAGGAGGCAAGCCAAGGTCGTTAGCAGTCACGCAACGCGGTACAGAGTCAGCAGGCTGATCAGATCCAGTAAACAAGCCAAGCTCAGTCTAGTAGTTAACAGAGCAGGAGCGAAGTCCAAAGACAAGCCGGGTCACACATGGGTAAGCAGGTACAGCAGATCAGGTCTTGGGAACACAGGGACAAGCTGAAAACCATTCAGAAACTGCTCACAGTGATAGTCCAGTTTAAAAAGACCACTGGGCGCCAAGTGCCAATTGATATGTGCACATGCTCGCGCACGAACTGGCATAAAATTAGTCCTTCGCTCATTAATGTTAGCACGTGTGTAATGTGCACGAGCATGAATCTGCACTTGCCTTTTGCTGCCAGAAATCCAGTTTACTTACACATACACAGAAAAACAAACACACTGGAGATGTTGACCACGAGAAGGCACGGAGGGAATGAACAAAGCTGTTTAAATAGCCAAAAGGGGCTGGCGGTAGGCTGGACTTATGAGGCAGGTTATGGTAACCAGGTGAGTCACTGTGGAAACAACGAGTGACTGGTAATTAACTGACAGCTGAGCAGCCTCTATGCACTGAAAGAAAAGAGCTGCTCATAAATAGCAGGAAGCCCAGCCCTGACACGTACCTGGTAGAAGAGCCTGTCACAATGAAGAAGGCCTCTCTTACACCTCTGACTCTGAGCAGACAGGAGGCGCAGGAGTACGGAGTGGCATGAGTGCCTGTTGGTCTTTCTGACAGCCGGGCTGGATGGACTCTCTGGATCAAGCAGGGGAAGACAATCAATAGATCACAGTGTAGCAGGAGTGCCAGATGGACGCCAGTGAGTAGAAGACAGGAGCAGGCTGGCACAGTCGACAGCAGACAGGTACAGGTTGGAAGCAGACAGGCAGGGAGTAGGTGCCAGAGAAATATAAGCAGATGTTGGCAGCAGGCAGTCCAGCAGCCATGGGGACAGAGGCAGAGGAACCGGGTCATACACAGGCAGACGGATCGGGTGCAGATACGTAGGCAGGAGAGAAGTCAGGATACAGGCCGAGTCGGTAACAGATCTGTTGAGCAGCAGCAAGGGGAACAGGCAGAAGCGAGGTCAGAGGCAAGCTGGGGTCAGTGCGGGTGGAGTTCAGGAGTAGTCAAGACAAGCCGGGTCAGTAACAGTTGCCAAATGCAGAGTAACAGGTTGCAGGTACACACAGGAATGCTGTAGACAAGACAGCACTGAAGCATAGCACAGGCTCCAATGGCGCCAATGTGAGCAACAGATGGGTGCGCTTGAGCAACAGATGGGAGCACGCGCACATTCCTACAATGTGGCTGGAATGATGGCGCAGTGCCCCTACTGGGCACTGATAAGAACATATACTGCACTTATTCTTAGCCAAAAGACTGAGAAGCCACAACTGTCCTATTGTGAAGAGACACAATCTGCTTTCCCGGGGTGACTAAGGAGCCAACACTCCTGTATATTCAGTCTAACTATTTGCCCTCAATATTTATCCCCCCCGTCCTGACCAGGCCATTTTCTGCGATTCGGCACTGCGGCGATTTAACTGACAATTGCGCGGCCGTGCGACGTTGTACCCAAACAAAATTAATGTCTTTTTTTCCCTACAAATAGAGCTTTCTTTTTGGTGGTATTTGATCACCTCTGCGGTTTTTATTTTTTGCGCTTTAAACAAAAAAGAGCAACAGTTTTAAAAAAAAAAAAAATATTTACTTTCTGCTATAATAAATATCCAAAAAATAAAAATTAATTCTTCATCAGTTTAGGCCGATATGTATTCTTCTACATATTTTTGGTAAAAATAAAAATCGCAAAAGGGGAAATTGATTTGTTTGCGCAAAAGTTATAGCTTCTACAAAATAGGTAATAGATTTATGGCATTTTTATTATTTATTTTTTTTTTTACTAGTAATGGCGGCGATCTGCGATTTTTAGCGAGACTGCGACATTGCGGCGGACAGATCGGACACTTTTGACACTTTTTTGGGACCATTGACATTTATACAGCGATCAGAGCTAAAAATAGCCACTGATTACTGTATAAATGACACTGACAGGGAAGGGGTTAACACTAGGGGTCGATCAAGGGGTTAAATGTGTGTCCTAGGGAGGTGTTTCTAACTGTGGGGGGAGGGGACTGTATGGGGGAGGAGACCGATCGCTGTTCATAATCAGTATGAACAGCAGATCAGTCTCCTCACCCAAGACAGAACGGAGATCTGTCTGTTTACTGTGACAGCAGGAAGGTAAAGTCACCTGGTTGCATCCAGGGGGGTAGATATATTTCGCCCAGATTCAGGCTTTACGCCGACTTATACAACTAGGTGGAGAGTTGTATAAGCCCAGCTGGGGCTAGTGGGCTCATGGATGACTCATACCTCTAGGGAGAGTGTGGGGCGTCGTGCAGACAGGGAGTTGATGAGACCAGCTGAAGCTTGTCAGCTCATTTAGGCCTCTATAAGAACTCCCAGCTTCATTAGATGTTAGCTCATGCCTGGACCCAGACCTGTGTGGACTGTCTAGGGAGAGTGAACCCCTGTGCGGTGAGACAAAGCCTGTGTGGCTATTTGCTTGGACATTTAAAACCAGGGACTTAGGGACTAGGACAGCACCAGGCTGATCCCAGTTGTTAGTTAGGAAACCTGTATGTTTAGTCAGAGGTCAAGTTGACCAGGATTTATTTTGTTTATGTTTCTTTTGCTTTGCTGTGTTTTGTCACTGTAAATAGAAAATAAACCGCACCTTTTTGATTTTGAAAACCACAACCTCCGTTTGCTGGGCCTGTTTTTGTGTGGGGAGCCCATCCCGGGGGTCACACACACCCGCTGCCGAGCTAACCCCCTCACAGTTGGTGGAGAATGCGGGCAGTTTTTTTTTAAGCCAGCATGGAGGAGATACTGAAACAGCTGGCTCTAGCAAATGCCAATCAACAGCAGACAAATGCAGGTTTGCAAAAGAGCCTTGCAGCTCATCAACAGAGCCTTGCAGCTCAACAACAGAACTTCGCAGCCCAGCAGCAAGCTCATCAACAGAGCCTTGCAGCCCAGCAGCAAGCTCATCAACAGAGCCTTGCAGCCCAGCAGCAGACAAACGCAACTTTGCAACAGAGTCTGGAGGCTCAGCAACAAGCCCAGCAGCAATCTGAGGCCCGCTTCATAGACCTGTTGCAGAAGCAAGAGCAGAGACTACAACAACAGATGGAAGCAGTAATGCAGCAACGTCCGCAGACCAGTGAGGAAAGCCGTCCCACTAATACCGCGTCCTTTGGGGTGAGTCGTTTATTGACAAAAATGACTGGAGAGGATGATCCAGAGGTATTTTTGACCACATTTGAAAGGACCGCTGAAAGAGAAAAGTGGCCTGAGGAGCAGTGGGCTGGACTGGTGGCTCCTCTGTTAACTGGTGAATCGCAGAAAGCTTACTATGACCTAGAGCCTAACCAAGCAAAAGACTATGTGATGCTAAAAGCTGAAATATTGGCAAGGCTGGGTGTCACCCTGGCTGTCCGGGCTCAGCGTGTGCATAACTGGACTTTCCAGCTTGGAAAACCCCCCAGGTCTCAAATGTATGATCTCATTCACCTGAGCAGAAAGTGGCTACAGCCAGAGACTTTGTCCGCACCAAAGATTGTGGAACGTGTTGTAATGGATCGGTTTTTGAGAGCTCTTCCTACTGCCATCCAAAAGTGGGTAAGCCATGGAGACCCAGAGACGGCCGATGGTCTTGTGGATCGTGTGGAGAAATACTTGGCTACAGAGAACCTGACGGCCTCTTCCAGAGACACTCGGACTTTCCACCCTAAGACCAGACCATCCCCAGGGGCGGATAAGAGGATTCCAAGGGGTGAGGGTGGAGAGAGTGAGAGGGTGGGAGCTCTACCCCAAGTTTGGCGAGAACAGCCTGGGAAATCAGCGGCTCAAGAGGCGGCAAGAAGGATCGTTTGCTACCGCTGCCGGCAAGCGGGACATATTGCAGCCAATTGCCCGGTTGTGGAGGAACCCATGCAGTGTGACTTTCTGACGGGCAGACGTCAGTCGCTGTGTGCGACAGTCGCATGCACTGCCATTCGAGGAACTGAGAAACATTTATGCAAAATGTGTGTTAATGGTAGAAATGTTGTGGTATTGCTGGATTCAGGTAGCCTTGTGACCCTGATAAAGGCTGAGTTAGTTAAAACAGAGGTCTCTGGGAATAGCAAGGTAGCTGTTATTTGTGTGCATGGGGACACCCGAGAGTATCCAGTGACTACAGTGTGTTTCGAGACCCCCAAAGGTACCCTCTTTCATCCAGTGGGCTTAGTATCTCAGTTACCGCATGACGCCATTGTGGGAAGGGATTTTCCGAAGTTCTGGGAACTGTGGGATGATCCTGAGCCCCCCACTGGTGCCCCTATGTACCAGGAATGTGATAGCCAGAACTCCCCTGAGAGTGGTGAGGACTCTCCGGAATTTCCCTTATCAGTATTGGCAGGGGAGACTCAAGAAACTGGAGAGGAGCCCACCTCCTCAGACGAAAACCTACCGTCTGTGGAGTTTTCTGATCTTGAGGTTCACAGGGAAAACTTTGCCACAGAACAGTTGAAAGACCCCGCCCTAATAAAGGCACGGGAAAACGTAGTGAAAATAGATGGCGAGTTAGTGAACCCAGATAATACCTGCACTTACCCATACTTCAGCGTAGAGAAGGACCTACTGTATCGGGTGGCAAAAAGGGCAGAAGAAACCGTTGAGCAGCTTGTGGTGCCCAAACCTTACAGGAAGTTGGTGTTGGAGTTGGCCCATGGGCACATTCTTGGAGGTCATCTGGGGACAGAGAAAACCCGAGAGAGGGTATTACAGAGATTTTATTGGCCGGGGGTGATGAAGGACATAGAAAATTATTGTTCCTCCTGCCCTGTGTGTCAGAGGTCGGCCCCGATGCCACATTTCCGTAGCCCGCTGGTCCCTCTACCCATCATTGAGGTCCCGTTTGAGAGGATCGCCATGGATTTGGTAGGTCCTATAATCAAGTCCGCTAGGGGGCACCAGTACATATTAGTTATAATGGACTATGCCACCCGTTATCCAGAAGCGATCCCTCTCCGAAATACCTCGGCCAAAACCATAGCCAAAGAGCTATCTCTTGTGTTTAGCCGGGTGGGTATTTGTAAAGAACTGCTTACGGACCAAGGTACACCCTTTATGTCCCGGGTTATGAAGGAGCTGTGTAAATTGTTCAAAGTGACGCAATTACATACATCTGTGTATCACCCCCAAACCGATGGGCTGGTTGAAAGATTCAACAAAACCCTAAAACAAATGTTGAAGAAAGTGGTGGATAGAGATGGAAAGGATTGGGACTGTCTACTTCCTTATCTGATGTTTGCTATTAGGGAGGTGCCCCAATCCTCTACGGGATTCTCCCCCTTTGAGTTACTGTATGGGAGACACCCAAGAGGGCTGTTGGATATTGCCAAGGAAACTTGGGAAAGTGAGAGTTCTCCCCACAGGAGTGTGATTGAGCATGTCGCCCTGATGCAAGACCGAATTGCACAGGTAATGCCCATCGTGAAGGAACATTTGGTCCAAGCGCAGTTAGCACAGCAGAGAGTGTACAACCGTGGAGCCAAGACCCGTACCTTTTCCCCGGGGGATAGGATACTGGTACTTGTCCCTACGGTTGAAAGTAAATTCCTTGCCAAATGGCAAGGCCCCTACGAGATAATGGAAAAAGTGAGCGAAGTGAATTACAAGGTCAGACAACCAGGAAGGCGAAAGCCCGAACAGATCTATCACGTTAATCTGTTGAAAGCCTGGAGGGATAGAGAGTCCCTAGTCGCAGACACTTGGTCACCAGCTCAAACTGGTTGCGTGATTCTTGAGGTTGGAATAGCAGCCACCTTGTCACAACCCCAACAACAGGAGGTTAAGGAGTTTGTGCTTCGCAACAAGGAGGTATTCTCTGAGCTGCCGGGACAAACATCTGGGGTAGAGCATGACATCATTACCCCGCCCGGTGAAAGGGTGAAGTTAAAACCCTATCGGATCCCAGAGGCCCGACGGGAGGCAATACAGGAGGAAGTACAGAAAATGCTGAACTTAGGGGTGATAGAGGAGTCCCAAAGTGATTGGTCTAGTCCCATTGTGTTGGTGCCTAAACCGGATGGGAGCTGGCGATTTTGTAACGATTTTCGTCAGTTGAACAAAGTTACAAAATTTGACACCTACCCCATGCCACGTATAGATGAGTTGATCGACCGGCTGGGAACAGCCCGATACATGACGACTCTTGACCTCACAAAAGGGTATTGGCAAATCCCCCTGGCCAAGTCGGCCAAAGAGAAAACCGCATTTGTAACCCCAGACGGGGCGTTCCAATATAAAAGAATGCCGTTCGGGTTACAGAATGCGCCGGCCACATTCCAGCGGAAAATGGACCAGATGCTGAGGCCCCATCGGAAGTATGCTGCGGCTTACCTGGATGACGTAATTGTCCATAGCACAGATTGGGCCTCACATCTGCCAAAAGTGCAAGCAGTCCTGGACTCTGTTCGGGAAGCGGGGTTTACGGCTAACCCCAAGAAGTGTACCATTGGGCAGGAAGAGGCCAAATATCTTGGGTACACCATTGGGAGGGGAGTAATAAAACCCCAACTCAACAAAGTCGAGGCCATCCAGAGTTGGCCACGTCCCAACAGCAAGAAGCAGGTACGAGCCTTTCTGGGAATCGCTGGGTATTATCGGCGATTCATTCCCCACTTTGCTTCTAAGGCTGTGCCCCTAACCAACCTGACGAAGGGGAAAGGGTCGGTCATGATTAAATGGACCCCCGAGGCTGAGGCAGCATTCCAATTCTTGAAACAAGCCTTATGTAGCCAGCCAGTGTTGTACTCACCCGACTTCTCTAAAGACTTTGTCGTACAAAGTGATGCGTCAGATGTGGGGTTAGGAGCAGTATTGTCCCAGGTCTGGAACGGGGAAGAGCACCCAGTCATTTACCTCAGCAGGAAGTTGAAGTCCCATGAGGTAAATTACGCCACCGTTGAAAAGGAGTGTTTAGCGGTGAAGTGGGCTCTAGATTCCCTTCGGTACTACCTGCTAGGTAGGCACTTTGACTTGGTTACGGATCACGCTCCGTTAAAGTGGATGGCTCAAAACAAGGAAACAAATAGAAGAGTGAATAGGTGGTTCCTGGCCCTCCAGGAATTCAACTTCACAGTAAAGCATCGCCCTGGCGTTCAAATGGGGAATGTGGATGCTTTGTCTCGAGTACATGAATGCCTGATTGCTGGTGTTCCAACCCCGAGGTTAAAACAAGAGGGGGGGGTATGTGACAGCAGAAAGGTAAAGTCACCTGGTTGCATCCAGGGGGGTAGATATATTTCGCCCAGATTCAGGCTTTACGCCGACTTATACAACTAGGTGGAGAGTTGTATAAGCCCAGCTGGGGCTAGTGGGCTCATGGATGACTCATACCTCTAGGGAGAGTGTGGGGCGTCGTGCAGACAGGGAGTTGATGAGACCAGCTGAAGCTTGTCAGCTCATTTAGGCCTCTATAAGAACTCCCAGCTTCATTAGATGTTAGCTCATGCCTGGACCCAGACCTGTGTGGACTGTCTAGGGAGAGTGAACCCCTGTGCGGTGAGACAAAGCCTGTGTGGCTATTTGCTTGGACATTTAAAACCAGGGACTTAGGGACTAGGACAGCACCAGGCTGATCCCAGTTGTTAGTTAGGAAACCTGTATGTTTAGTCAGAGGTCAAGTTGACCAGGATTTATTTTGTTTATGTTTCTTTTGCTTTGCTGTGTTTTGTCACTGTAAATAGAAAATAAACCGCACCTTTTTGATTTTGAAAACCACAACCTCCGTTTGCTGGGCCTGTTTTTGTGTGGGGAGCCCATCCCGGGGGTCACACACACCCGCTGCCGAGCTAACCCCCTCACATTACATTGACAGACCTCCATTCTGTCTCTGTCAGGAGTGATCGCGGGTGGCCGGCGGACATTGCACCCGCCGGGCACGTGCATCAGCTCCTACGTCACGCGACGGGGGAGCGCGCCCCTTAAAGCGCCCGCCATACAGCTACGATGATTTGCGCAGGGGAGTTTGGGGTGGAGGAACTTGACTGGCCTGCCCAGAGTCCTGACCTCAACCAGATAGAACACCTTTGGGGTGGATCAGAGTGGAGACAACGAGCTAGGCCCTCTCGCCCAACATCAGTGGAGGAACTTGACTGGTCTGCATAGAGTCCTGTCCTCATGGTCCTTACCCTTATGACTCATGGCAGTTTATGTGAGTCTAATTGGGTCAGGTTACTGCAGGTCAGGCTGGATGGCTCTAAAGATGCAAGTCTCTGGTACCTCCTCCCTCTGCATGTAAAAGCTCATGGATGTTAGGAGGCGGAGGCCAGGAGGCCCTGATTTGAAAACTTGAGGGAACTTGGCCAATCCCCAGGCAGAATGTCCTGGCAGGGTAGCTAGGTCAGCCCTTAAATATGGTGGAGCCATGCCAGCAGGAGGGATCGGGTGGAGGATGGATTGCTGAGGAGGCTGTTGGTACCCTAGGAGGGGTCCCCTAGGTCTAGAGGGCTTTGTCTCAAGGCTGGGCTCAGGCTGGCTGAGAAGAATTATTTTTCCGGTTTGAGAAGGGATCGTGCCTAAGAGCAGCAGGGAGAAAGGAGGAGAAAGTGAGTTCACCCAGTGGTGTATTTAGGTTTTGTGCTGCCCTAGACCTCGTGCATCCCCTAATTTAAATATGATATATCACTTCCTGTCAAGGCCACATCCCTTCCTGTTTAAGACCCACCCTGAAATTTTCCAGTGGGGACACTAGTTCTGAGGGCCTGTGGGCAATGGATTCCCTCAATTCGCAGAGATTTCCTGTGTCCAGGTCTTGCTGGAGACCTGCAGGCCATGTGAGTGTACAGGTGTGTAGATTCGTTATAAGCCAGGCCTGAACACAATGTAAGACTCCCATTTGGAGACAGAGCCTTTGTTTGAGGAGAGGTGTGTGCTGCAGCCAGGTGAGGTGACCCACTCAGGAGAATGCATTCCATGTTGGTGGGAATCCTTGTCCACAGCACTGGGAGAGTTGGGACAGCTGTGCAAATCTGGGGAGACTGAGAAAGCAGAGGCAACTAGAAAGTGCATGGGACTGGAGGGAGTCTATAAGTCTCGGGAGAGTGAGAGAGGCCTGGGGTATCAGAGGAACACCTATCCAGAGGCCGGGGGTGGGCCCTTGAAGCAAGGTGCTGCAGCTAAAGGCTGTGTGGGCCAGGAGAACCAGAGATCTAGCAGCTAGGACTACAAGCTGAGAGATTCAGGTGGTTCTGTGTTCTCTGTTGTCTGTTTTTGCTGGAGAAGAAGCCCTGCATGGGCAACTGTATCTGTGGAATTTTTGTTACTTTTGGTAAATAAAAGTGGGCCTCCAAGCCTTTTAACCTTTTGCCGATTGCCTAACATACATTTATGTCAGCAGAATGGCACGGGCAGGCAAAGCAACGTACAGGTACGTTGCTTTGAATCTGCTGCCTAGCGGGCACGCGCGCCTGCCGCGGGCTCCTTGACCGCGCCTGTGGATTAGATGTCCGCCGGTGTCCCGCGATCGTGTCACCGAGAGGTAGAACGGGGGGATGCCGTTGTAAACAAGTAATTTCCCTGTTCTGCCTAGTGACATTGTTCTGTTCTCGCTACACGTTTGCCCCTGGTGTGTATGTAGCTCAACATACAGCTTAAACCTTACATCCTAAATAACCAGACTGTCTGTAACTTTGGTTCTTTATTACGATGAACAGGTGGTGGCCATATAAGATGCGTATGAATAATGGTGAAACTAGAGATAAACAAATAAATGAACATATAAGAAGTCCCACCCCCGGGGGTTCCCCCATTTCTTGATTCTATAAGAATTATATGAACACAAACAAATGTCTACTAGGCATATAGATAAACAGTCTTTATCATACCAGCGATGCTGCCTTAAGGAGATCAGGACTTAGGAAACGTGGCGCAGGCTTAACTGACTCCATGTGGACTGTCCAGTGGAAAAAGATAAAAGAGTTGTGATAGGAAGTGAAGACAGTTTTCAATAACACGACAGGAAATGTACATTACCATAGAACACTGCCCATCAACAGTCCTTTGTTAAGCGTGACATCTAGTGGACGATATTTGAATTACAAGTCCAGAAGATATTACTGTATTTCTTTGTAGGCCAAAGGCATGACAGACATGACACTGATCTGCTGCTCCCTGTCATCGGGAGCAGTGATCACTGTCATGTCACTGGTAGCCCAGCCCCCTCACAGTTAGAATCACTCCCTAGGACACACTTAACCCCTTCATCGCCCCCTGACAATGGTCCCAAAATAGTGTCAAAAGTGTCCGATGTGTCCGACATAATGTCGCAGTCACGATAAAAATCGCTGATCGCCACCATTACTAGTTGAAAAAAAATTAAATAAATCTATCCCCTATTTTGTAGACTCTATAACTTTTGTGCAAACCAATCAATAAACGATTATTGCGATATTTTTTACCAAAAATATGTAGAAGAATACATATCGGCCTAAATTGAGGAAAAAAATGATATATTTTTAGGGGATATTTATTAAAGCAAAACGTAAAAAATACTCCTTTTTTTTCAAAATTGTCGCTCTTTTTTTGTTTATAGCACAAAAAATAAAAACCGCAGAGGTGATCAAATACCACCAAAAGAAAGCTCTATTTGTGGGAAAAAAAGGACATAAATTTTGTTTGGGAGCCACACCGCACGACCGCGCAATTGTCAGTTAAAGCGACGCAGTGCCAAATCCCAAAAAAATGGCCCTGTCATTGGGCTGCCAAATCCTCCGGGGCTGAAGTGGTTAAAACTCCCATTTGGAGACAGAGCCTTTGTTCGAGGAGCGGTGTGTGCTGCAGCCAGGTGAGGTGACCATGTTGGTGGGAATCCTTACCCACAGCACTGGGAGAGTTCGGACAGCTGTGCAAATATGAGGAGACTGAGAAAGCTGAGGCAACTAGAAAGTGCATGGGACTGGAGAGAGTCTATAAGTCTCGGGAGAGTGAGAGAGGCCTGGGGTATCAGGAGAACACCTATCCAGGGGCCCGGGGTGGGCCCATGAAGCAAGGTGCTGCAGCTAAAGGCTGTGTGGGCCAGGAGAACCAGAGAGCTGGGAGCTAGGACTTTAACCACTTAACAACCACCTGCCGCCGAATAACGGCGGCAAGGTGGTTGCTTAACTCTGGGAGGACGTTATATAACGTCCTCCCTTAGAATCGTTCCTGCGCGCGCCCGCGGGCGCGCACACGCAAACGACTGTGCTCGCCGGGTCCACCGGACCCGTAGCAACACAGATCGGGGTGAATGGCCAATGACAGCGGCCTTTTACCACGTGATCGCGCCGTCCAATGACGGCGCGATCACAATGTAAACAAACCAGGGTCAGCAGCAGTTCATCTCTCTCCTCACCTCACACCGATGCAGCGTGAGAGGAGAGGAGAGACATCAGTGCAACCCTGTGCCACACAGTGAGTTTTTACTACTTTTAGCTGTGCCCAGCTGTGCCCAGCAGTGCCCAAAAGTGCCCCAAAAGTGCAAAAAGTGCCATCTGTGCCACATCTGTGCCACCTGTGCCACACCAGTGCCACACCAGTGCCACCAGAGCCACACCAGTGCCACCAGAGCCACATCAGTGCCACACTAGTGCCACCTGTGCCCATCAGTGCCACCTGTGCCCATCAGTGCCACCTGTGCCCATCAGTGCCACCTGTGCCCATCAGTGCTCATCTGCGCCACTGCAGTGCCACATCAGTGCCGCCTGTGCCCACCAGTGCCACCAGTGCCGCCTGTGCCCACCAGTGCCGCCTGTGCCCACCAGTGCCACCAGTGCCCACCAGAGCCACACCAGTGCCCACCAGAGCCACACCTGTGCCCACCAGAGCCACACCTGTGCACACCAGAGCCACCTGTGCACACCAGAGCCACCTGTGCCCATCAGTGCCACCTGTGTCCATCAGTGCCACCTGTGCCCATCAGTGCCGCCTTTGCCCACCAGTGCCACCTGTGCCCAGTGCCACCTGTGCCCATCAGCGCCACTGCAGTGCCACATCAGTGCCGCCTGTCCCCACCAGTGCCGCCTGTCCCCACCAGTGCCGCCTGTGCCCACCAGTGCCGCCTGTGCCCACCAGTGCCGCCTGTGCCCACCAGTGCCGCCTGTGCCGCCTGTGTGCCACCAGAGCCACACCAGTGCAACCAGAGCCACACCAGTGCAACCAGAGCCACACCAGTGCTACCTGTGCCACATCAGTGCCGCCTGTGCCCGCCAGTGTCCACCAGTGCCACCACAGTGCTCTGCAGTGCAGCCTCACCAGCCACCAAC
This sequence comes from Rana muscosa, assembly GCA_029206835.1. Classification (NCBI taxonomy): domain Eukaryota; kingdom Metazoa; phylum Chordata; class Amphibia; order Anura; family Ranidae; genus Rana; species Rana muscosa. Next base: position 421,304,199 of record CM055123.1, on the reverse strand, counting down.
ATGGCAAAAAAATTCTTTACTTGTGAGGAGGCCTACCAGCGTCTAATCATGACCGATGAGAGCAGCGAGGAGTCTCAGTCTGATTCGGATTCGGCCTATGAACCCGTTACAGACAGTGGGTCTGATACAGAATCAGAAGAGGAATGTGTGCCCGTGAAAACAAGGGGTTCTGGCGTGGAGAAGCGGCCTACTACCAGCAACACAGTGCCGTCCACCTCAAGCGCAGTGCCGTCCACCTCAAGCGCAGTACCGTCCACCTCAAGCGCAGTACCGTCCACCTCAAGCGCAGTGCCGTCCACCCCAAGCGCAGTGCCGTCCACCCCAAGCGCAGTGCCACTGCAACAAAGGCCAGGCACCAGTAGGGTGTCATCTCAGCCCCAAAGGGATAGGGGCCATGCCAGCCTTCCCTATGGCCTTCAAAACCCCCTGTGGCTTCCCCCTAATTCCGGAGCAGCAAATATCCCCCCTTTCACCGCCCAGCCAGGTGTCCAGGTGAACACCGATGAATTTTCCATGCTCGATTTTTTCAATTTAGTATTCACTGAAGACTTACTATCCTCCATTGTGGCCCAGTGCAACCTCTATGCACAGCAGTACATAGCAAGCAACCCTGGGTCTAGTTACGCCCGTCCCTTTGAGTGGAGAGAACTTACCGTAGAGGAATTCAAACTTTTCCTAGGCCTAACTTTTAGTATGGGACTCTCAAAAAAAACCCAATTGTACTCCTACTGGTCTACCAAACCCATCCACCACATGCCACTCTTCTCATCCCTTATGCCAAGATCCCGATACCTAATGATTATGCGGTTCCTCCACTATAATGACAACACCCAGTGCCCTCCCCGAAATGACCCAGCTTTTGACAAACTATATAAAATTCGGCCACTCCTAAATTTTTTCTCTGAAAAATTTTCCCAGTTATATATCCCTGAACAGAATATCTCCGTGGATGAGTCCCTCATAAAATTCTCAGGCAGGCTGAGCATTAAACAGTTTATCCCCAGCAAAAGGGCCCGATATGGGGTTAAAATGTACAAACTTTGTGACCGAGCCACGGGGTACATCTACGCCTTTCTGGTGTACGAAGGGAAGGACTCCCAACTGCATCCCCCTGAATGCCCAGAGTACATCGGTGTCAGCGGAAAAGTGGTCTGGGAGCTTATCTATCCACTCCTTGGAAAGGGATACCACCTTTATGTGGATAATTTTTATACCAGCTTGCCCCTGTTCCGCAATCTTTACCGGAGGGACACCCCAGCATGTGGCACAATAAGAGCCAATAGAAAAGGCTTCCCACAAAAACTCGCCAATGAAAAGCTACGACGAGGGGAGGCGGCATCATTGAGGAACCAGGAGATATTGGCTGTCAGGTGGAGGGACAAACGAAACGTCCACATGCTCACATCAATCCACAACGACACCTACGTGGAAGTCCCCAAAAGAAACGGCACAATCCAGAAACCAGCTTGTGTCTACGATTATAATTTGTTTATGGGGGGAGTGGACTTTAACGATCAGATGATTGAACCCTATCTTCCCACAAGAAAATCCCGCCACTGGTATAAGAAAGTGTCCCTTTATTTTTTTAGTTTGGCCATGTATAACACTTATGTTATTTACAAAAAATCAACAGAGAACCCCGTATCCTATCTACTCTACCAAGAAGAAGTTATCTCCGCCCTTTTGTACCCTGAAAGCCCACCAGAAACTATTCGCTCTGATTCCGTGAGCAGACTCCACGAGCGCCACTTTCCTGAGAAAGCCGCCCCCCGCGAAACAGGCTACAGACGTCAGAAGAGATGCCGGGTGTGCTCCAGAGGAGGAATTCGAAGAGACACCATGTATTATTGTCCCGATTGTCCTTCCCAACCAGGCCTCTGTATAGGCGAATGTTTCCGCCGTTACCATACGTTTCTACACTATTAGGGAAGTATGGTAAATGCAATTCTCATTTCCTGTCATTTTCCTCCACACCCCTTATGCCACTGCACTGAACTGTACATACCTCTGCCTTCTCCGGAACCGACCTTGGACTGTTATACGACCACGCTTTTGCCTAACGCTAAACATACCTCTGCTTTCTCCGGAACTGACCCTGGCCTGTTATACGACCACTCTTCTGCCTAACGCTAAACTGTACCTACCTCTGCCTGCTCCGGAACTGACCCTGGCCTGTTATACGACCACTCTTCTGCCTAACGCTTAACTGTACCTACCTCTGCCTGCTCTGGAACTGACCCTGGACTGTTTGACCACGTTTTTTGCCTGCCTCTTGGATTGATCTTTTACCCTGCTATGCTAGTGGGAACACAGGGGTCTCACATATGTGAGGGGCTCCAGAATTGTTTTTCTGGATGAAGAAAACTATTTTTTAGTTTTCTCATTCCCGGATTAGGGTCTGGAGACTCGGGGGCTTCAAAGAGATTTGGGTGGGAGAAGCCCCTACCCCTGTCCCCATTCTTTCCTGGCCTGCTACTTGGACCATGTTCCTGCTGATTACCAGGACCAATATTTTGGCACTGCTGGCAATGTCTCTACTTACACTGACCCTGGACTGTATATGGACAGTATTCCTGCCTGTAGTGACTATGGAGAATATTCCTGTCTGCTGCCTGGACAATTCAATTCACTGTCACTGACCACGTCCCTGCCTGCTGCCTGGATCAGGGCTCTCCTTCTGTGGACAATTGCACTACCAAAACCACAGGTAATCTTTTTTTTACCGTTTACTCAGCAGAATGTATTTTAGGGTGTAATTCTTGGTATGTACATGCTGTGTTAGAAATATGAAGGGCCTTCAAAAATGTGATATATTGTAAGGAAATTGGATGTGTAATTTATGTCCCTAGAACACCTGATGGTGCTTCTTGGATGTTGGGCCTCTATGTGGCCAGGCTGTTAAAAAAGCTCACACATGTGGCATCGCCATACTCAGGAGGAGTAGCAGAAAATATTTTGGGGTGTCATTTTTGCTATGTACATGCTATGTGTTGAAAATATCCTATAAATGGACAACTTTGTGTAAAAAAATTGCGTTTTCATTTTTTTTCCACATTTTCCAAAAACTTCTGGAAAAAAATGAACCGTTCAAAAGACTCATTATGCCTCATAGATTATACGTTGGGGTGTTAGCTTTCCAAAATGGGGTCACTTTGTGGGCGTTTCCATTGTCCTGGTGCTCCAGGGCCTTCAAAAGTGTAATAGGTGGTTGAGAGATTAGATGTGTAATTTATGCTCCTAGAACGCCTGAAGTTGCTACTTCAGTGTTGGACCTCTGTATGTGGCCAGGCTGTATAAAAGTCTCACACATTTGGTATCGTCATACTCAGGAGGAGCAGCAGAATATATTTTGGGGTGTCATTTTTGCTATGTACATGCTATGTGTTGGAAATATCCTATAAATGGACAACTTTGTGTAAAAAAATTGCGTTTTCATTTTTTTTCCACATTTTCCAAAAACTTCTGGAAAAAAATGAACCGTTCAAAAGACTCATTATGCCTCATAGATTATACGTTGGGGTGTTAGCTTTCCAAAATGGGGTCACTTTTTGGGCGTTTCCATTGTCCTGGTGCTCCAGGGCCTTCAAAAGTGTAATAGGTGGTTGAGAGATTAGATGTGTAATTTATGCTCCTAGAACGCCTGAAGTTGCTACTTCAGTGTTGGACCTCTGTATGTGGCCAGGCTGTATAAAAGTCTCACACATTTGGTATCGTCATACTCAGGAGGAACAGCAGAATATATTTTGGGGTGTCATTTTTGCTGTGTGCATGCTATGTGTTGGAAATATCCTATAAATGGACAACTTTGTGTAAAAAAATTGCGTTTTCATTTTTTTTCCACATTTTCCAAAAACTTCTGGAAAAAAATGAACCGTTCAAAAGACTCATTATGCCTCATAGATTATACGTTGGGGTGTTAGCTTTCCAAAATGGGGTCACTTTGTGGGCGTTTCCATTGTCCTGGTGCTCCAGGGCCTTCAAAAGTGTAATAGGTGGTTGAGAGATTAGATGTGTAATTTATGCTCCTAGAACGCCTGAAGTTGCTACTTCAGTGTTGGACCTCTGTATGTGGCCAGGCTGTATAAAAGTCTCACACATTTGGTATTGTCATACTCAGGAGGAGCAGCAGAATATATTTTGGGGTGTCATTTTTGCTGTGTGCATGCTATGTGTTGGAAATATCCTATAAATGGACAACTTTGTGTAAAAAAATTGCGTTTTCATTTTTTTTCCACATTTTCCAAAAACTTCTGGAAAAAAATGAACCGTTCAAAAGACTCATTATGCCTCATAGATTATACGTTGGGGTGTTAGCTTTCCAAAATGGGGTCACTTTGTGGGCGTTTCCATTGTCCTGGTGCTCCAGGGCCTTCAAAAGTGTAATAGGTGGTTGAGAGATTAGATGTGTAATTTATGCTCCTAGAACGCCTGAAGTTGCTACTTCAGTGTTGGGCCTCTGTATGTGTGCAGGCTGTATAAAAGTCTCACACATGTGGTATCGCCATACTCGGGGGGAGCAGCAGAATATATTTTGGGGTGTCATTCGTGGAATGTACATGCCATGTGAGAGAAGTAACCTGTTATAATGACAATTTGGTGTGAAAAAAATAAAAAATAATAATCATCTTAATTTTGCAAAGAATTGTGGGAAAAAATGACAACTTCAAAAAACTAACTATGCCTCTTACTAACTACCTTGGAATGTCTACTTTCCAAAAAGGGGTCATTTGGGGGGTATTTGTACTTTACTGGCTTGTTAGGGTCTCAAGAAATGAGATAGGCTGTCAGTACATCAGGTGTGATCAAATTGATCAATTTTCAGTAATTGGCACCATAGCTTGTAGACCCTATAACTTTCACCCAGACTAAATAATATCCACTAATTTGGGTTATTTTTACCAAATATATGTAGCAATATAAATATTTGGCCAAATTTATGAGGAAAAATTACTTATTGGCAAAATTTTATAATAGAAATGAAGAAAAATGCATTTTTTTCCAAAATTTTCGGTCTTTTTTCATTTATAGCGAAAAAAATAAAAACCGCAGAGGTGATCAAATACCACCAAATAAAAGCTCTATTTGTGTGAAAAAAAGGACGGAAATTTCATATGGGTACAGTGTTGCATGACTGAGTAATTGTCATTCAAAATGTGAGAGCACCAAAAGCTGAAAATTGGTCTGGTTATTAAGGGGATTTAAGTGCCCAGTTGTCAAGTGGTTAAGCTGAAAGATCCAGGTGGTTCGGTGTTCTCTGTTATCTGTTTTTTCTGGAGAATGTGGAATTTTCGTTACTTTTGGTAAATAAAAGTGGGCCTCCAAGCCTTTAAACACAGTTCGGACTGTCATGGAGTTCACTGAAATTCATCTACCACTGAGCTAAGCAACTCCCATATTACAAATATATATATATTCCTTGGTAGGAGTGGAGATGACCCATCTATAAGGATATACAGTACATACACACACAGGACAAGGCCGTGTTCACACTACGAGACGTTTCTCGAGGCTGCAGTTCCTCTGAGCTCCACAAGATGGGGATCTCACTTATACCATAGAGACAGCAAGTCTCTATGGAAGACAGGAAGTGATGTCAGTGCCAGACAGGAAGTGCTGTTAGATAAAGGCAGCAAGTTCCATGAGATGCGAAGTAGAGAGAAGACATTGCTGTTAGTGGCAGCAGAGGAGGTAATAAGATCTTATCTTCTATGTACACCCAGTAACCCTCCCGTCATGTCCGTCCTCTTCCTCCATAGTCACTGTGACGTCTTTTATCTCCAGCAGATGATGATACACACATATATAGTGTGGAGACCTAGATTAACCCCCCAGTTACGAGGCCGGAACATTCTCTTCATTTCGGAGATAAATTCTAGTAATATGTTCCTCTAGACCAGGGGTCTCCAAACTTTCTAAACAAAGGGCCAGTTTATTGTCCTTCATACTTTAGAGGGGCCAGACTAGAAAAAAGTTCTGGCATCAGTGGGAGTAAACAGTGCTTTATCTTTGGTATTAGGGGGAGGAATTGTTCCCCATTGTTGGTGTCAGTGATAGAAATGGTACCCCATTGTTGTCAGTGTCAAGAATTATGCCCCATTTTTGGTGTTCGAGGGCAGTATAGTGTATCATATCAGTGGGATGAATAGTGCACCAAGGGCCGGATAAAGGCAACCAAAGGGCCGTATCTGGCCCCCGGGACGCAGTTTGGGGACCCCTGCTCTAAACAAACTGGACTGACAATAAATAGACAAGACAATGACCATACATGGCCTACAAAGGGCAAATATTACACTACACAGGCAACCAATGGGCAATCATTACACTATGCAGCCAACACAATGATGGAGTGCCGGGGTCAGGAGTATGGAGCATAGAGCCCCTTACATTGCTGGTCAGGAGTATGGAGCATAGAGCCCCTTACATTGCTGGTCAGGAGTATGGAGCATACAGCCCCTTACATTGCTGGTCAGGAGTATGGAGCAAAGAGCCCCTTACATTGCTGGTCAGGAGTATGGAGCAAAGAGCCCCTTACATTGCTGGTCAGGCGTATGGAGCAAAGAGCCCCTTACATTGCTGGTCAGGAGTATGGAGCATACAGCCCCTTACATTGCTGGTCAGGAGTATGGAGCAAAGAGCCCCTTACATTGCTGGTCAGGAGTATGGAGCAAAGAGCCCCTTACATTGCTGGTCAGGCGTATGGAGCAAAGAGCCCCTTACATTGCTGGTCAGGAGTATGGAGCATACAGCCCCTTACATTGCTGATCAGGAGTATGGAGCAAAGAGCCCCTTACATTGCTGGTCAGGAGTATGGAGCAAAGAGCCCCTTACATTGCTGGTCAGGAGTATGGAGCAAAGAGCCCCTTACATTGCTGGTCAGGAGTATGGAGCAAAGAGCCCCTTACATTGCTGGTCAGGAGTATGGAGCAAAGAGCCCCTTACATTGCTGGTCAGGAGTATGGAGCAAAGAGCCCCTTACATTGCTGGTCAGGAGTATGGAGCAAAGAGCCCCTTACATTGCTGGTCAGGAGTATGGAGCAAAGAGCCCCTTACATTGCTGGTCAGGAGTATGGAGCAAAGAGCCCCTTACATTGCTGGTCAGGAGTATGGAGCAAAGAGCCCCTTACATTGCTGGTCAGGAGTATGGAGCCCCTTACATTGCTGGTCAGGAGTATGGAGCAAAGAGCCCCTTACATTGCTGGTCAGGAGTATGGAGCAAAGAGCCCCTTACATTGCTGGTCAGGAGTATGGAGCAAAGAGCCCCTTACATTGCTGGTCAGGAGTATGGAGCAAAGAGCCCCTTACATTGCTGGTCAGGAGTATGGAGCAAAGAGCCCCTTACATTGCTGGTCAGGAGTATGGAGCAAAGAGCCCCTTACATTGCTGGTCAGGAGTATGGAGCAAAGAGCCCCTTACATTGCTGGTCAGGAGTATGGAGCAAAGAGCCCCTTACATTGCTGGTCAGGAGTATGGAGCAAAGAGCCCCTTACATTGCTGGTCAGGAGTATGGAGCAAAGAGCCCCTTACATTGCTGATCAGGAGTATGGAGCAAAGAGCCCCTTACATTGCTGGTCAGGAGTATGGAGCAAAGAGCCCCTTACATTGCTGGTCAGGAGTATGGAGCAAAGAGCCCCTTACATTGCTGGTCAGGAGTATGGAGCAAAGAGCCCCTTACATTGCTGGTCAGGAGTATGGAGCAAAGAGCCCCTTACATTGCTGGTCAGGAGTATGGAGCAAAGAGCCCCTTACATTGCTGGTCAGGAGTATGGAGCCCCTTACATTGCTGGTCAGGAGTATGGAGCAAAGAGCCCCTTACATTGCTGGTCAGGAGTATGGAGCAAAGAGCCCCTTACATTGCTGGTCAGGAGTATGGAGCAAAGAGCCCCTTACATTGCTGGTCAGGAGTATGGAGCCCCTTACATTGCTGGTCAGGAGTATGGAGCAAAGAGCCCCTTACATTGCTGGTCAGGAGTATGGAGCAAAGAGCCCCTTACATTGCTGGTCAGGAGTATGGAGCAAAGAGCCCCTTACATTGCTGGTCAGGAGTATGGAGCAAAGAGCCCTTTACATTGCTGGTCAGGAGTATGGAGCAAAGAGCCCCTTACATTGCTGGTCAGGAGTATGGAGCAAAGAGCCCCTTACATTGCTGGTCAGGAGTATGGAGCAAAGAGCCCCTTACATTGCTGGTCAGGAGTATGGAGCAAAGAGCCCCTTACATTGCTGGTCAGGAGTATGGAGCAAAGAGCCCCTTACATTGCTGGTCAGGAGTATGGAGCAAAGAGCCCCTTACATTGCTGATCAGGAGTATGGAGCAAAGAGCCCCTTACATTGCTGGTCAGGAGTATGGAGCAAAGAGCCCCTTACATTGCTGGTCAGGAGTATGGAGCAAAGAGCCCCTTACATTGCTGGTCAGGAGTATGGAGCAAAGAGCCCCTTACATTGCTGGTCAGGAGTATGGAGCAAAGAGCCCCTTACATTGCTGGTCAGGAGTATGGAGCAAAGAGCCCCTTACATTGCTGGTCAGGAGTATGGAGCCCCTTACATTGCTGGTCAGGAGTATGGAGCAAAGAGCCCCTTACATTGCTGGTCAGGAGTATGGAGCAAAGAGCCCCTTACATTGCTGGTCAGGAGTATGGAGCAAAGAGCCCCTTACATTGCTGGTCAGGAGTATGGAGCCCCTTACATTGCTGGTCAGGAGTATGGAGCAAAGAGCCCCTTACATTGCTGGTCAGGAGTATGGAGCAAAGAGCCCCTTACATTGCTGGTCAGGAGTATGGAGCAAAGAGCCCCTTACATTGCTGGTCAGGAGTATGGAGCAAAGAGCCCTTTACATTGCTGGTCAGGAGTATGGAGCAAAGAGCCCCTTACATTGCTGGTCAGGAGTATGGAGCAAAGAGCCCCTTACATTGCTGGTCAGGAGTATGGAGCAAAGAGCCCCTTACATTGCTGGTCAGGAGTATGGAGCAAAGAGCCCCTTACATTGCTGGTCAGGAGTATGGAGCAAAGAGCCCCTTACATTGCTGGTCAGGAGTATGGAGCAAAGAGCCCCTTACATTGCTGATCAGGAGTATGGAGCAAAGAGCCCCTTACATTGCTGGTCAGGAGTATGGAGCAAAGAGCCCCTTACATTGCTGGTCAGGAGTATGGAGCAAAGAGCCCCTTACATTGCTGGTCAGGAGTATGGAGCAAAGAGCCCCTTACATTGCTGATCAGGAGTATGGAGCAAAGAGCCCCTTACATTGCTGGTCAGGAGTATGGAGCAAAGAGCCCCTTACATTGCTGGTCAGGAGGAAGAAAACATTCCCCAGCCTGCCATGAAGAATATGTTCCATCATTGGTGTCAGAGGGAGGAATCCTGAGGGTTCTGAGGAATCATAGAGGAGCTGAGGAACATCTCAGGGGGCACTGAGGCTAGAGGACTTTGGGGCCCCTGAGGAGGCAGTGGAGCTAGTGGAGTTGAAGGCCTCTGGGTCCCTAATAGAGGGCTCTGAAGGAAAAGGAGGCTGTAGGGCTCAGTTGGACTCTAAGGTAGGGAGGGGGGTTCTTGGTCTATGATGGTCCTCCCATCTTAAATTACTTCAGACCTACTTACAGAACTCCTGCCAGGAAAGGAAGTCATCCTTCACCTTCTTACCATCTCACTGGTCAAGTCAAATTCTCCAAGATACCAAGTGGAATGGAGGACAGTCCTTCACCGCTTGGATGGCACAGAGGGTCTATTTGCATTGACTATTGAGTGGTCGGGGGTCAGTGCTATGCATCTGGGGGACAGTCCAATACCTTTCCATGACACAGGAACCCACCCCTACTATCTGTACAATGTCCTGGATACTACTGTATACTTGGCAACCAAGAGAACAAACCAACCCCTCACCCCTGCTGTCCTCCTCCCATACAGTGCTGAGACAAGGTCAACCGATGCCCATGGCGAGGATGGGAAACTGAATTACCCCCCCATATTGGGTGGATGCAGAGCTCCGCCTTCTTTCACCCCCCCCCCAGTCCTTAAAGCCCATCCCTCCTCCTTCCACCCCACCAGTACAGAGATCCCCCCCACCACCAAGAACAGTAGTCCCCTCTCCTCCCCAGTACAGAGCTACTGTAGCACCCCCCGATATACAAAGCTCCCCCACCTACCATCCCCCCAATACACAGAGCTTCCCCACCTTCTAGTACAGTGGTTCTCAACTTTGCCAGTGCCGTGACCCCTTGATAAAATTTCCCAAGTTATTGGGACCCCTAACAGAAAAATTATTTTCGTACCGTGGGTTGTCAGCACCCAAGGCAAGACAAGTAATTTGCACCCCTAACCCACGGACATTTAGCACTCCCCGAGTCCCTTCCACTCGTACAATATTAAAACACTTATTGTACATTTTAGGATGTACCACTCTCTTTGTTCTCCTTTCTTTCCCTTTTTATCTCTCTCTATCGTAATTTCCTGTTTTTTCTCCCCATCCCTCGCTAGCACCTTTCAATACAATGCTCCCCTCACCTCCTAGTACCCCCCAATACACAGTGCACCCCTGCCCTCTAGTACCCCCAATACACAGTTCTACCCCCTGATACCCAGTGCTTCCCCCACTTCCCAGCACCCCTTAATACGCAGTCCGCCCCCCCCTAGTACACAGACCTCGCGCGCCCCCCCCCCCTAGTACACAGACCTCGCGCGGCCCCCTCCCCTAGTACACAGACCTCGTGCGCCCCCTCTCCCAGTACACAGACCTCGCGACACCCCCCTCCCAGTACACAGACCTCGCGACACCCCCCCTCCCAGTACACAGACCTCGCGACACCCCCCCCCCCCCTAGTACACAGACCTCGCGCGCGCGCCCCCCCCCCCTAGTACACAGACCTTGCGCGGCCCCCCCTCCCAGTACACAGACCTCGCGACACCCCCCCCTCCCAGTACACAGACCTCGCGCGCGCCCCCCCCACCTAGTACACAGACCTCGCGCGCCCCCCCCCCCAGTACACAGACCTCGCGCGCGCCCCCCCCCCCCCTAGTACACAGACCTCGCGCACCCCCCCCCAGTACACAGACCTCACGCGCGCCCCCCCCCTAGTACACAGACCTCGCACGACACTCCCCCCCCCCCCCCAGTGCACAGACCTTGCGCGACACCCCCCCCCCTAGTGCACAGACCTTGCGCGGCCCCCCCCCTAGTACACAGGCCTCGCCGCGCCCCCCTAGTACACAGGCCTTGCGCGCCCCCCCCAGTATACAGACCGCGCGCGCCCCCCCTAATACACAGGCCTCGCGCGCCCCCCCTAGTATACAGACCGCGCGCGCCCCCCCTAGTACACAGACCTCACACAGGCCCCCCCCCAGTACACAGACCTCGCACGACACCCCCCCCCCAGTACACAGACCTCGCACGACACCCCCCCCCCCCAGTACACAGACCTCGCACGACACCCCCCCCCCAGTACACAGACCTCGCACGACACCCCCCCCCCCCAGTACACAGACCTCGCACGACACCCCCCCCCAGTACACAGACCTCGCACGACACCCCCCCCCCCAGTACACAGACCTCGCACGACACACCCCCCCCTAGTACACAGACCTCGCGCGACACACCCCCCCTAGTACACAGACCTCGCGCGGCCCCCCCCCTAGTACACAGACCATGCGCAGCCCCCCCCCTAGTACACAGACCTCGCGCGGCCCCCCCCCCTAGTACACAGACCTCGCGCGGGCCCCCCCCCTAGTACACAGACCTCGCGCGGCCCCCCCCCCTAGTACACAGACCATGCGCAGCCCCCCCCCCTAGTACACAGACCTCGCGCGCCCCCCCCCTAGTACACAGACCTCGCGCGGCCCCCCCCCCCTAGTACACAGACCTCGCGCGGGCCCCCCCAGTACACAGGGCCCCCCCCCCAGTACGCAGACCTTGCGCGCCCCCCCCCCCCCCCAGTACACAGACCTCGCGTGGCCCCCCCCTAGTACGCAGACCTCGTGCGGCCCCCCCTAGTACGCAGACCTCGTGCGGCCCCCCCCCTAGTACGCAGACCTCGTGCGGCCCCCCCCTAGTACGCAGACCTCGTGCCCCCCCCCCCCTAGTACGCAGACGTCGCCCGAACCCCCCCTCGTACGCAGACCTCGCCCGGCCTCCCCCTAGTACACAGACCTCGCCCGCCCCCCCCCCCCCTAGTACACAGACCTCGCCCGCCCCCCCCCTAGTACACAGACCTCGCCCAGCCCCCCCCCCTAGTACACAGACCTCGCCCGCCCCCCCCCCCCCTTAGTACGCAGACCTCGCCCGCCCCCCCCTAGTAAACAGACCTCGCCCGCCCCCCCCCCCCCCAGTACACAGACCACGCCCGGCCCCCCTCCTAGTACACAGACCTCGCCCGGCCCCCCCTAGTACACAGACCTTGCGCGGCCCCCCCTAGTACACAGACCTCTCGCCTCCTCCCGGGGTTACCCAGTACAGAACTCTTGTAGAGAGATCCATGCCTAGCATTCTGGCAGCTGTTTCTCTTGAATTGAGGAGGCGCTGTCACTTAATGCTCGCTGTGTCATATTTGAACACAGGATCAGCACACGAAGGTGCTTCTGTGTTCAAAAGAGAAGTATGGTTTTGTTTTGTTTTTTGCAGTTTCATACTTAGGTGGATGCTACATTGGTCCGATGTTGCATCTGTCCTTCCGGTGCCTCCACACTGAGAACCGAGCCACGAACATCACTGATGGTTCGGTTCTCTCACCTCCCCGAGCGGAGAGCTGCTGATTGTCAGTCAGCATCTCTCTGCTCTGCCTCCCCACGCTCACTAGAGTGCTGAGCTGTGGGGGGGGCGGGGAGCTGAGAGGCTGAGACGGGCATCAGTCCAGGTACCTGACGTATCCAGACTTTATTGTGATGACACAGTGCCTGGACTGATCTGTGTGACGTCAGCGAAGAGCGGAATTCAGACCGCTCTCTGCTGAAAACGGGTCACAGGAGTGCAAAACGCATTGCACGCCTGTGACCCAGAGGAGAAGCCCAGCCAAACAAACTCAGGCTAGACTTCTCCTTTAAGTGACAGCGGTCGGTGGGGAGCAGAGGGTTAATCCGGGAGGTGGCGGTACGGAGAACCACTGCGCTCCGGATGAAAAAAATCCCTGCTGACAGGAGTGGCACTGCAGTCAATCCTCGCTGTCAGTGAGAGGCAGAGAGAGGGGAGCTTCCAGCGCGCCCCCCTCCACTGCACAAATAGCACCCAGGGCAGGCCCCCCTTCTACCCCTGCCTCCTCCCACCCACACTGGGCTGCTATTGGAGGGAAGAGAACTAACTCCTCCCTCACGGCTCTCTACTCCGCCAGCAGTATCCTCCTGTTATCCAATTCCTTCTCTTACTGCAGAGAGTGACGTCACTCCTGTCAGTCAGCAGGCTGCCGGAGATTGGAGTCTTGCAGCCGGAGTTCTAGTAATTATCCAGATTAACCGGCAACTCCGTCCAAAAGTCAGCAAGTTCTCCTTACATCATGATGACCCTCCATTGACCTCACAGCACTGCCTCAGAGCAAACAAGTAAAGGATTGGAATGCCACATTGGCTCTGTTCATTTGTTAAACTTCCTTTTCCCTCTGCAAGGTTATGCGATGCTCGAATTAGGATTTTTTTGTAGAAAATCCTAATAGGGGCGGCCGCCCAGGCCAATGAGGACATGGTCTATTTTTGGCGGAGGGCGGGTGAATATCACGTCCTCCTTGGGTAGGTGCTAGGACTAGTGTCATGTGGTTTTTGTTCTCCTTGCTAGGGAAGTTTACTTAGCTCTCTACATAACAGAGAGGCTGCAATCGATTAGTGTACCCATTGGTTCTCAAGCTCAGTCCTCAAGTGCCCCCAACAGTTTTTTGGGAATTTCTCTTAGATAAAATAGCTGTCCAAAATACCAAGCCATTGACTCTGATTTAACCACTTCAATACAGGGCTTTTTGTACCTATTCAATACCGAGCCTATTTTGGCACTTCTCTCCTACATGTACAAATCATCATTCTTTTGCTAGAAAATTACTCAGAACCCCCAAACATTATATATGTTTTTTTAGCAGACACCCTAGGGAATAAAATGACGGTCATTGCAACATTTTTTCTTGCACAATATTTGCGCAATAATTTTTCAAACGCCTTTTTAAAAAAAAAAAAAATGGTTTCATGAATTAAAAAATAACAAAACAGTAAAGTTAGCCCAATTTTTTGGGAACATATGAAAGATAATGTTACGCCGAGTAAATAGATACCTAACATGTCACGCTTTAAAATTGCGCACACTCATGGAATGGCGCCAAACTTCGGTACTTAAAAATCTCCATAGGCGACGCTTAATTTTTTTTTACAGGTTACCAGGTTAGAGTAACAGAGGAGGTCTAGTGCTAGAATTGTTGCACGCGCTCTAACGCACGCGGCGATACCTCACATGCGTGGTTTGAACGGCGTTTACATATGTGGGCGACTTACGTGTGCATTCGCTTCTGATCGCGAGCTACCGGGGACAGGGGCGTTTTAATTTTTTTTTTATTATTTATTTATTTTACTTATTTATTTATTTTTTTACAATGATTTTCCTTTTTTTTTTTTTTTTTTTTTGATCACTTTTATTCCTATTACAAGGAATGTAAACATCCCTTGTAATAGGAATGTGTGTGACAGGTTCTCTTTATTGAGAGATGCGGGGTCAATAAGACTCCACATCTCTCCTCCAGGCTGGAAAGCATGAGAGCAGTGAAAAAATTTTCACTGATTTCATACTTACAGCCGCAACGGCGGCTTTGTTTACATTTTTGAGACCCGGGCGTGACGTCATCACATCGCGCCCGGGCCTCCGACGATCATAGAGATGACTGGTGACCATCTGGTCACCAGTCATCTCTATGCTCATCACGTGACTCCACCAACGATGCCGGAAGATTCGCTCCGGTTCCCCGATCGCACGGGGGAGCCCGGAGAAGCACCGGATGGCGGCGGGAGGGGGGGGGGTGTCCCCTCCCGCCGCCTATAAGAACGATCAAGCGGCGGAACCGCCGCTATGATCGTTCTTATGGTGCACAGAATCGCTGGCACTTCAAAAGGATATCTGAATGATGCCTCTAGCTGCAGGCATCATTCAGATATCCCCCTACAAAGCCGAGGACGTCATATGACGTCCACCCAGGATGGGAGATCCCATCTGTGGACGTCATTTGTCTATGGCTGGGTAGGGAAGTGGTTAAAGCACATGTGCAAGATGAAGGAAAACCTGGAAACATGGCCTGTTGGGGGTACTTGAGGTCTGAGGTTGAGAACCACTGGTGTAGCCTGCTCAGTGTGCTCAGCTGCTGGTTGGGTCTGCCTTTGACCTCCTCTGTATCCAAGTAACCTAGGAAGGTTCTGGATGAGAGGGCGGATGCTATGTGTAACACAGCATTATTATTAATGCCACTTTAGCCAATCTCAGAGAGGCATGCTGGGAGGAGGGTATATATTCTTTGGATGCACTGAGCACGAGGTCTTTCCCAGAAGTGGATTTTATCAGCTAGGGGAGAGGCTGCTGCCTCCCCTGGCACCTGCTGCCATGCTGCCTCAGGTGGGCGACCTGAGGGCCTGAAGTCAGAGTGAGTGACCCTTGCTCTACGGAGAGGGTGACCCTTGCTCTACGGAGAGGGTGACCCTTGCTCTACGGAGAGGGTGACCCTTGCTCTACGGAGAGGGTGAGCCTGGCTCTACGGAGAGGGTGAGCCTGGCTCTACGGAGAGGGTGAGCCTGGCTCTACGGAGAGGGTGAGCCTGGCTCTACGGAGAGGGTGAGCCTGGCTCTACGGAGAGGGTGAGCCTGGCTCTACGGAGAGGGTGAGCCTTGCTCTACGGAGAGGGTGAGCCTTGCTCTACGGAGAGGGTGAGCCTTGCTCTACGGAGAGGGTGAGCCTTGCTCTACGGAGAGGGTGAGCCTTGCTCTACGGAGAGGGTGAGCCTTGCTCTACGGAGAGGGTGAGCCTGGCTCTACGGAGAGGGTGAGCCTGGCTCTACGGAGAGGGTGAGCCTGGCTCTACGGAGAGGGTGAGCCTGGCTCTACGGAGAGGGTGAGCCTGGCTCTTCGGAGAGCTGGCTGAGAAGATCTGGTCTGGTATCACTGGTATAGAGTCAGTTGGAAGGAGGCTACATGCTGTCCCTGGACATTTTGTGTGTACAGACAACATAAAGGATCCATAGACTTGTGTTCCTAACCTCTTCTGGTGTGCTACAAGGGTCCAAACAAGGGAACACTGGCTAGTGTTCTGAAGAACTTTGAGGCCTTTTCAGGAGTGGATTGTACCAGCTAGGAGATAGGCTGCGGCCTCC
Organism: Rana muscosa; assembly: GCA_029206835.1. Taxonomy (NCBI): domain Eukaryota; kingdom Metazoa; phylum Chordata; class Amphibia; order Anura; family Ranidae; genus Rana; species Rana muscosa. The sequence continues at coordinate 421,287,900 of CM055123.1, read as the reverse complement.
CCTGGCACCTGGTGCCATGTGGCCTCAGGTGGGTAACCTGAGGGCCTGAAGTCAGAGAGCGTGACTCAGCAAGGACTTCACCAGAGCTTAACCGAGTAGATAAATGTGTTCCCATGCAGGTCAGTAGTTCTTAAAGTGGTTGTAAACCCTTCATATACCCAGGGAAGCGACTGGCCTCAGGTGATATAGAGATGAAACAAATCCTCTTACATAAGTTGTACCTGTTTATCTGCAGTTTTCTCTTCTCTACATCTGTTCAAATTGCTGAATGTATACAGCTTGTCTGTACTGTCAGAAAAAGAGGGTGGAGAGCTGAAGTTACACTTTGCAGAGCTCAGTGAGAAAAGCTGATTGGAGGGAAGGGAAGGGACCCCCCCTCTTACACAGCACACACAAACAGAGCTGAGGCTGTGACTCATAGGCTGTGTGCTGGAGCTCCCTCCCCTGTCACATTTTTTCTCTTTGTGTCAGGAAAACTTATGAGAAGTGATTCATGCATATAGCAAAGAAGGAGGCAACAGACAGAAATGACGCTTACTGCTCTTGACTGAGACAAGTACACACCATAGAGGGATATGCTTTGTTCATATTTCATGTCTGACTTTAAACGTACAGCAACCCTCCTATTCCTCCCCTCACAGCCACATCCTATTATTGTGTGACCAAAACCATCCAAATAATTCTTACTTTCATTTCCCAAAGTTATCCGTCTACAAGGAGACCTGTATAGATCAAATGACTCCACCAATGAGGATGGAGGAGGACCGGAGTCACATGACTGAGAAGATGCTAAATCTCACCCTGGAGATCATCTACCTGCTGACCGGAGAGGTGAGGAGGATTCTGGGAGGTCACATGACATCACTCTTATCTCTATTAATAATACACAGACCTGACCGGAGAGGTGAGGAGGATTCTGGGAGGTCACATGACATCACTCTTATCTCTATTAATAAAACACAGACCTGACCGGAGAGGTGAGGAGGATTCTGGGAGGTCACATGACATCACTCTTATCTCTATTAATAATACACAGACCTGACCGGAGAGGTGAGGAGGATTCTGGGAGGTCACATGACGTCACTCTTATCTCTATTAATAAAACACAGACCTGACCGGAGAGGTGAGGAGGATTCTGGGAGGTCACATGACATCACTCTTATCTCTATTAATAAAACACAGACCTGACCGGAGAGGTGAGGAGGATTCTGGGAGGTCACATGACATCACTCTTATCTCTATTAATAATACACAGACCTGACCGGAGAGGTGAGGAGGATTCTGGGAGGTCACATGACATCACTCTTATCTCTATTAATAAAACACAGAGCTGACCGGAGAGGTTAAATTAGGGATGGGCCGAACACCCCTTGGTTAGGTTCGCACCTGAACACCGTGAACAGGCAAAACATTTGTGCGAACCCTATTAAAGTCTATGGGACACGAACATAAAAAATCAAAAGTGCTAATTTTAAAGGCTTATATGCAAGTTATTGTCATAAAAAGTGTTTGGGGACCCGGGTCCTGCCCCAGGGGACATGTATCAATGCAAACAAAAGTTTTCAAAACTGACTTTTTTCAGGAGCAGTGATTTTAATAATGCATAAAGTGAAACAATAAAAATTAAATGTTCCTTTAAATATCATGTCTGGGGGGGGGGGGGGGTCCCCTTAGTCTGCCCGTAAAGTGGCACAGCTGTGCGATGTGTAGAACATGCTGCAGCAAAATTGCTATTCTAAAGGAAAAAATTTCATTCAAACTTGCTCGCAGCTATGATGTATTGTCGCCCCTCGGCAATATAGATGAAAAATACATTTAACAAAAAAAACGGTGTGGGGTCCCCCCCACAGTAGATTTTAAGGGGAACTCCACGCCAAAATTTATACAAGACTCTTATCCGAGCATGCAGCCTGGCAGGTCAGCATAAGGGGGGGGGGGGGGGGGGACGAGCTAGCGCCCCCCCCTGAACCATACCAGGCCACTTGCCCTCAACATGGGGGGTGGGGGCTCTATGCCCCCCACCCCAAAGCACCTTGTCCCCATGTTGATGGCAAGCGGCCTGGTATGGTTCCGGGGGGGGGGGGAGATTACTCATCCCCTCCCTTTCCTGGCCTGCCAGGCTGCATGTTCGGATAAGAGTCTGGTATGGATTTTGAGGGGGGACCCCAAGCCGTTTCTTTTCCTAATTCTGTCATAGGGTTCCCCTTAACCATTTCAATACACTGTATTATATACTCTGCACTACACTATATACCCTGCACTGTATTATATACTACATTGACTGCACTATATACTCTGCAATGTATTATATAGACTACGCTGACTGCACTATATACTCTGCACTGTATTATATATATACTACATTGACTGCACTGTATTATATATACTACATTGACTGCACTATATACCCTGCACTGTATTATATATATACTACATTGACTGCACTGTATTATATATACTACATTGACTGCACTATATACCCTGCACTGTATTATATATATACTACATTGACTGCACTGTATTATATATACTACATTGACTGCACTATATACCCTGCACTGTATTATATATATACTACATTGACTGCACTGTATTATATATACTACATTGACTGCACTATATACCCTGCACTGTATTATATATATACTACATTGACTGCACTGTATTATATATACTACATTGACTGCACTATATACCCTGCACTGTATTATATATATACTACATTGACTGCACTGTATTATATATACTACATTGACTGCACTATATACCCTGCACTGTATTATATATATACTACATTGACTGCACTGTATTATATATACTACATTGACTGCACTATATACCCTGCACTGTATTATATATATACTACATTGACTGCACTGTATTATATATACTACATTGACTGCACTATATACCCTGCACTGTATTATATATATACTACATTGACTGCACTATATACTCTGCACTGTATTATATATACTACATTGACTGCACTATATACCCTGCACTGTATTATATATACTACATTGACTGCACTATATACTCTGCAATGTATTATATATACTACACTGACTGCACTATATACCCTGCACTGTATTATATATACTATGCTGACTGCACTATATACTCTGCACTGTATTATATATACTACATTGACTGCACTATATACTCTGCAATGTATTATATATACTATGCTGACTGCACTATATACTATGCACTGTATTATATATACTACATTGACTGCACTATATACCCTGCACTGTATTATATATACTACATTGACTGCACTGTATTATATATACTACATTGACTGCACTATATACCCTGCACTGTATTATATATATACTACATTGACTGCACTGTATTATATATACTACATTGACTGCACTATATACTCTGCAATGTATTATATAGACTACGCTGACTGCACTATATACTCTGCACTGTATTATATATATACTACATTGACTGCACTATATACCCTGCACTGTATTATATATACTACATTGACTGCACTATATACTCTGCACTGTATTATATAGACTACGCTGACTGCACTATATACTCTGCACTGTATTATATATATACTACATTGACTGCACTATATACCCTGCACTGTATTATATATACTACATTGACTGCACTATATACTCTGCAATGTATTATATAGACTACGCTGACTGCACTATATACTCTGCACTGTATTATATATATACTACATTGACTGCACTGTATTATATATACTACATTGACTGCACTATATACTCTGCACTGTATTATATATATACTACATTGACTGCACTATATACCCTGCACTGTATTATATATACTACACTGACTGCACTATATACCCTGCACTGTATTATATATACTATGCTGACTGCACTATATACTCTGCACTGTATTATATATACTATGCTGACTGCACTATATACTATGCACTGTATTATATATACTACATTGACTGCACTATATACCCTGCACTGTATTATATATACTACATTGACTGCACTGTATTATATATACTACATTGACTGCACTATATACCCTGCACTGTATTATATATATACTACATTGACTGCACTATATACCCTGCACTGTATTATATATACTACACTGACTGCACTATATACTCTGCACTGTATTATATATACTATGCTGACTGCACTATATACTCTGCACTGTATTATATATACTACATTGACTGCACTATATACCCTGCACTGTATTATATATACTACATTGACTGCACTATATACCCTGCACTGTATTATATATACTACATTGACTGCACTATATACTCTGCAATGTATTATATATACTACATTGACTGCACTATATACTCTGCACTGTATTATATATACTACATTGACTGCACTATATACCCTGCACTGTATTATATATACTACATTGACTGCACTATATACCCTGCACTGTATTATATATACTACATTGACTGCACTATATACTCTGCAATGTATTATATAGACTATGCTGACTGCACTATATACTCTGCACTGTATTATATATACTACACTGACTGCACTATATACTATGCACTGTATTATATATACTAAACTGATTGCACTATATACTCTGCACTGTATTTTATTTTTATATATATATATATATATATACTGTATACTACACTGACTGCACTATATACTCTGCACTGTATTATATATACTACACTGACTGCACTATATACTCTCCATTATATTTTATATACTACACTGACTGCACTATATACCGTGAACCATATTCTAAATACTACACAGACTTCACTATATACTCTGAGCTGTATTATATACACTACACTGACTTCATACTTCCTGCCTAATCTCCATTCATTTACTATATACGGCCGCCGTGTAAGCAGCCTTATATAGTGTGGGGTGTGAACCCTGCCTTTGGCCAATCATGGCTTTCATAGCACATCGTGCTGTGATTGGCCAAAGCATACAGGTCAGTTGCATGCTTTGGCCAATCAGCGAATGTCCCGCGAGTGCCCCATATGTTCGTTTGTTCTACGAATAAACAAACACTCAATGTTCAACTTGAACATCGGGACCGTCCCTAATCTCTATTAATAAAACACAGACCTGACCGGAGAGGTGAGGAGGATTCTGGGAGGTCACATGACATCACTTTTATCTCTATTAGGGATGAGCTTTGTGTTCGACTCGAACATCGGCTGTTCGCCGATTTGCGAACATTATGGGCTGTTCGCGCCAAATTCGAGTGGCGCGTCACGGCCCATAATTCACTGCGGCATCGCAGTGCATTGCTGGCTGATGATTGGCCAAGCATGCACTATGACCCGCATGCTTGGCCAATCACAGCGCCGTCTGAACAGAGAGCCGCAATTGGCCAAAGCCAGGGTGGCTTTGGCCAATTATGGCTCAGGGGGTTTAGTACACGCCCCACACTATATAAGGCCGCCGGCTTGGCGGCCTTGTGTAGTGTGTTGGAGTTGTTTAAAGAGAGAGATATCAGAGACAGTATCATTTATATTGAGTTAGATAGAACAGGCAGGCGAGTCAGTTAGCTGCAGTTACAGTGTGTAGAGGATATATATGCATCCTAGGTGTTGTGTGTGTGTGTGTGTGTGTGTGTGTATATATATATATATATACACTGTATTAAGTTTAGCTAGATCCGTTCCTGGTTTTCTCTATACTGTGACAGGCAGGCAGGTGATTGTGCTAGCTGCAGTCAGTCAGTGTTTCACTTAGTGTACTGTGTGCTTTGCATAGCGTTCACCTAAAGCTCACCTGAATACAGTTAGTGACTAATATAGTGGTGATTTCATAATAAAACCACAGGCAGAGAGCTGCAAGTATTTTCAGTTAGTGTACTGTGTCCTCTGCACAGTGTTCACCTAAAACTAACTGAAGACAATTGCTGCTTTTCCCATACTAATACCACAGCAGGCAGTTGATTCTGATAGCTGCATTATAATCAGTATATATATATATATATATATATATATATATCGCTGCATTATGATCAGTACAGATATAGAGATATATATATATATATATAGCGGGTATGTACTTTCCCGGGTGTAAATTTGAATTTGGAAGTGACACCAGTGATGTGTGATTCACCGTGGCCCATTGGGTGGCGCTGTCGCGTTGGGTTGGATTATCGCTGTGTGCTGTCCTCCCTCGGCAGCGGTATGGTGGGGCAGGGAACCCGTCGTGCTTGCTGGGAGAGGTTATAAAGGGGGCCGGCCATCTTGATCACGGGGTCGAAGTCCCAGGCACCTTCAGCTTGCGGACGGTGGGTCGTGTCGCTCCTCTGGGTGGCTTAGGCCCAGAGGACAGCGGAGGTCGAGTTCCATCCCAGGCACCTTTAGCCTGGGGTGAGGTACTTAGATGGAGGTCCGGAGCTCAGTGCCCAACACTGGATTCCGCGAGGGAAGGAGATCCTAGGGTACCCAGGGATTGGGTACCCGAATCCGGAAGGCGCAATGGACCGGGGGGAGCTCCTCATTTGAAGACCCGGTGCAGCATATTGCCGGTGACAAGTGAGTCTCTTGTCGGAGACCGCCTGGAAGGAAATCTACCCTCGTGCGGAGACCAGGACGCACTTCTAGGAAGGGAAGTGGCAACTTACATTGTGTCTGGGCCTGTTCGCATCCACACCTCCTTTTCTGTTCTGTTCTATCAAGGGAGTTCAACTGTTTGTGTTCAGACAAGGAGAATAAAGGAGTGTTGAACTTTAATGGTGTGGAGCTCATTTTCTAACGGACATGGTTCACGGTGACTCTTGGAGGGAGGACCCAGGTGCACAGCACTGACCCGAAGGTAATACAAAACCGTTTCTTATACCGCACTAACACCTGTGGTGGAAGCCAGGCGTGGTGTCCCCGCTCCCTCCCCTCTAAGGTACCCCTAGACAAGAGAAAGACGAGACAAAGAGGGAGGTGGTCGCTACACGTGGGGGCTCGGGTCCGGTATAGTGTTTGTGTACCGCAGTGTTGAGGTGGAGACTAGCACTCAGCATCAGCAGCAGTCTTCAAGGGATCAATTGCAGTCCCAAGACACCCGTGGACTTGTACGTGGCTGGGAGGAGGTGGCTGCGGATCATGTCATCCTCAGTGACCCAGAGGACTCCGCACCGAATGCCTCAGCAAACCTATGCTGCATGGTCTCCCTGATCCTGCAAAGCCTGCGGAAGGATCTTCGTATTCGTGCGATCAAGGAGAGGGATCATTACTGGCTGGCAACCCTCCTTGATCCACCTTACAAGGGTAAGGTTGTGGACCTTATCTTTCCGTCGCAGAGGATGAAGCATCTTTGGGAGGCCTTGCAGAAAGGTCTGTGCAACGCGTTCCCAGAGACTGGGGGGTTACAAATTCCTGGTCCTGGACAACTTGTTGCTGAGGCTTCGGGCAGTCAAAGAAGGAGCGGTGGAGAAGGTGGCCGTCTGACCCGATGCGTTCAGACAATTTTTTAGTACACGGCCCCAAGGTATGATCGGTTCCAGCAACCATCGCCAGCGTCTGGTTTACATGGTGCAGGAATACCTAGGGGCAAGATCAGACTTGGACACCTTTCCCGCCGAAAATCCTCTGGGTTACTGGGTCTTGAGGATGGATCACTGGCCAGAGCTTGCACAGTATGCAATTGAGCTACTGGCCTGTCCTGCATCCAGCGTTCTTTCGGAACGCACATTCAGTGCTACTGGAGGCTTTGTAACCGATCACAGGGTGTACCTGTCCACCGACTCGGTCGATCGACTGACCTTCATAAAACTGAATCAGTCTTGGATCACCACCAGCTACCAAGCACCTGATGCTGATGTAACCGAATATTTTTTTCGGAAATGTCAGATCCCTTCAAGACTGCCTATGCTGATGCTGAGTGACTATCCTGTTATGCCGAGTGACTATCCTCTTCCTCCTCATGCTGATGGCTTGTAAGAACAATTTTGGTTCTGGGCACCGCCACCAGTGGCTAAGGCCCAATTTTTCTGCCCCTGTTTAACAGGGGCGTGTAATTACAATTTTTGATGCAATACTTTGCAGCAGGTCTCATTGCTGCACTCCAAGTGAGGGGTTGCAGTGTTGTGGCACCAGTGCCTAAGGCCCAATTTTTGTAATTACAATTCTTGATCTAATAATTCACAGCTGGGCCCATTCCTGCGCCCACCAAGAGTAACTGTGAGGAATTAGTGTTGTGGCAACACCACCACCACCAAAAGCCCAATTTTTCCTACCACTGTTCAACAATGGCATGTAAATACAATTCCTGATATAATAGTTGACAGCAGGGCATTCCAGCACCCACCAAGAGTAACTGTGAGGGCTCACAGTGTTGTGGCAACAACAACACCTAAGGGCCAAATTTCTGCAGAGTATATACGGCAGGCCCCTACTTTCAAACATCCAACTTACAAACTACTCCTACTTGCAAACGGAAGGAGACAACAGGAAGTGAGAGGAAATCTACCCCTAGGAAGGGAAATTCTCTCCTGTAAGAGTTAATATGGGAAAAAGGTGTCTCCTCTCTACTGATGCTTTATCACCAATCCTTGTTTCACTAAAAACCCCAAATTTTTCAAAAACATTTGTCATTGGGATGGAAAGTGAGGTGAAATCTTCTGAACAGGGGCACAGGCAGCAAAACAAATGTTAGAGGGGTGATAACCCTTACCTATGTTCTCCAAAAAGCTTAAAAATAGATTTTTTGGGCTAGATCTACACTTAAAAAATGTACCTGTTCCAAATTACAAACAGATTCTACTTAAGAACAAACCTACAGTCCCTGTCTTGTTTGCACAGCCTGTATACTGCTGTTCAGAGTATATAGGGCTTTTTTTTAATTTGGGTGTGGGGTTCCCCTTAATATCCATACAAGAGTAAGTGGCTGGTAGTGGGCTGGGGAGGGGGTACCCATGCCATTTTTCTCAATGATTTTCATCCGTATTGCCAGGACCAGACATTACATTAAAGCCAGTTCTAAACGCGGGAAACATGCGCCACTTCACAGGCATACTATAGACACCCCCCAGGTACGATATTTAAAGGAATGTTTTACTTTTTTTTTTTTTTCACTTTAAGCATCATTAAAATCACTGCTCCCGAAAAAATTGCAGTTTTTAAAACTTTTTTTTGCATTGATACATGTCCCCTGGGGCAGGACCCGGGTCCCCAAACACTTTTTAGGACAATAACTTGCATATTAGCCTTTATAATTAGCACTTTTGATTTCGAACGTTCGAGTCCATTGTATTTAATAGGGTTCTAAAGTTTACGCAAACTTTCGGTCCGTTCGCAGGTTCTGGTGCGAACCGAACCGGGGGGTGTTCGGCTCATCCCTAATCTCTACTAATAAAACACAGACCTGACCGGAGAGGTGAGGAGGATTTTGGATTGTCTTACATGATTTTCCTATTGGTTCCTCAATGTAGAGATGTCCTCTTGTGAAGTCTGGTGATCATATGACCATCACAGTGCCTCCATGTGACTCCCTAAAACCTGAGAGACACAACATGGAGAAGATTCTAGAAGTCACCAAGATAATGATGGAGCTGCTGACAGGAGAGGTGAGCGGTGCCGGGAATTCTGGGACATTATCCAGTAAGAGACAAGGGATGTGTCTGGATGGTGACTGTATCATTGTGTGTGTCAGGTTCCTATAAGGTGTCAGGATGTCACTGTCTATTTCTCCATGGAGGAGTGGGAGTATTTAGAAGGACACAAGGATCTCTACAAGGACGTCATGATGGACAATCAGCCGCCCCTCACATCACCGGGTAAGAGGAGACTTTATTGTAAAGGAGAGAGCAGTACGGAGGCTCCACCTAGATCCCCCATCATCTGATAAACACATAGAAACAATGTATTCAGTCAGTGTGTGTGTTTCCTACAGATGGATCCAGTAATGGGAACCCACCAGAGAGATGTCCCCTTCCTCTGTATTCCCGGGATTCCACACAGGAAGGTCACACCATCCCCCACCATCATCAGGTAGATGAGGAACAATCATTGATAGTTATGATTTATACACAAACATGTTTGTTACAATAAATGTTTTATTATATATTCAGAGTCAAAATCTTGGGGATTACAATATTATTGTTAAGGAAGAGTATAAAGAGGAGGATGAGGAGTATGGAGTGATGGAGGAGTTTTCAGAAGGACACAAGGATATGATGGAGCCACCTAATACCAGGAACCCCCCAGAGAGATGTCCCCGTCCTCTGTATTCCCGGGATTCCACACAGGAAGGTCACACCATCCCCCACTGTTACAAGGTTAGTCGGATGGAGCATTTAGAACATGGATTCTTGGAGATGTTGGATTTTTTTTTTTTTTTTTATGTAAGCTCATATTTTACAGATGATATTCTCTCATTTTCTTGGTTTAGGGTGAAGATCCAATCGATATAGAATTTGAGGTGAAATCAGAAGAAGAAGAGAGGTATGTGAGGGATGATAAGCAGTCTATGGAGGAGGATGGAATAACGGGGACATTTATAGAGGAGGACACTCCTACAGAGATCAGCACAGGTGGGTCATTAACACTAAATCCATTCCTCCACCCATACTGCTCACTGATTGGTCCAGAGTAGGGCGGGGACTGGGTGATATCAGCCTCTAATCCCCTGGTCACTTTCCTGAGCTGTGTTCCCCGTCCTGTGTTTCTCTCAGATAATCTTTGTATTTCTATTTTAGTAGATGGACGGGAGATGAGGAAAACCTCAGAGGATTGTCTCACTTTGTCTCCAGACTGTAAAGTAGAAGATGAGGACATCACACAGTATAGTCCAGGAGAAAACCCGACTACCTCAAATGTCCATCCGGCACCACACAGTGTAGATGGACCATCGTATTCCTCTTATCCTGAGGAACCTCAGACTGTGCGGGACGGTGCCGGACCATCGTATTCCTCTTATCCTGAGGAACCTCAGACTGTGCGGGACGGTGCCGGACCATCGTATTCCTCTTATCCTGAGGAACCTCAGACTGTGCGGGACGGTGCCGGACCATCGTATTCCTCTTATCCTGAGGAACCTCAGACTGTGCGGGACGGTGCCGGACCATCGTATTCCTCTTATCCTGAGGAACCTCAGACTGTGCGGGACGGTGCCGGACCATCGTATTCCTCTTATCCCGAGGAACCTCAGACTGTGCGGGACGGTGCCGGACCATCGTATTCCTCTTATCCCGAGGAACCTCAGACTGTGCGGGACGGTGCCGGACCATCGTATTCCTCTTATCCTGAGGAACCTCAGACTGTGCGGGATGGTGCCGGACCATCGTATTCCTCTTATCCTGAGGAACCTCAGACTGTGCGGGACGGTGCCGGACCATCGTATTCCTCTTATCCTGAGGAACCTCAGACTGTGCGGGACGGTGCCGGACCATCGTATTCCTCTTATCCTGAGGAACCTCAGACTGTGCGGGACGGGGCCGTCCTTCCAACAGATAAGAGCTTTATCTGTATGGATTGCGGGAAGTGTTTCCGTTTGAAATCCGCTCTTAATGTTCATAGAAGATCTCACACGGGGGAGAAGCCGTATTCCTGCCCCGAGTGCAATAAATGTTTTTCCATGAAGTCCCATCTAACTGCACATCAAAGATCACACACAGGAGAGAAGCCATATTCCTGCCCTGAGTGCAAAAAGCTTTTTACCATGAAGTCCCATCTATCCATACATCAAAGATCACACACGGGTGAGAAGCCGTTTTCCTGCACTGTGTGCGAGAAAAGTTTTTCACACAGATCCAATCTTTACAGACATCAGAGATTACACACGGGGGAAAAGCCGTATCCCTGTCCTGAGTGCGGGAAATGTTTTCCAGAGAAGTCCAATCTTTACAGACATCAGAGATTGCACAGGGGTGAGAAGCCGTATTCCTGTCCTGAATGTGGGAAATGTTTTTCAAATAGTTCCAGTCTTTCCACACATCAGAGATCGCACACGGGGGAAAAGCCGTATTCATGTCTTGAGTGCGGGAAAAGTTTTGCAGATAAGGCCAATGTTTATACACATCAGAGGTCTCACACAGGTGAGAAGCCGTATTCCTGTGCAGAGTGTGGGAAAAGTTTTTCTGTTAAGTTACGTCTTGATACACATCAGAGATTGCACACGGGGGAGAAGCCGTATTCCTGTCCTGTGTGTGGGAAATGTTTTTCAGAGAAGTCCAATGTTTACAAACATCAGAGAACTCACATGGGTGAGAAGCCACTTTCCTGTCCTGAGTATGGGAATGGTCACTCACAGAAGTCCTCTGTTTACAGTCATCCGAGATTGGACACGGAGGAGAATAAACTTTCCTGTACTAAGTGAGGGAAATGTTCCTCACTGAAGTCCTGTCTTCCTGTACATCAGGGGTCCCACACAACCCTTGAGGTGTATTAGTGAGTGCGGGAAATGTCTTGTATATGAATGTTTCTGGACATGTGGGGGAGAAGCACACCCTGATATACACCTCAGATATACTCCATGGCTGATCTTCATCATGGAAGAAACAGTTCATAAGGTGATGTTGAATTATAATCAATATGGATTACTAATGAGATATGCAGACAACCTGATGAAGCCCCAACCACAGGTTTAGATGTTCAGAGAGAAAATGGTTTCTTTGACCCCTTTCATCTGATCATCAGCCCTCCACCATCCATCAATCCCTCTTCTTCTGATCCCCCAACTGAGACCTTTGCATGTTTGTTTGAGAAAGGATCCCTCCATATCTCTCTTCTGATCATCAGCCCTTCACACCTCCTCTCCAGGTCACACCACAAGCTGCTTTCCCTGGGTGTGGCTCTAAACTCAGCGCTAATCAATTGATTGGTAATTACCAACTTAAACAAATATGGGATTTTTAAGGTGCTAAAACAAGTACAATTCTTTAAAAAAATATTTTCTTTATTACGTTTCCATTAAAATCTTATTCAAATATAACATATACAGCAGAAAATATTGATGTCTCTCCTCTCCATAAAGGCTACACTGTTGCTTTCCTCAACATGTTTCGTCATCAACGGCTTCATCAGGAGGAGCGTTAAGTAATAAGCACATGGTGACCAGCCCATAGTAAAAAATTTGTCATTACTTTGATGTTAAATACCGGTGTTAGTGTAGCAACTAGCTGCCATAACCCAGGTATCGTTTTTTACTATGGGCGATTCTGTCTAAGGAAAAGTTGTCCCACTGGCGCATTTGCCACTGGATCACTTTCGGGGGACGGCGGGAGAAGTGACCCGCTGCTTTCCGGTCGTTTCTGGGCTTACCAGAGCCGTCCGGAAAGCTCAGAAGGGATCCGATGCGTCCGTTTGCTGGGCAGGAAGTCGAGTGAGGTCATAATAGCCCCCCACCCATCTCTCTGCCCTTGGAGGACCAGGTAGACCTCTGGCGTCACTTCTGGTTCTCGGGCAAAAGCACATGATTTTTTTTTTCTTTCTTAAAGGGGTTGTAAAGGTACATGTTTTTTTCACCTTAATGCATCCTATCCGACAATACCGCCCCCCCCCCCCTCCCCGAGCCTCCGTTTTACTTACCTGGCCCCTCGAAAGTCCTGCCCTCGTTCTTGTCACCCCCCTCGGTTCTCAGCCTGGCCGCCCATTGGCTACACTGGATGGATTGAAAGCAGCGCAGCCATTGGCTGGCGCTGCTGTCAATCACATCCAATGGGGGGCGGGGCCGAGTGATACAGTCGGCGGCTATGGCCGCTGCTGTATCACGGGAGCACGCCCACAATAACTCCACACAATGCTCGCTCGCTCGCATGAGGGTGTGGAGTCCTTGCGGGGAGGAGCCGAGACAGCCGCCGAGGGACCCCAGAAGATCGGGGCCACTGTGTGCAAAACAAGCTGCACAGTGAAGGTAAGTATAACATGTTTGTTATTTTTTTGCAAAAAAAAGGGAAGCTTTAGTGTCCCTTTAAAGTCAAATTGCAAGGAAGAAATTTTTTTTTTCTTCTTTTTGCTTTTAAAGGTAGAGCAGAGATTTGGGGTCTTTTTGACCCCGATCTCTTAATAAAGAGGACCTGTCATGCTTATTTATTTTACAAGGGATGTTTACATTCCTTGTAATAGGAATAAAAGAGATAAAAAAAGGGTGAAGTAAAATAGATAAGATTTATTTTTTTAAAGCACCCCATTCCTCTGTGTTCACGTTCAGAAGCGAAAGCATACGTAAGTCGCACCTGCCATTTTATTCTCTAGGTAGAGTCTCTGCTAAAAAAGAAAAAGTATATAATGTTTGCGGGCTCTAAGTAATTTTCTAGCAAAAAATACTGATTTTAATTTTTAAACAACAAATGTCAGAAAAAGGCTTAGTCTTCAAGTGGTTAAAAAAAAGTATACAGCAGAAAATATTGATGTCGCCAAAAAAGGTTGCTTTCCTCAACATGTTTCGCCAACAAAGGCTTCATCAGGAGATGTGTCGCCAAGTATTAATGAGCTGGTATACAAATAACATATACATGTATGTAAAAAAAAAAAGAATTCATATTTATATACCTTTCATTTATCCAATCAACAAATTAAATTGTCATGTAAGCATGTATGAACATTCTGTGGAATTTAATTAAACTCCTCTTCTTCTATGTTTAGAAGACCTACAGAAACCTACAAGTGTCCTGTTTTATTTTTAATGCATGGTGGTGGTGCAAAATGAACAAAAACCATTACGTGTACAAAAAAGTGCATGTGAATGTGAAAACACACCCCAAAAAAAGGGCACTTAAGGGTGTGCTTTTATCTACCCCCCAAAAGGGGCAGGACCTTACCCTAAACCCCCGGGGACAGGAACAAGGTTAAAAACTTAGTCCATCTAGCCAAAAGGCTCGGCGGCCCCCTCTACTTATGGCCAGCCAAAGTCAACCAACGAAGTAGTAGGTTGAGGGGCTCTCATGAAGAGAGACCCCCCAGTTCAGGAACCTAATGGCCACACATTCTCCCCCCGGACTTTAAGGTAGGCCTGAGGACTCGCACCTTCCATCCAGTGGAAAAAGACACAAAAGGGAAAGAGTGACAAATGTGAACTTAAACATAAATAGTGGCCGTGCAATGTACACTGGCTAGGCCCTGAGACCTGGTAGCAAAAATTGCCCCATACTTATCCAAAAGCCCATGAGGCTCAGTGCCGAAAAAGTATTCAGTGCTGTGACCATGTGTCACGAACTGTCAGGAACCATAAACCAGGCAGAGACAGAAAATGCAGTTAAAATCACACCTTTAATGAAATAGCAAAAATAAAACAGATCAGGAACGTAGTCAAAAACAGAAGCCAGGGTTTGGAAGCCAGAGCGGGGAATTAGACGAGCCGGGTCAGGAAACCAGGAGTCATCATTGTCAGCTCTACTCAACTCTGTAGGTGGGTAGAGCTGGTAGTTGCAGTCCTTGGAACAGGATGCAGGAGCAACTTGGCACCAGAGCATGGGACGGAAGCAAAACCAGGAGACAAGCAGCAGTCAGCGACACTGAATCAGCTGGCAAAGCAGGCCAAGGTCATTAGCAGCCGGGCAATGCGGTACAGAGTCAGAAGGCAGATTAGATCCAGTACACAAGCCAAGGTCGGAGTAGTAGTTAACAGAGCAGGAGCAAAGTCCAAAGGCAAGCCGGGTCACACATGGGTAAGCAGGTACATCAGGTCTTCGAAACACAAGAACAAGCTGTAGACCTTTTATCAACTGCACATTGGTAGACCAGTTTAAATAGGCCACTGGGCGACCAAGTACTAATTGGTATGTGTCAGCAAGCGGTTAATGTATCAGTACTCATAGAAGAGGTAGCACAGCACCCGGAATTATACGACCCGAGACTCCCCAGCTATTGTGATGCATCCCAAAACAAAACAGATCTGGCAACAAGTCACCCAGTGGGTATTAAACTTTGACTTGGAAAAACTGTCCTCCAGGGGGCAGGATATTAAAAGCCCTTTGGCAGTTAGGTAAGTGGCATGCAATTTTCACCCAAATACCATAGCTTTCCTTCTACCCTGAGTAGCACCAAGACTTTGAGGGTTGTGTGAAGAATGGATGAAATTGTAAAACTGTGATGAAACGTTCAGGGCATGACTAAGTTGGTGATGTGGACCACTATTGGTTGGGCATGAATGGACAGAGGGCTGCACTGACCCGGTCGGGGGGTTGGATAGAAACTAGAAAGCCTATGGTGTATGTGCCCCTGGAGTGGCAGTCCAGGGGTGCCATAAAATCACTGTGAGTGAGGGTCACTCTGATTTGTGGCACCACGGTCACTGCACCAGTACACGCTTTTTTAGCACCTGCCTCCTGGGCTGGGCCTTCTGGCTGGGAGGATTTTTTTTATTCCTGGCCGGAGGGCCTGGATATTATATTGCACAATGGCCACTTTTCACTCTCCTCTCCACTTCTTTCCTCCCCCACTTTATTTTATTTATTCCTTTGTTTGTCACTTTTTGTATTTTTGTGTTTGTACACGGTTTGTTGCACTGTGTGACTGGTAGGGTGTAGGTCCTCGGGCCTGCCCTGAAAGTCTTGGAAGGGAGTGGACATGGCCTTCTGGCTTAGTTCGCCCTCTCTCATGGGGTCTCCCTTCGGGGGAGCCCCACCTAGTACTTGGGTGGGTCTGTTTTCGGCAGACCCTCCAGAGAAAGGGGTCCGTCTGATTTTGGCCGGATGGACCAAGTGTAAGTACCCTTGTCCCCGTCTGGGGCCTAACGCCCCGGGGGGATTCATGGCAAGGCCCTCTGATTTTAGAGGGCTTGTGTACACCCGTTGCCCGTTTTTGTGTCCTATCTTTATGTTGTGCACATTTTTTTGGCACCGAGTGAAGTTTTTTTGAGTGTGTTTCACACGCCATGGGCTTTCAAAAAAATGTGTGCTTAGTGAGTCTGCCAGGTCACTGTTTTGACTAAATTTGGGTGAAAAACACCCGCTCCAGTGACCTGTCACACCTAATACATTTTATTTTTTGAATATCCTTCCATATATCCAATTATATTAACCCCTAGCAACTTGTAATATTCTTTCCTCTGATTAGTGACCTAATACATTTTATTTTTTGAATATCCTTCCATATACCCGGTTATATTAGCCTCTAGTAATTTGTAACAATTTTTCCTTATGCTCATTAGACCCCAATACGTTTGTCCCCAACTAAACATCTCCCCTTTTATTACTTCAAAATTCCTCGCCTGGCCCAGCATAGGCTTGATGGGGGCCGGGTGTTTTTCTGCCTCCCAGGGTTGCGATGTGCGGCAGTCCGTCCATCCCCCTCACCCGATGGTGAAGGCGGGGTCCGGCCTCCCACACATCGACGTCATGCATCAAAGCCGCGTACGTGACGTCAATGACGTTCCTTTCCATCCTCGCCCGCAGACGAGATGGGCGGGTACCCACTGCTAACGGCCCATCCGCACGCAGATGGGATCTCTTTCCCCGCCCCTCTCGTGCTGTCTGGCCAATCCTGCATGACGTTGACAGGGAATATAAAGCGGCCTGGGACGACTGGTGGTTTATCTGCTTGATTCAATCACATGGAAGCACACGCAGATCTGAGTCGTTTTTCACACATATCATTCTCAGATCAACATTGGGGCTTATTCATCCCCCTAATTCACATATTTTACCGAGAGCTTTGTCATCACCTTCTGGTTGCAACCAATCAACTTGGAGATGAGGTGTCCTTCCATATTGTGTTATTGCACTTTGTAGGCAGCAGTTGAGATAATGCCCGGTGGTTTGTGGACACGGACTCTTGAAGGTACAGTTTTACCAGTTTTGAATTTCCTCTAGGCCGGGTGAGACACTTGTCTAGGTCTGATGGACGCAGTTTAGTAAATTGTGTGAATATTTATCCGTTATGCCCTGTACACACGATCGGTTTTACCGATGAAAACAGTCCGATGGACTTTTTTGATCGGACAAACCGATCGTGTGTGGGGCCCCATTGGTCTTTTTTCCATCGGTGAGAAAAAATAGAACATGTTTTAAATTTATCCGATGGAAAAAAAAAACGATAGCAAATTCCGATCGTCTGTGTGGAACTCCATCGGAGAAAAAACCCACGCATGCTCAGAATCAAGTCGACGCATGCTCAGAAGCATTGAACTTCATTTTTCTCGGCTCGTCAGAGTGTTTTACGTCACGGCGTTTGGGAAGGTCGGATTTTTGACTGATGGTGTGTAGGCAAGACTGATGGAAGTCAGCTTCATCGGAATTCCGATAAAAAAAATCCATCGGATTTGAATCCATAGGAAATCCGATCGTGTGTACAGGGCTTTAGTCATATGGTATTCCATTAAATGAAAGGTCTAATTTTGAGACCCACCCACCATCTGAGGCAGTGGCCTTGTATGTAAGACACTGGACTAGCAAGTAAAAGGGTTGCAAGTTCGAGTCCCCAGGTGGCCACCTTTTCAGATTCATTTATTAAAATTGCAAAAAACCTAAAGCAACCAAATCGCCTTTCAGAGGTCTTGTCCTTTCGTATTAATTGCTATGGATTTTTGAACTTTGTAGGCAGCAGTTGAGTGCTCTGGGGTTCATGGCAATGGACTCTTGAAAGTACCGTTTTATAGACTTGTGCACAACGGAAAAATTTGTTTCGGTTCGTTTCTTGTGCACAACGGAAAAATTTGTTTCGGTTCGGTTCGTTTCTTTTCGGTCCTGTTGATTCGTAATTGTGCTAGACGGGATTTTTCGTGTTCGGACTAATTCGTATTTTCGCAAGCGACATTTTTCGTTGAATTGGAATGATTCGTATTAATGTAAGCCTTATTTTTAGTTGATTTATAATTCGTACTTTCGGTAGAGTACATTGTTTTTCGTTGATTCTGAACACATATATAGTGCCGTTGTACGTCACCGCGCTTTGCTCGAGCATTTTTTTTTCAGGATAGTGTGTAGGCATGGCAGGCTTGAGAAGAATCACGTTGAGAAAAACACAGTTTTTTTTCAATGGCATTAAAAGCGGTCGTGTGTACCCGGCGTTATTGTGCTTCGAATGGATTCGTACATTCGTAACTTTTTTCAGAACGAATTATGCCGAAAACATTCGGGCATTCGCTATTTGCGGATTCGGTTTTATTCGTAATTGCTTTGTTCGGAAATTCGAATGTCCGAAAGTTGCTAAATTCGGACGAATTTCGATTCGTTACTAAACGAATTGCACAAGCCTACCGTTTTACCAAATAAGAATTTCCTCTAGGCCAAGTGGCAGACTAGTCTAGGGTCTGATGGTAGCGATTTCTTCAAATATTCTCACTATAGAAAAGGAGAGGTATTTGGAACCTTGAGTGAGGTCATGCCATGTCAAATAGAAACAAGATCAATACATGAATGAAGTTACAATACATAATTTATTATTGCAAACTAAAACTCATGCCAGATTTCTTCAGAAAAACATTGTATCGAAAAAAAAAAGGTAGTCACATGACTTACACGAAGATATGCTGCTCAGAACATGCAATACAATTGGTGAATAGATATGATAAATGTACATAAAAAGATAAAAATACATAATGAGACCAGGTATCACTTGACATCTAGTGGCACTCAACGCGTTTCTTGGCATTTCAGCCATTCATCAGGAGTGTAATGATCTAATATACTAGAAAGGGAAATAAATATTGGTTATTAACCACTTCAGCCCCGGACCATTTGGCTGCCAAATGACCAGGCCACTTTTTGCGATTCGGCACTGCGTCGCTTTAACTGACAATTGCGCAGTCGTGCGACGTGGCTCCCAAACAAAATTAAGGTCATTTTTTTCCCCCACAAATAGAGCTTTCGTTTGGTGGTATTTGATCACCTCTGCGGTTTTTATTTTTTGCGCTATAGACATAAATAGAGCGATAATTTGGAAAAAGAAGCAATATTTTTTACTTTTTGCTATAATAAATATCACCAAAAAATATATATAAAAAAAAAAACGAATTTCTCTCAGTTTAGGCCGATACGTATTCTTCTACATATTTTTGGTAAAAAAAAATTGTTTGCACAAAAGTTATAGCGTCTACAAAATAGGTGATCGTTTTTTTTTTCTTTCAAATTATTTTATTTTCAGAAATACAAAAGTTTACAATAAATCACATAACATATCAATATAGACATAACCTAGTAGATGTCATAAGGAACAAAAAAAAAAAGGAATTTCAGTGATGGGGGGGATAGAAATCCCCCCCCCCCCTTCAGATTTGAGAAGGAGAAAAAAAAAAATCTGATCGTACATTGTAATGAGATATGGGAGTATCAAAAGTTAAACAATTAAATTTTTTTATAAAAAAATAATATATGCGTCTTAAAAATATAAAATGCATTAACAGCGCTAAGAGAGAATAATTTAAAAAATTTGATGTGAGAGAGAGAGAACTCCTTATATAAGCTAAAAATAAGGACACTTAAGCCTCGTACACACGGCCGAGAATCTCGTCAGGAAAAAACCCGTCGTTTTTCCCTGATGAGATTCTTGACACGAATCTTGTTCCGGCCGAGCGTACACACGCTCGATTCAAAAGAACCGCCGTTCTTTTGAATGGAACGAACGGGGTGACGTCATCAACTACGATGAGCGTGCGCTCGTCACATTCCATGCCATCGCCGCCATCTTGCTACACCCTACCTATGCCTAGGAAGCTACCGCGCATGCGTCTAAGTCATTTCGTGCATGCGCGGGTTTCCACGGCGACAGGTAAGCGTACACACTCTCTGGTTTCTCGTCGGGAAACAGGCCGACAGAATCTTGACGAGAAAATAGAGAGCAGGTTTTCTATTTTTCTCGTCAAGATTCTGGCCTGTTTTCTTGACGAGAAACCTGAAAGCCTCGTACACACGACCGATTTACTCAGCAAGAAAGCTCTGCCAGCAAGATTCTTGCTGGTTCTTGCCGAGATAACCGGTCGTGTGTACGAGGCTTGTCAGGAGCGGAAACCTCTCGACATACTTAAATACACTCTGAACCAAACCCTAGATTACTAGGTTAAAATAAATCGCTCCACAGAGGGCGTGGTCTACATGCTTCAATGCCCCTGTGGATTGCAGTATGTGGGCAGAATGGTGCGTTTGAACGAGCATATAGGAAACATTAGTCGGGGTTTTACAAAACATTCTGTGTCAAAGCACTATTTAACTGTTCATAATAGAGATCCCAGCAACACAATCTTTTTGGGCATTGATAAATATAACCCTCATTGGAGGGGTAGCAACTTGGTCCGCTGTATTTCCCGACTGGAGATGTCGTGGGTGCATAGGATCAAGTGCTATACCCCTTTTGGTTTAAACATAGACGTAGATGTCAATTGTTTTATTGACAATTCATGATTGACATATGTCCATGAGTCCATCTTGGTTTAGATTTTCGTTTTCCATCCTTTATTGAGGTGAAGGCTGATGTTGGGAATTCCCATTGGCTTCGGCCATGGGGGGTCTTTATATGTTTTAGATACCATGAGCATCCTTGATATCTGGCCAGATTGTATTTACATGGTATTAATCATATTGATTATTTGAATATTCAATATCCATTAATGATCTCTATTTTTGGTATTTTTATGTTTTTGCTTTGTGTTTTTTATAGCATCCGGCTATTAGTTATTTTTAGCTGGATGTCCTTTTACTGTGTTCTTATTCTAATACATAGTCGTATACATTTTCAGATTGTTTAGATATTACATTGTCGCTGTAAACTCGATGTCAATCTCGGGACGGCGTGAGTTGCCTTTCTATTAATAATTACACCCTTTTTTCCATTAGTCTTATGGCCCTTCGCTATTTTTAAATTTTTAGTTTTAGTTATTTTTATTTATTATTTAACCTGCAATTTGGTTTAATTTTTGCACATTCACCTTACTCATTGCAGTGTATTTTGAATATCCTATCCCTTTTCCAAGATGGCGACGTCTTCATATGAACCGCGGTTCACATCGAGGCTTGGTTAGGTGGGAACACTATTTATTGCAGCACGTCAGCACGCCGCCCGTATCCCGTGAACACGTCTGCTTGTGACGAAACACGTAGGGAGAAGTCGAGTGCTTAGGGAGGAGTCGAGTGCTGACGTCACCGCGCCCACGCAATCCCGGAACTGTACGGGCTGTTTTTACTGTGAGCCGGCCGGCTTGTATTCGCTTCCTTCATCTGACATTTTGTAAGTGTCCATTTTTTTACTATGCCGAATAAAGTGTGTAAGGATTTTTTCCCTTGATTTATTGTCATACTGGGATCGTACGTCCACTAACCGTGAGTCGCCACTTTCTGGTCAGGACGCCATTCCTATTGTTGGACGCTGTTGCCAGACACCCTTGGCTGGGGAATCAGCCACAGGCGTATTTGGATCCCCTGTCATAAGGGATCATTTAACTGCGGTAAGCGGCAGTGTGTTTACCGGTGAAGGCTTTCTATCCATCACTATTTCTTTGGTGTTTTATCCATCACGGACTGTACCGAACACGGTGGAGGACCCCTTCGCTGAATTTAATTGCATTGCATTTATGAACTTTAATATTGTGTTTTTTGTGTGTCATTCACATTATTCACAGTGTCCATTTGAAGAGCTTCTGTGTTCTTTAATTTTTACTTCACATGTCATTGCATGATGGTTAATATCGTTGTATGTGCCACAGACAGAGTTTAATTATTAATTGATGCGAATCCTGTGGCCTTATTATTATTATTTAGATATATATATTTTTTTAATTAATATTTTTAATTAATCTTTTTTCTTACGTATCACTTACTCATTGTTCACTTGATTAGGGTGGTCCCTTTTATGACACTTCATGTGTGTTATTTGACCCACGTTTTTATATTATACCTTATAGGGTATGTATGTATATTCTACCTTATATGTGTATTATACCATATTATATGTATGTATATTATACCTTATATGTGTACATCGGACACTTTTTTTTTTCATTGAACAAAGGTGTTTATGGAGTAAAAAAAAAAAAAAAGTCCATACTAAGTCAGCATGACATTCACATATACATAGGTCACAAAAGAAAATATCCATGAAACCGGTGGTACATTCAAAACGGTTATAGCAGGTAATGCATAATAGTGTGTACTTGAACAAAGCCATGAGAATATAAACATGAGATCTAACAAAGGGGTAAACGGCCCAAACAGTTTCCACATTAGGGACTCAGGATGGGTCTACCGTTAACTGCAGGTCTCTGTGTATATACATTTTTTGTAGGGCAGGGTTACATTTACCTTCGCCTTCCACTCTGAAAAACTGGGGGGTGAAGACCTCATCCATCTCCTGGCAATAATCTTTCTGCCTGAGAATAGGGTTTCGTGTGGAAATATCTTGGTATATTTGTCCATACCGTCAGGAAATATCCCGAGTATACATTGTTTTGGATCAAGTGCTATGGGAGAGCCAATGACATCATGGAGGAAAGTCACAATTTGCCTCCAAAGGTCTTGAATTTTCAAACAAGCCCAGAAGAGATGAAAGAACGTGCCTGTCACCTGGTTGCACAACAAGCACAGGGTAGACTGGTTACGTTTGTATCTAGCCACTCAGATAGGAGTAAGGTATGCCCTGTGAGTTATGTAGATCTGGGACAGTCTGTCTGAGAGTCTGGGGGACACTGCCTTGCAGGTCTCCAGCGCCTCCTCCCATTCCTCATTCTCCAGTGGTCCCACCTCCCTCTCCCATCGAGGCTTCAAGTCAAATGCTAATTTAGTGGAAATAGGGGTAGATAGCATGTGGTAAAACGTTGATATCAATCCGCGCGGATCCTTACTCTTAGCTATAGCCATGATAGGGTTCGGGGTGGGTTGTGGTAGGGTATGTGAGAATTGTGTTTGGGCCTGGTGTCTTACTTGCAAAAACCTGAAGAACATATGATTGTGAAGTGAGAATTTCTCTTTAAGGAAAGAGCAGCTGGGGCAGGGAAATTTGCCTGCTACAATCTGATGTTGGTGTACCGATAACGGAAAATTGTATCATACTTACCAGTAATTTTCCTTTCCTGGTGCCTATCCATGGCAGCATACCTGTGATAGAGCTCCGCCTCGACTCCTCCTTCAGGACTAGTGAATAGCATAAATTAAAGGCATAGTCCCTCCCCCAACATTCTCTGTAATATAGAATACCGAGGGTGGGAGCGTATGCTGCCATGAATAGGCACCAGGAAAGGAAAATTACTGGTAAGTATGATACAATTTTCCGTTTTCCTGGTGCCTCCATGGCAGCATACCTGTGATAAATAACTAGCTGACATGGGTGGGATAATTGCTTAACAATATATGTTTAATTAGAAGAGGACATAGCAGCCTGAACTGCCCTCCTTCCAAGTCGTGAGCGCTCCTGGATCAATATGGTAGTGTCTGAGGAACGTATGGTGAGAAGACCAGGTGGCAGCCCTGCACACCGTCTCCAACGAAACATTAGCCCTTGCTGCCCAGGAAGCTGAGACTGCCCTTGTAGAATGAGCATTCACTCGGGATGGAGGCTCCATATTCTTCACCCTGTAGGCCTTCTAGATTAACTTTACAGCCCAAGATGCCAAAGTTCTGATTGAGGCTTCTTTGCCCCTGTATTTACCGAACGGTACGATGAAAAGTCTCTCAGAATTTCTGAAGGGGCCGGTGGCTTCTAGGTAGGCCCTGAGAACTCTGGATACATCCAGTTCGTGACAAGACTCTGAATCCGTGTCTGTAAACACTGGTAGTGCCCAGGGTTCCAACAGGTGGCTTGGAGTAGTGACCTTTGGTGTGAACCCCCGAAGGGGGCGAAGTTCCACTCTGTCGGGGAAGAAGGAGATGTGGTCGTCACCTATCCCTAAAGAGTGAAGTTCCAAGATCCTTTTGCCAGATGTAATGGCTAGCAGGAAAGCTGTCTTTAGTGTCAGGTTCCATATTGTTACTTGTTCCACTGGAGCAAAGGGATGGTCAGATAGAACTTCCAGGACTAGGGACAGATCCCACTTAGGAAATGATCGTCTGACGGGAGGGTGAATCTTCAATACACCTCTGAGGTAAGTGACTACTAAAGGATCCTCCGTCCCATCTCTTATTTGTTGCGGCAGAGATTGCTGCTACCTGCACTTTGAGGGAGCTCAGACCAAGTCCCAGATCAAGTCCTGTCTGAAGGAATCCTAGAACATGGGAAGTAGAGGGAAGGATTGGATCAAATCCATTTCCGGAAGCAAATGACAAGAACTTGTCCCACATTTTTGAATATATGGCATTGGTTAAAAATACAAACAATATTCGCGCTACTAACACATATAAGCAGCTACAATACCTGTGGAGAAGGGCAAAAAACAAACAATATACAAAAAATGTAGCGCTATGTGTAAAAATAAAAATAAAAATAACACCCAAGTGCAGTGCTCTAAATGACTTAAATCACAAAGATTCTATAAATGAGTCCAACTGTGAAAAATAGTAAGTTAGAAAAAGTCTCTGATGACCAAAACGTGGATGTTGCTGAAACTTCCAAAACAGAATGGTGACCTTTCAAAAAACAAGTGACTTGTAACGTAACCACCACCACATGGAGGGGAGGCTTACCGGATGAAATGGACCCAATAGACGTACGTCCGTAGGGTCAAACAGGCTTGGTATATGTATATCCGTACATATGGGATCCCAGTTGGCACTGCACACATATATATCCAAAATCCGGAACAAGTGATGACACCAGATATCCAAGCTCGATGGATAGTAAAATGGCTCACATAGGAGTCATGGAGGAAAAAAGAAGGAGAGGGCACATAGCGTAATACCGTAAAGGATATTTAATAAATGTGGGTAAATACACTTACATTCAATCCATGAACATAGCGCTTTGCAAAACACTCAGTGGCAGCAGTGGAGTCTCCCGACGCGTTTCGCAATAACTTGCATCGTCTGGGGTGTGTGACACCCCAGACGATGCAAGTTATTGCGAAACGCGTCGGGAGACTCCACTGCTGCCACTGAGTGTTTTGCAAAGCGCTATGTTCATGGATTGAATGTAAGTGTATTTACCCACATTTATTAAATATCCTTTACGGTATTACACTATGTGCCCTCTCCTTCTTTTTTCCTCCATGACTCCTATGTGAGCCATTTTACTATCCATCAAGCTTGGATATCTGGTGTCATCACTTGTTCCGGATTTTGGATATATATGTGTGCAGTGCCAACTGGGATCCCATATGTACGGATATACATATACCAAGCCTGTTTGACCCTACGGACGTACGTCTATTGGGTCCATTTCATCCGGTAAGCCTCCCCTCCATGTGGTGGTGGTTACGTTACAAGTCACTTGTTTTTTGAAAGGTCACCATTCTGTTTTGGAAGTTTCAGCAACATCCACGTTTTGGTCATCAGAGACTTTTTCTAACTTACTATTTTTCACAGTTGGACTCATTTATAGAATCTTTGTGATTTAAGTCATTTAGAGCACTGCACTTGGGTGTTATTTTTATTTTTATTTTTACACATAGCGCTACATTTTTTGTATATGGCATTAGTTGCAGGCTTCCTGGTTTTTATAAGGGTTGTTATGACTCCTGGGGAGCACCCTAGGGATTCGAACCTTTGCCTCTCAACCTCCAGATTTGAAGATTCAACTTCTGAGGGTTTAGATGAACTAGACTGCCCTGCGACAGAAGTTGAGGGAAAGGAGGGATCTTGATTGGAGAGCCCACACTGAGACGCAATACAGAAGTACTGCCACCACCTGGACTGGCTCTCTGAGGAGCCTCAGGAGGAATTTGAATATTAATGGCCTGGGAGGAAAGGCATATGCCGTGGTGAACCTCCAGGGACATGACAGGGCATCCACTGCCTCGGCTTGTGGGTGCAGCAGCCGAGAGAAGAACCTATCCAGCTTGGTGTTCTTCGAGGAGGCAAACAGATCTACCTGAGGGGGATCCGATATGATGGCAATCTGAACGAAGACATGAGGGTGGAGAGCCCACTCGTTGTTGTCCAGAAAGTTTCTGGATAACGTGTCCGTTTCCGTGTTCAACCTGCCTGGCAGATACATTGCTCTGAGGTCCTGCTCCGCCCAGAGCATGATCGGCTCTACCTCCTTGAGGAGTGACTTGCTGCGAGTGCCTCCCTGCTTCTGCAGATAAGCGACAGCTGCCCTGTTGTCTAGGCATAGGAGTATTCTCTGGCCTCTGATTTGGGGTGCCAAAGAGGTCAGTGCCAAGAAGGCTCCCCTCATCTCCAAAGATGTTGGATACCACTCCCTGGGGGGTGTATGACCATCTCCCCTGTATTCTGGTTTGCCCGCAATGGGCTCCCCAGCCCTGTCTGCTTGCAAGCGGACGCAATTGTGATCCAAGGAAGGGAGCCCAGGTGATGAGGCTAGGAGAGGTTTTCCAGAACTGTCCACCAGTGAAGGCTCCTGCGCATTTTTTCCCGTCAGCAGGATCGTCTGAGATAGTCGTTTCTTCTACTGCGCCAAGAAACCAGTCTGGAAATATCTCAAGTGCCAATGTGCCGAAGGAACCATGGGTATACAGGAAGACATTGTGCCAATGAGGCTCAGGCATTGTGAAGTCGTCAGATACGGGCTCCGGATGACTTTGATCATTCTCTGGATGACAATCCTTGCCTTCGGCGGTGGTAATGACACTGTCCCCTCCTGAGTGTAGAACGTTGCGCATAGATTATCTGCTGTGTTGGCGTTAGTTGACTCTTGACGGAATTCACCAGCCACCCTAGCTCTTTTAGGGTCTGTAGAAGAATTTCCCGGTGACGTACCAACTGATCCGGATTGCTTGCTAGGAGGAGGATGTCGTCCAGGTATTGGTATATCCTCAAGCCCCTCTCCCCCAGGGGAACCAAAGCAGATTAGTATCCTGGTGAACACCCTGGGAGAGGTTCACAGACTGAAAGGCAGGGCTTGAAACTGTAGGTGGGTCCATCCCACTGCAAATCTCAGATATTTTTGAAATGCAGGTAGAATTGGCACGTGTAGGTACACATCCTGCAGATCAACCGAAATCATCCAATCTGATGGCTGGACTGCCTGAATAATTGTCTGCAGGGACTCCATTTTGAAGCTTTCGGGGCAGATATACCGGCTGAACCTCTTTAGGTCTATCACAGGCCTCCACCCACCTGTCCTCTTTGGGACCAGAAATAGGGTGGAGTAGAAGTCTGCCAAGCGCTCTGCCAAGGGAACTCGAACAGCCGCCCCCTGAAGCTGGAGTGACGTTATGAAGTTTTTTTAGAGCTTGAGCTTTCAGTGGAGAGGATGGAATCTCTGTTCTTTGAAAGAGTTCCGAGGTGGGGGGGGTAAGATAAATTCCAAAAGTGCCCCCATTGAATTGTTGACAGAACCCAGGGGTCGTGGCAGCAGGTGGCCCAGACTGGGACAAAAGACTTTAGCCTGGCTCCCACCGGGAGTGCCTGGGTTCCTCTGGCGTCAAAAAGACTGCTTCTGCTCCTGTGGAGCCGGAAGGGCTTTTATCTTCCTATACAAAAAGGATCCCGAGTACCTTTCCAAGGTCTTTTGTTGTCCCTGGGCTGTCTCGACTGCCTAAAATCCCTTGGGTTTGACTGGCGGAACCTAGAGGAGCCACCTCTGAATCTTCACATCCTTCTGTCCTGTGGAAGCATACCAGACTTCCCTCCTGACAGCCTGGAGATAGCTGCTTTCTTTTGAGGAATGGGAATTAGCTTGTAGACTCTTGGGGAGGCTAATCTGCGTCTTTGACTGCCTGGATGAATGGCTTTACCAAGGAGAGACTGAAGCCAGAATTTTCTGACTCTTCTCAAGAGTCCCCTGAAGAGTCTTCAGGTGGTGAATCTCTAGCTGGTCAGCCTGACGGTGGCAGAGGTGTACTGACTGCTGACGGACCAGGGAGATTAGGTTCTATATCCTGAACCTGGGATATCTGCTGAAGTGGTTGAGCGGGGACCAAAGTCAAAAGCTCAGAGAAGGAGTCCTTCATTGTTCGCTTGAGCAGATCTACAGCGTGCTGATTTTCTAGCTCGCGGTTGGACGCATAGTCCGTAAAACAGTCCTTACAGACCACTCTGGTAGCGGTGTAGCCCCACATGTCCAGCATTTCTCTTGCTATAGGTCCTAGGAGAGGGGGGTCGATCACGTCCTCTGGATCTTGACCTCTCTGATCTACGACGTGAAGAATGGGACCTACGCCCTGATGAGCGGGACCCCTTAGAATGGGTAGGGCTACGATGTAAGGAACTCACGCTAGACCAGTGAGCGCACTTTTTTTTTATACTCACGTATAGTTGGTCACATACCTAATAGAAGTGTGAGGATCTTTGCTGCGAGATGAATGACTCATTGCAGAGTTGGGCACAAGGATCAGCTCCGGAAATATAGTAAGAAAGGGAAAAGAATCAGGAGTTTTTGGCGTCACTTTTTTTTTTTTTTTTTTTAAACAAACATTTTTATATCGTCTTTTTTTTTTTTTTTTTTATTATTTTTTTTTTAAACATAAACATTTTTATATCGTCATTTTTATTTATTTTTTTAAACATAAACATTTTTGATCGGCAACATTTTTTTTTGAGAAAATAAAAATTACCTACCACAAAGCAGCATCAGAGAGACCTAGCAGGGCACAGCTGAGGAGACTGACAGCAATCCCTGAATCTGAACCTAAATAGGCTCAAGGTGCGTGGGCTAATCCCATAAACCACTATTTGGAATGGATTGAAAAAAAAGGGCAAATCTAGCCTTCTTTCCAGAATCCAAGATGGCCGACACTGAACCAAGCGACCATGCATGCGCACGCGCAGAAGATCCAGCGTCGCCCAGTACAGAGAGCCGAGAAACTACGGCTCTGTATCACTCCCGAATCGCGCATGCGCAGACGGCGGCAAGGACACCGCGCCATGACACTCTCCTACCTGGCGGGACGTACAGAGCACCTGTAGCCCCCCCTGAACCCGGAAATAAGCACCACAATGTTGTTGCACAGAGAGACACCTGCCCTATCGAGTTGCACAGTTTTAAAGGAACAAAAAAGTAAGACAATAATAATTTTAAAGGCGCCTAACAAGCAAAGGAAAGGGGAGGGGGAGGGGAAGAGAGGAAAAGAAAGGGGAAAAACACAAATGCCTGTAATAAAAAATGGAAACCACCAGCCTGGGAAGATGGAGCTGATCCTTTTGCGACTTCCACTGCATTCATCATGGATGTGATAGCAGACTGCGTTCCTGTGAGGAAACTCTGCGAAAGACCCCAACAGATCCACAGAGGGGTTCCCAGTCTTATCAGCGCTGTGAGCAGCCCAAGAACAGGGACTGCGCACGGGAAAGGCTAAACCCGGCGGACGCTGCCGACTGCAGAGGTACGGACATACTGCTACTCTTCACCAGCACAAGAAGGTATGAGGAAAAAAAGGAGAATGTTGGGGGAGGGACTATGCCTTTAATTTATGCTATTCACTAGTCCTGAAGGAGGAGTCGAGGCGGAGCTCTATCACAGGTATGCTGCCATGGAGGCACCAGGAAAGCAGATTGCCTGCAAGTTCTTGGCAATGACACACCTAATTCTACACCTTCATTCCTCTCAGTGCAGGTTTCTGAGAGGACTGAAGGTATAGTGGGGTTGGAGATCCCAGCTGATGAGGAGGAAGGTGAGGTCCGCTTTGTTCTTTGGTGTGGGTCTTTTATGTACGCTTGCCAATGGACTGCATGGCAGGTCGACATATGTCTGGTCAAGCATGTGGTGCCCAAGCGGCTGGTGTTTTGGCCACGCGAGATACGCTTGAGACATATGTTGCAAATAGCAACGGTGCGATCTGATGCACATGTCTCAAAAAAGGCCCACACCAAAGAACTTTTGGAATAACGGCAGAGACAGCAGCGCCCTGCACATGTGGAGCTCTGCTGTGTGATGCCCTTAAGCTGGCCCCTGGAGGGTATACTGCCTTGTTGGAGATGTGCCTCCTCCTCCTCTCAGGCACCCATGTAGAGTCAGTGACCTCATCATCCCCTCCCTCCTCGTCACTGGAGCAAACCTGGCAGTATGCTGTGGCTGGGAGAACATGACAGCCAGTTTGTTGTCCTTCTTGGGCACCCCCTCTCTCTGGGCTCACGTTACTGCCTTCCTCAAGCTGGGTACCATCATCGGAGCCTTCAAAACGCTGCGCATCCTCCTGCAGCATGTACCCAACACTGTGGTCAAACAGTTCGGGGGACTCCTCAGGAGGACATGGTGGGGCTAGGGAAGAAGTGACTGATGCCATTGAGCTGAGGGAAGAGGCCGCTTTGGCAGACAAAGTACCCTGAGGCTGGGTGAGAGAGGATGAGGAGAATGAGGGCTGCTTGGTCATCCACTCTACCAACTCTTCAGCATGTTGCTGCTCAACATGGCCAGCTGCCGAAAAAAAGTACAAGCGTGCCCCACTGCCACGTGCTGATGAGGATGCACCATGTCCACGACCAGCACTGTTGCCTCTAGACACAGAGCCTGCTTGCCCTCTTTTATTGGTCTGTGTGTGTCTGCCTCTCCTTGTTGGCCTTCCAGACATACTTTATTTGATGTATTGGAATAGGTAGGTACACAAGGAATTGTGTGCAGTCAGCTTTAGCTGCACACTGTGGCCAGTATACAGTACACTGACTTAAGAAACTGCAGGTTAGCTCAATCAACTGCTTGTATTATCAGTAATATTAAAGCAATAGTCTGCAGTGAGCTTTACGTGCACACTGAGCCCAGTATACACTACACTGACTTAATATACTGCAGCGAGAAGAACAGGAACACTCTGAAGTGAGATCTAGCTAAACTGAATACAGTGCTATACAAGTCATTCATTCATTTAGTGTGTATATATATATATATATATACACACATACATACATACACACACACACACACACACACACACACACCTCCTAGGATGCATATACAGTATATACTAAATACACTGACTAAAGCTAACTCAATCGCCTGCCTGCTCTATCTAACTGAAATGAAATGACACTCTGACTTTCTATCTCTCTCACACGCAGGTGGCCTTATATAGTGTGGGGCGTGTACCTACTCCCCTGAGCCATGATTGACCAAAAGCACCCTTCCTTTGGCCAATTACGGCTCTCTGTACTGACGGCGCCTTGATTGGCCAAGCATACGGGTCATAGTGCATGCTTGGCCAATCATCAGCCAGAAATGCACTGCGATGACGCAGTGAATTATGGGCCATGACGCGCCACTCGAATTTGGCGCGAACAGCCCATATTGTTCGAAATTCGGCGAACAGCCGATGTTCGACTCGAACATGAGTTCGACTCGAACATGAAGCTCATCCCTAGTGGTGGGTGACCTTGGCACCATGTGAATGAAGCCACAATAAAATGAGGCCCAGCCACGTAACCATGAGGTGGGTGACCTTGGCACCATGTGAATGAAGCCACAATGAAATGAGGCCCAGCCATGTAATCATCGAGTGGGTGTCCTCGAAACAATGTGAATGAAAACCACAAGCAGTGGATACTGTGCCACAATGGAACAAAGAATGCACAGGAGAGGTGGAAGGCTTAGGAAAAAAAAACACAACCTCATATGACAACAAGTTCCTATGCAAGGAAATGTGTTTTTTGGCATTTTACCAACGAATCTCTTATTTTTCCTCAACATGCCCTTTTCCTTCACAGTATTCCTGCCCCAGCCCTACAGTCACAGGTTCACTCATGCCCAACCAATGGTGCTCCACACCACCAACTTAGTCATGCCCTGAACGTTTCATCACAGTTTTACAATTTCATCCACTCCTCAAAGTCTTGGTGCTACTCAGGGTAGAAGGTAAGCTACACTATTTGGTTGAAACTTGTGTAGCACTACCCCCAGTTAAGAGAGCTGCTGGTATTGTTTTGGGCCTGTACCGTACTGCTGTCAACCCCCAGAAACTGACTCTGACCTTCCACTGGCACAGCTGTCAAACAAATGGGATTGTGGAACCCACTAGCAATAGGAACCACAATACCGCAATAAGATATACAGTCACAGTTAAACATTGGTTTACCTGTGTTGGCCGTCTCCCTGTAGCAGTTAATGCTCCACACAATGTATTTGCTCAACCACAAAAATACTTTACTGAATAAGAAATTACAGGTTAAACAAATATGCGGTTTACTTATGCAGAGCCCTGCAAAAGCCAAGGTTATGAACATATAAATGTACAATGATATAATAGAATCTTATTACACACTAAATGTCTTTGAATAAACTATGCTCGCCAGCTCCCCCAGTGGGCAATATGGCGCCCATGTACTGTCACTGTGAGTTCCAGTCAGGCCTGACTAATGTCAATGTACAATTACTCCAATAGAAGGGATCTTCGCTAGCAAACGTTGGTGCACGTAATATTTGTAATCCAAGGGATACCAAAAAAGGTTAGCTGAACTCCCGCAATGCTTTTGAGCGTGAAGTCACAGGTAATAAAATGCCAAACTTCAACTACGCAGTTACTGCGCAACACACTGTCCCCTGGTGCGTAGCGCACTGCTCTGATGGCGGTGGGCCCTAAACAAAGGATCACGGCCTATCAAACAGTTAAGAGTCCTGGGCAAGTGCCCTCTCACCCGACCAGGCCCAGTCCGCTCGGCTGGCCCTGTTGCTGGTGCTCCGGCACACGATCTCTCCACCACTCGTAGTCTCCGGTCCCTCAGACAACCGTATGGAAGTTGATAGATGGGTCGACTCTTGGATGCTCCGAGATGTCAGCAGGCTCTCCGGATGGGATTCCTCTCCTTCAGACGAGCAGGCTTTCCGGATTCTGCAGGCCCAGGCTCTCCGGCCTAGACAGACACAACAGGCCTCAACACAGGCTCCGACTTTCTCGGCGGGCGATGTACGAAGAGAGCGTGTGTTGCTCCTCCTTAAATAACCATCCCCAGCAGACCTTGCGCCGGGCAATGCACTGTGGGCGTACAGCTGCACTGTGGGTACAGTGGTCTACTTAACATCCACGGCATTGGAGTCCATCTCTCCCTGTACCACAAGTCCCACCATGCACCTTTCTCAAGGTTAAACAGTAGTCAATCCATTGTCAAATAGAACTCCGGAGAGATCTGGGTTCACTTGCATAAAAAATTAGTCTTTATAGCATACCATACAGTGACACCCCGCTACACTTGCATGGCACTTATCTAGCTGCCAAAGGGCTTTTAAACTCCTGCCCCCCTGGAGGACAGTTTTTCCAAGTCGAAGGCTAATACCTACTGGGTGACGTGTTGCCAGATCAGTTGTTTTTTTGGATGCGTCACAATAGCTGGGGATCCTTGGGTCGTATAATTGCAGGTGCTGTGCTACCTCTTCTATGAGTACTGATGCATTAACCGCTTGCTGACACATACCAATTAGCACTTGGTGCCCAGTGGCCTATTTAAACTGGTCTAAAAAAGTCAGTGTCCCTGGACAATGTCATATCTGACGAAACGCATAGGGCGGAGCGACGCGCTGACATCACGTCGTGTTTTCCTTTGTGTCCCAGAAGAACGGGATTGTCTGGTTGTGTGCCGGCCGGTCTTTTTTTTTAAAATAAAATACCTAAAAGGTTTTACGCTATATGTAGTTTTCTTATCTTTTATATAAATCCATATTTATGAGTGAACGAGAGGTGCCGACATACGTTTACATTGGGAGAAAGACCCAGGCTGGATCTATATTAAACACACTGTTTGATCCCCTGTAACGGGGATCATTTGGAGCTGGTAAGAAGTAAATCGTACTATATGGTGGCAGATTCCTCACACTGGGTGACAATTGGTGGGTTATTTCATCAGAAACTTTGAAAAGCCCCTAGTTACAAGCACTGGTGGACTTTTTTTTTTTTTAATTCTTTATTTATAGCAGAGGAACTGGTCCACATGGACTCCAACAGCATACAGTTATTGCATATATCAATAATACAAGACAATGTGTAACATAGAGAGAACTATAACCCAGAAGCACTAGGTGTCTAGTAAATCCCATAGAGGTGTATCTCCCCAAAACGGGAGATCCACAGTAGGGCTGTGACGTTTCTAACTGTGATATGTGCGGGTACACATGTCCATGGGAGGGGGGTATGAGACCGCTCGAGTCCCGTGAATACAGACTCCCCTCTGGTTTTCACATTTACTTATAGAGAGAAGAGAAAAGAAGAAATTACAGTAATAGAGAGTTTGAGTAGACTTGAGAGCCCGAGAGAAAGGATAATATGGAAAAAATAATACAGAGTGTGGTAGGGAGGGAGGAAGGGGAGGGGGAAGGGCTGGGAGAGAATCAGGGTATGGATGATTACCCCATGGGGGTGGTGGAATTACTCCCATAGTTCGCCAGAGCGACGCAATTTGCCACCGATCGAGCGTACAGGAGGGTGGATGTTGGGTAGGCTGTCATGTGGGTGGCTCGATCCCCCGAAGGGATTGTCCTTCGTCAGAATATTTGAAAATATTCCACAGTCTCCACGTCTTGGTGTAAGTTTCCTGTCTATGTTGGCTGGTGAGGATTAGATCTTCCATGTGGTTAATGTCATCTATTCTGCGGAGCCACTGGGAAATTGACGGTGGGTGTGGAGATTTCCAATTGAGGGGAATGCAGGCCTTGGCCGCGTCAAGAAGGTGGCGGACCACCGATTTTTTATATACCTTTGCAGGTGTGTCGTTTGCATGAAGGAGGAAATATGCCGGTTCGTCCGGTACAGTGCGGTCTGAGAAGTCCTGGGTAATGCGGCGGACCTCACCCCAGAAGTTACGCAGCCGCGGACAGGACTAGAAAATGTGCAGAAGGGTGCCCTCTCCCTCCTGGCACCGCCAGCAGCGGTCAGAGGTCGTAGGAAACAATTTATGCTGAAGGGAGGGGGTCCTATACCACCGCGTAAGGAGTTTGTAGTTGGTTTCTTGGGCTCTTGTGCATTGGGAGGATTTGTGAGTGAACCTCAGTATGTGCTGCTTTCTATCATCTGAAAGGTGGCAGTCTAGGTCACTCTCCCACCTAGTAAGGCTTGGAATTTTGTAGGGTCTCTGCGGTTCATTCAGCATAGCATAGGTCAGTGATAGCATATGGTGGATCGTTCCCGATTCCATACACAGGCCCTCCAGGGTTGTTATGGGCTGGTGTGAGTCATTAGGAGGTGGCGTAAGGCTAGTCAGGAAGTGGCTGAGCTGTAGTGCCCTCATGAAGTCCAGTCTGTAGGACACTGGTGGACTTTTGTACGAACTTTACATCTATAAATCTGAAAGATAGATTTGTGGAATATAGATCTAGCGCAATTCTATTTTTTTTTATTTATGGTCTACAGCTCGTTCCTGTGTTCCGAAGACCTGATCTGCTGTACCTGCTTACCCATGTGTGACCCGGCTTCCCTTTGGACTTTGCTCCTGCCAGTCACCATGTGCTCATTACTTTACGCTCCTCCTGATGAGGCCGTTCTTGGAAAAACATGTTGAGGAAAGCAACAGTGTAGCCATTATGGAGAAGAGAGACATCAATATTTTCTGCTGTATATGTTATATTTTAATAGGATGTTAATGGATACTTAAAAAAGAAAATATTTTTTAAAAAGAATTGTACTTGTTTTAGCACCCTAAAAATCCCATATTTCTTTAAGTTGGTAATTACCAATCAATTGATTAGCGCTGAGTTTGGAGCCACACCCAGGGAAAACAGCTTGTGGTGTGACCTGGAGAGGAGGTGTGAAGGGCTGATGATGAGAAGAGAGATATGGAGGGAACCTTTTTCAAACACGCAAGGGTCTCAGTTGGGGGATCAGAAGAAAGATCGATGGATGGTGGAGGGCTGATGATCAGAAGAGAGATATGGAGGGATCCTCTCTCAGACAAACACGCAAAGGTTTTGGTTTCCTGAACCTTTTTTGGAATAAAGGCTTTTTAACCGGAGTGCTGCTATCCGGAAGACTTTCCTTTCTTTGATTGCATTTGCATTTGCTTGCACCCTTGGTTGCTGGGAGGAGGTACTTTCAAGGATTTCCACACCTGAGCGGCTCCCTTTCTCCCGTCTCTCAAATGATGAAGATCAGCCATGGAGTATATCTGAGGTGTATATCAGGGTGTGCTTCTTCCCCACATGTCCAGTAACATTCATATACAAGACATTTCCCGCACTCACTAACACACCTCAAGGGTTGTGTGGGACCCCTGATGTACAGGAAGACAGGACTTCAATAAGGAACATTTCCCTCACTCAGACCAGGAAATGGGTTCTCCTCCATGTCCAATCCCAGATGACTGTAAACAGAGGACTTCTGTGAGTGACCATTCCCGTACTCAGGACAGGAAAGTGGCTTCTCACCCATGTGAGTTCTCTGATGTTTATAAACATTGGACTTCTCTGAAAAACATTTCCCACACTCAGGACAGGAATACGGCTTCTCCCCCGTGTGCAATCTCTGATGTGTATCAAGACGTAACTTAACTGAAAAACTTTTCCCACACTCAGCACAGGAATACGGCTTCTCACCTGTGTGAGACCTCTGATGTGTATAAACATTGGCCTTATCTGAAAAACATTTCCCGCACTCTAAACATGAATACGGCTTTTCCCCCGTGTGCGATCTCTGATGTGTGGAAAGACTGTAACTATTTGAAAAACATTTCCCACATTCAGGACAGGAATACGGCTTCTCACCCCTGTGCAATCTCTGATGTCTGTAAAGATTGGACTTCTCTGGAAAACATTTCCCGCACTCAGGACAGGGATACGGCTTTTCCCCCGTGTGAGATCTCTGATGTTTGTAAAGACTGGACCTATGTGAAAAACATTTCCCGCACTCAGGACAGGAATACGGCTTCTCCCCTGTGTGTGATCTTTGATGTATGGATAGATGGGACTTCATGGTAAAAAGCTTTTTGCACTCGGGGCAAGAAAACGGCTTCTCCCCTGTGTGTGATCTTTGATGTGCAGTTAGATGGGACTTCATGGAAAAACATTTATTGCACTCAGGGCAGGAATACGGCTTCTCCCCCGTGTGAGATCTCCTATGAACATTAAGCGCAGAATTCAAACGGAAACACTTCCCGCAATCCGTACAGATAAACTTCTTATCTGTTGGAAGGACGGCCCCGTCCCGCACAGTCTGAAGTTCCTCAGGATAAGAGGAATACGATGGTCCGGCACCGTCCCGCACAGTCTGAGGTTCCTCAGGATAAGAGGAATACGATGGTCCGGCACCGTCCCGCACAGTCTGAGGTTCCTCAGGATAAGAGGAATACGATGGTCCGGCACCGTCCCGCACAGTCTGAGGTTCCTTGGGATAAGAGGAATACGATGGTCCGGCACCGTCCCGCACAGTCTGAGGTTCCTGAGGATAAGAGGAATACGATGGTCCGGCACCGTCCCGCACAGTCTGAGGTTCCTCGGGATAAGAGGAATACGATGGTCCGGCACCGTCCCGCACAGTCTGAGGTTCCTGAGGATAAGAGGAATACGATGGTCCGGCACCGTCCCGCACAGTCTGAGGTTCCTCGGGATAAGAGGAATACGATGGTCCGGCACCGTCCCGCACAGTCTGCGGTTCCTCAGGATAAGAGGAATACGATGGTCCGGCACCGTCCCGCACAGTCTGATGTTCCTCAGGATAAGAGGAATACGATGGTCCGGCACCGTCCCGCACAGTCTGAGGTTCCTCGGGATAAGAGGAATACGATGGTCCGGCACCGTCCCGCACAGTCTGAGGTTCCTCAGGATAAGAGGAATACGATGGTCCGGCACCGTCCCGCACAGTCTGAGGTTCCTCAGGATAAGAGGAATACGATGGTCCGGCACCGTCCCGCACAGTCTGAGGTTCCTCAGGATAAGAGGAATACGATGGTCCATCTACACTGTGTGGTGCCGGATGGACATTTGAGGTAGTCGGGTTTTCTCCTGGACTATACTGTGTGATGTCCTCATCTTCTACTTTACAGTCTGGAGACAAAGTGAGACAATCCTCTGAGGTTTTCCTCATCTCCCGTCCATCTACTAAAATAGAAATACAAAGATTATTACTAGACATGAGCTGATTGGTTCCCCTAAACCAGGACTCCGCCCACACCAGGCAGCTTTGTCTCTGAGGATCTTACAATTCCCAACTCAAGGTAACTAGTAAATGGGTCCTCTGATCTCCTACCAGTTCATTTCTTTATTCATGGACCTTAGTCAGAGAGTGAGGAAACAACGAGAACTGTCTTTTATAGGAGTGACAGTGATGAGTGATAGAGGGGGTGGGGATACTCGTCCTATAATCCTCTGATTACCATCTTCCCAACTTTCACATGCCTGATGTTGGAGGCCAATGAAGCGAGGGCTTCCCTTGCGGCTAAGCTCCAAACTCCCCTGAAGGTGGAACAGGAGGAGTCAGGCTCAAAGAAGCACGGGTTGCCTGCTGGAATAGCTTGCAAGGATGTTCTGACTGGAGTGTCGTCAGACAAGATGTTCAGGTACTCAGGTGAAACACCAGGATAGTGTCGGCAGACCATCGCCATCCGTGGGAAGTAGCAGGAGTTAGGAGAGAAGCCAGGGTAAGGTACCGGCTATGGACAAGACCAAGCATAGTCAGAAGGGTAGCTAGGGCCATACACAGGTGAGCAGGATAAGACAGTCCATTTAACAAGTCGAGGTCAGATCAGGAGGTAGGCAGAAGACAAGTCCAATAGCAAGCCGAGTCAGTAACAGGTATCCACAGATGCAAGGATATCACAGGAACAAATCATCAGATATAAAATGTCCAGCTGGTAGGAAATGGGTGTAACAAAAGAGAATACATATTATGTGTATATATAGCAGTGGGTGGAGGGGAGAGAGAGAAGTCAGGAGTATGTAGCATACAATACACCAATCAGCCAAAACATCATGCCTATTAACCAAATATTGAGTAGGTCCCCCTTTTGCCAAAACCTAAAACGCATGTCCCAGGTGCCTAGGTCAAGCATTATCTATACCAATATACATTTTGCTGCCAGCTGAACCCCAGAATCTCCATAAATCCAGTCTAGAGACATAAATTGTGTCTGCAGCTCAGAGAAGGAAGATTATCGGAGAGAAATACAGGAATACAGGACGGGGAACACAGCTCAGGAAAGTGACCAGGGGATTACAGGCTGATATCACCCAGTCCCCGCCCTACTCTGGACCAATCAGTGAGCAGTATGGGTGGAGGAATGGATTTAGTGTTAATGACCCACCTGTGCTGATCTCTGTAGGAGTGTCCTCCTCTATAAATGTCCCCGTTATTCCATCCTCCTCCATAGACTGCTGATCATCCCTCACATACCTCTCTTCTTCTTCTGATTTCACCTCAAATTCTATATCGATTGGATCTCCACTCTATACCAAGAAAATGAGAGAGAATATCATCTGTAAAATATGAGCTTACATTAAAAAAAATAAAAAAATCCAACATCTCCATGAATCCATGTTCTAGATGCTCCATCCGACTAACCTTGTAAGAGTGAGGGATGGTGTGACCTTCCTGTGTGGAATCCCGGGAATACAGAGGACGGGGACATCTCTCTGGTGGGTTACTGGTATTAGGTGGCTCCATCATATCCTTGTGTCCTTCAG
This sequence comes from Rana muscosa, assembly GCA_029206835.1. NCBI lineage: Eukaryota > Metazoa > Chordata > Amphibia > Anura > Ranidae > Rana > Rana muscosa. The sequence goes on along the minus strand of CM055123.1, from coordinate 421,247,474 downwards.
GAAACTCCTCCATCACTCCATACTCCTCATCCTCCTCTTTTATCTCTTCTTTAACAACAATATTGTAATCCCCGAAGTTTCCACTCTGAATATATAAAAAAACATTCATTCTAATAAACATGTTTGTGTATAAATCATAACTACCAATAATTGTCAATCATCTACCTGATGATGGTGGGGGATGGTGTGACCTTCCTGTGTGGAATCCCGGGAATACAGAGGACGGGGACATCTCTCTGGTGGGTTCCCATTACTGGATCCATCTGTAGGAAACACACACACTGACTGAATACATTGTTTCTATGTGTTTATCAGATGATGGGGGATCTAGGTGGAGCCTCCGTACTGCTCTCTCCTTTACAATAAAGTTTCCTCTTACCCGGTGATGTGAGGGGCGGCTGATTCTCCATCATGACGTCCTTGTAGAGATCCTTGTGTCCTTCTAAATACTCCCACTCCTCCATGGAGAAATAGACAGTGACATCCTGACACCTTATAGGAACCTGACACACACAATGATACAGTCACCATCCAGACACATCCCTTGTCTGTTACTGGATAATGTCCCAGAATTCCCGGCACCGCTCACCTCTCCTGTCAGCAGCTCCATCATCTTCTTGGTGACTTCTAGAATCTTCTCCATGTTGTGTCTCTCAGGTATTAGGGAGTCACATGGAGGCACTGTGATGGTCATGTGATCACCTGACTTCACAAGAGGAAATCTCTGTATTGAGGAACCAATAGGAATATCATGTTAGAATCCCAGAATCCTCCTCACCTCTCCGGTCAGGTCTGTGTTTTATTAATAGAGATAAGAGTGATGTCATGTGACCTCCCAGAATCCTCCTCACCTCTCCGGTCAGGTCTGTGTATTATTAATAGAGATAAGAGTGATGTCATGTGACCTCCCAGACTCCTCCTCACCTCTCCGGTCAGGTCTGTGTATTATTAATAGAGATAAGAGTGATGTCATGTGACCTCCCAGAATCCTCCTCACCTCTCCGGTCAGGTCTGTGTATTATTAATAGAGATAAGAGTGATGTCATGTGACCTCCCAGACTCCTCCTCACCTCTCCGGTCAGGTCTGTGTTTTATTAATAGAGATAAGAGTGATGTCATGTGACCTCCCAGAATCCTCCTCCCCTCTCCGGTCAGGTCTGTGTTTTATTAATAGAGATAAGAGTGATGTCATGTGACCTCCCAGAATCCTCCTCACCTCTCCGGTCAGGTCTGTGTATGATTAATAGAGATAAGAGTGATGTCATGTGACCTCCCAGACTCCTCCTCACCTCTCCGGTCAGGTCTGTGTATGATTAATAGAGATAAGAGTGATGTCATGTGACCTCCCAGAATCCTCCTCCCCTCTCCGGTCAGGTCTGTGTTTTATTAATAGAGATAAGAGTGATGTCATGTGACCTCCCAGAATCCTCCTCACCTCTCCGGTCAGGTCTGTGTATGATTAATAGAGATAAGAGTGATGTCATGTGACCTCCCAGAATCCTCCTCACCTCTCCAGTCAGGTCTGTGTTTTATTACTAGAGATAAGAGTGATGTCATGTGACCTCCCAGAATCCTCCTCCCCTCTCCGGTCAGGTCTGTGTTTTATTAATAGAGATAAGAGTGATGTCATGTGACCTCCCAGAATCCTCCTCACCTCTCCGGTCAGGTCTGTGTATGATTAATAGAGATAAGAGTGATGTCATGTGACCTCCCAGACTCCTCCTCACCTCTCCGGTCAGGTCTGTGTATTATTAATAGAGATAAGAGTGATGTCATGTGACCTCCCAGAATCCTCCTCACCTCTCCGGTCAGGTCTGTGTATTATTAATAGAGATAAGAGTGATGTCATGTGACCTCCCAGACTCCTCCTCACCTCTCCGGTCAGGTCTGTGTTTTATTAATAGAGATAAGAGTGATGTCATGTGACCTCCCAGAATCCTCCTCCCCTCTCCGGTCAGGTCTGTGTTTTATTAATAGAGATAAGAGTGATGTCATGTGACCTCCCAGAATCCTCCTCACCTCTCCGGTCAGGTCTGTATTATTAATAGAGATAAGAGTGATGTCATGTGACCTCCCAGAATCCTCCTCACCTCTCCGGTCAGGTCTGTGTTTTATTACTAGAGATAAGAGTGATGTCATGTGACCTCCCAGAATCCTCCTCCCCTCTCCGGTCAGGTCTGTGTTTTATTAATAGAGATAAGAGTGATGTCATGTGACCTCCCAGAATCCTCCTCACCTCTCCGGTCAGGTCTGTGTATTATTAATAGAGATAAGAGTGATGTCATGTGACCTCCCAGAATCCTCGTCACCTCTCCGGTCAGGTCTGTGTTTTATTAATAGAGATAAGAGTGATGTCATGTGACCTCCCAGAATCCTCCTCACCTCTCCGGTCAGGTCAGTGTATGATTAATAGAGATAAGAGTGATGTCATGTGACCTCCCAGAATCCTCGTCACCTCTCCGGTCAGGTCTGTGTATTATTAATAGAGATAAGAGTGATGTCATGTGACCTCCCAGAATCCTCCTCACCTCTCCGGTCAGGTCTGTGTATTATTAATAGAGATAAGAGTGATGTCATGTGACCTCCCAGAATCCTCCTCACCTCTCCGGTCAGCAGGTAAATGATCTCCAGGGTGAGGTTTAGTATCTTCTCAGTCATGTGACTCTGGTCCTCCTCCATCCTCATTGGTCATGTGATCTATACAGGTTTCCTGTAGAACAATTGAGAGAGAATGATCTGGACTGTACTGGTTGTACAATATTAGGATGGGGGGGGGGGGTAATATGGGGGTTTCTATCATGTCAGAACACCCCCCCCCCCCCCCAGTGGGATTACACATAAAGGAACATTCCTTTTAGCATTTGTAATGGTTTTAGTGTCCGGGCACCTCTAACCCTTTGTCTATAGAAACCCCCCCCCCCCATCCCCAATAAAAGTGGTATAATCCGTTAGTATAGACTGATGAGGTGAGAAGGTGATTGGTGGGAAATGTGACACATCTCCATAATGAAGAGAATTCTCTGTGGGGAATGTTCTGTCCCTGAAGGGGTTAATCTAGGTTTCCACACTATATATGTGTGTATCATCATCTGCTGGAGATAAAAAGACATCACCGTGACTATGGAGGAAGAGGACGGACATGACGGGGGGTTACTGGGTGTAAATAGAAAATAAGATCTTATTACCTCCTCTGCTGCTAATTCCAGCAATGTCTTCCCTCTTTGTTCTCCCGACTCACCTCTCACCCGGAATTTCCTATTTATACCTGACATCACTTCCTATCTTCCATAGAGACTTCCTATCTCTATGGTAGAAGTGAGATCACCACCTTGTGGATCTCAGAGAATCTGCAGTCCCGAGAAACGTCTGGTAGTGTGAACACGGCCTTGTGCTGGGTGTGTATGTACTGTATATCCTTATAGATGGGGTCATCTCCACTCCCACCAAGGGGGAGAGAAATATATTACTGCCTAGTCCAGCCTTTCTCAGCCAGGATTCCTCCAAAGGTTTCTAGGGGTTCCTTGAGCAATTAACAATTTCTGTCTCTCAGTAACAACTGACATCAATGATCAGTAAGGAGGGCAGTTTTCCCACCGATGACAATATAAGAATGTCCTTCTCCACTGACCACTGATATAAGGAATGGTCCTTCTCCCATTGGTCACCAATGTAAGGGACCACCGCACTGACCACTGATATAAGGGGGTTCTTCTCTCATTTGTCAGCAATGTAATGGACCACTACACTGACCACAGATGTAAGATGGTCCTTCTCCCATTGGTCACCACTGTAAGGGACCAATAAACTGACCACTTCAGTGAGCTCTGGGTTTGGACGGAACCCATGTTTGAACAGAATTTGGCTTGTTTAGGTGGATGGCGATTGGCTGAACTAAATAGGTGTTCAGCCAATTCCAACTTTTGGCTGCAGTATTACTACCGCCTCTAAATGTGTCAGTTTCTCATTACTAACATGGTATTTTACAATGGAACCCAAGGTGTCAGAGGTAAGAGAGGATCTGCAGAGTCGGGGTGGCCAGCGGGGTATAGAGTCAATCAGCAGCCCCCATGGGGGTACCACTACATTTGGAGGTCCCACCAAGATACCCCATCTGGGACACCCGACCAGATCAGTTGATGCGTCCAGAGTGGAAGAGACCATGGACTAAGCCACAGCCGCACAGTGGAGTCAGGAGTATGGGAGTCGGCCAGAGCAAACCATGGTTCTGAGATTACCAGGTGTCCGGTGGTTTGAAAGGGAGGTACGGCAGTTGATGAGGAAGGTCACTCCGGAAAAGGGGTCCTACCTCTTGGACCTGAAACATGAGTTTGAAGAAGACTGCACATATGCCCTGATAGAATGGAAGGAGAGTATTCCGGCCGAGTTCCAGAAGGTTGTTGTGAGTAGTGATGAGCCGAACACCCCCGGGTTCGGTTCGCACCAGAACCCGCGAACGGACCGAAAGTTCGTACGAACATTAGAACCCTATTAAATACAATGGATGCGAACGTTCGAATTCTAAAGTGCTAATTATAACAACTATTATGCATGTTACTGTCCTAAAAAGGGTTTGGGAACCCGGGTTGTGCACCAGGGGACATGTATCAATGCAAAAAGAAGTTTTAAAAACGGTCGTTTTTCGGGAGCAGTCATTTTAATGATGCATAAAGTGAAAAAAAAAAAGTCAAATATTCCTTTAAATATCGTACCTGGGGGGTGTCTAAAGTATGCCTGTAAGGTGCCACGTGTTTCCCGTGTTTAGAACTGTGCCTGCACAAAATGACACTTCTAAAGGAAAAAAAAGCCATTTAAAACTGCTTGCGGCTTTAATGTAATGTCTGGTCCCGGTAATATGGATGAAATTCTTTAAGAAAAATGGCATAGCTACCCCATGACCCCCCCCCTACCCCAGCCCATTACCAGCCCCTTTGGGTCTTGTATGGATATTAAGGGGAACCCCGCACATAAAATAAAAAAGGCCCTCTATACTCTGAACAGCCGTATACAGGCGGTGCATACAAGACAGGGACTGTAGGTTTGTTCTTATGTAGAATCTGTTTGTAATTTTGAACAGGTACATTGTTGAAGTGTAGCTCCAGCCCAAAAATCTATTTTTAAACTTTTTGGAAAACATAGGTAAGGGTTATCACCCCTGTAACATTTGTTTTGCTGTCTGTGCCCCTGTTCAGAACATTTCACCTCACTTTCCGTCCCAATGACAACTGTTTTTGAAATGTGGTGTTTTTCTTGAAACAAGGATTGCTGATAAAGCATCAGTACAGAGGAGACACCTTTCTCCCATATTTATTCTTACAGGAGAGAATTTTCCTTCCTAGTGGTAGATTTCCTCTCACTTCCTGTTGTCTTCTTGCGTTTGCAAGTAGGAGTCGTTTGTAAGTTGGATGTTTGAAAGTAGGGACCTGCCGTATATACTCTGCAGAAATAGGCCCCTTAGTTGTTGGTGTTGGCACAACACTGTAAGCACTCACAGTTACTCTTGGTTGGTGCTGGAACGCCCTGCTGTCAACTATTATATCAGGAATTTTAATTACATATAATTGTTGAACAGTGGTAGTAAAAATTGGGCCTTTGATGGTGGTGCTGGTGCCACAACACTGTAAGCCCTGACAGTTACTCTTGGTGGGTGCAGCAATGGGCCCTGCTGTGAATTATTAGATCAAGAATTGTAATTACATGCCCCTTTTGAACAGGGGCTGAAAAATTGGGCCTTTCGTGGTGGTGGTGGTGGTGGTGGCATTGCCACAACACTGTAAGCCCTCAGAGTTACTCTTGGTGGGTGCAGCAATGGGCCCTGCTGTGAATTATTAGATCAAGAATTGTAATTGCATGCCCCTGTTGAACAGGGGCTGAAAAATTGGGCCTTTCGTGGTGGTGGTGGTGGTGGTGGTGTTGCCACAACACTGTAAGCCCTCAGAGTTACTCTTGGTGGGTGCAGCAATGGGCCCTGCTGTGAATTATTAGATCAAGAATTGTAATTACATGCCCCTTTTGAACAGGGGCTGAAAAATTGGGCCTTTCGTGGTGGTGGTGGCATTGCCACAACACTGTAAGCCCTCAGAGTTACTCTTGGTGGGTGCAGCAATGGGCCCTGCTGTGAATTATTAGATCAAGAATTGTAATTGCATGCCCCTGTTGAACAGGGGCTGAAAAATTGGGCCTTTCGTGGTGGTGGTGGTGGTGGTGGTGTTGCCACAACACTGTAAGCCCTCAGAGTTACTCTTGGTGGGTGCAGCAATGGGCCCTGCTGTGAATTATTAGATCAAGAATTGTAATTACATGCCCCTTTTGAACAGGGGCTGAAAAATTGGGCCTTTCGTGGTGGTGGTGGTGGTGGCGTTGCCACAACACTGTAAGCCCTCAGAGTTACTCTTGGTGGGTGCAGCAATGGGCTCTGCTGTGAATTATTAGATCAAGAATTGTAATTGCATGCCCCTGTTGAACAGGGGCTGAAAAATTGGGCCTTAGGCACTGGTGGCACAACACTACAACCCCTCACAGATACTGTACTTGGAGCACAGCAATGAGCCCTGTTGCAAAGTATTGCTTCAAAAATTGTAATGACACGCCCCTGTTAAACAGGGGCTGAAAAATTGGGCCTTAGGCACTGGTGCCACAACACTCCAACCCCTCACAGATACTGTACTTGGAGCACAGCAATGAGCCCTATGGCAAATTATTGCTAAAAAAATTGTAATTACACGCCCCTGTAAAACAGGGGCTGAAAAATTGGGCCTTAGCCACTGGTGGCGGCACCCATAAACAAAAATGATCTTCCAAGCTATCATCATCAATCGTATCATTGAGGACTCGGAGGAGGAGGATAGCCAGTCAACATAACAGCACAGGCACTCAGCATCAGCATCAGTCTTGAAGGGATGTGACATGTTAAAATCAATTAGTCTGTTATATCAGCATCAGGTGTGTGGTAGCTGGTGGTGATCCAAGACTGGTTCATCTTGATGAAAGTCAGTCGATCAACCGAGTCGGTGGACAGGCGCACCCTGTGATCCGTGACAAATCCTCCAGCAGCACTGAATGTGCGTTCCGAAAGAACGCTGGATGCAGGACAGGCCAGTAGCTCAATTGCATACTGTGCAAGCTCTGGCCAGTGATCCATCCTCAAGACCCAGTAAGCCAGAGGATTTTCGGTGGGGAAGGTGTCCAAGTCTGACCTTGCCCCTAGATATTCCTGCACCATGTTTATCAGACGCTGGCGATGGTTGCTGGAACCGATCATACTTTGGGGCTGCGGACTAAAGAATTGTCTGAACGCATCGGTCAGACGGCCACCTTCCCCACCGCTCCTTCTTTGACTGGCCGAAGCCTCAGCAACTCGTTGTCCAGGACCAGGAGTTTGTAACCTCCCAGTCTCTGGGAACGCGTTGCACAGACCTTTCTGCAAGGCCTCCCGGAGTTGTCTCATCCTCTGCTCCCTCTGCGACGGTAACATAAGGTCCGCAACCTTACCCTTGTACCGTGGATCAAGGAGAGTGGCCAGCCAGTAATGGTCCCTCTCCTTGATCCGAAGAATACGAGGATCCTTCCGCAGACTTTGCAGGATCAGGGAGGCCATGCAGCGTAGGTTTGCTGAGGCATTCGCTCCGGAGTCCTCTGGGTCACTAAGGACGACATGATCCGCAGCCACCTCCTCCCAGCCACGTACAAGTCCACTGGTTTCTTGGGACTGTAAATCATCCCTAAAAGACTGCTGCTGATGATGCTGAGTGCCAGCCTCCACCTCCATGCTGACACAATCCTCCTCCTCCTCCTCCTGTGCGATGGGTGGGACAGAAGGAACACTGTCTGGGTAAAGGGGGCCTTGAGAGGCAAGGAAGTCCTCCTCTTCCTGCCTCTGTTCTGCCTCAAGTGCCCTGTCCATTATTCCACGCAGCGTGTGCTCCAACAGGTGGACAAGAGGTACAGTGTCACTGATGCATGCACTGTCACTGCTCACCATCCTCGTGGCCTCCTCAAATGGTGCCAGGACAGTGCATGCATCCCTGATCATGCCCCACTGGCGTGGAGAAAAAAAACCAAGCTCCCCTGACCCTGTCCTGGTGCCGTAGTCGCACAGGTACTCATTGATGGCCCTCTGCTGCGTGTGCAGCCGCTGCAGCATGGCCAACGTTGAGTTCCACCTGGTGGGCATGTCACATATAAGGCGGTTCTTGGGCAGGTTCAACTCCTTTTGCAGCTCAGCCAGGCGAGCACTGGCATTATAAGATCTGCGGAAATGCACACAGACTTTCCTGGCCTGCCTCAGGACATCCTGTAAGCCCGGGTACCTGCCCAAGAACCGCTGCACCACCAGGTTAAGGACGTGAGCCACACAGGGCACATGGGTCAGTTGTCCCTGTCGGAGGGCGGAGAGGAGGTTGGTGCCATTGTCGCAAACCACCATTCCTGGCTTAAGCTGGCGTGGCGTCAACCACCTCTCGGCCTGGCCCTGCAGAGCAGACAGGACCTCTGCCCCAGTGTGGCTTCTGTCCCCCAAACACACCAGCGCAAGCACGGCATGGCATCTTTTTGCCTGCGTACTTGCGTAGCCCCTTGAACGCCTACGGAGCACCGCTGGTTCCGAGGACAAAGCACAGGAAGAGGCCATGGAGGAAGAAGAAGAGGAGGGGGTGGAGGAGAGAGGTGTGTCACAACCAGTAGTAGCATTTTGGAGGCGTGGCGGTGGAACAACCTCCAACACTACTGCACCTTGTCCTGCATCCTTCCCAGCTGCCAAAAGAGTGACCCAATGGGCCGTGAAAGAAAGGTAACGTCCCTGTCCATGCCTGCTGGACCATGAGTCAGCGGTAATATGCACCTTACCGCTGACCGCCCTGTCCAGCGAGGCCAAGACATTGCCTTCCACATGCCGGTAGAGAGCCGGAATAGCCTTCCGTGAGAAAAAGTGGCGTTTGGGAACCTGCCACTGAGGAACCGCACATTGCACAAACTCACGGAAGGGGGCCGAGTCTACCAACTGAAAAGGCAGCAGTTGAAGCGCTAGCAATTTAGCCAAGCTAGCATTCAACCGCTGGGCATGTGGATGGCTGGGAGTGAACTTCTTTCGACGGTCCAGCAGCTGGGGCAGGGAAATTTGCCTGCTAGAATCGGACGTCGGTGTACTGCTAGCAGAGTGGCCGCAAGTACTTGGCTGTGACACACCTAATTCTACACCTTCATTCCTCTCAGTGCAGGTTTCAGAGAGGACTGAAGTTATAGTGGGGTTGGAGATCCCAGCTGATGCGGTGCAAGGAGAGGTCCGCTTTGTTCTTTGGTGTGGGTCTTTGAGGTAGGCTTGCCAACGAGCTGCATGGCAGGTCAACATATGTCTGGTCAGGCATGTGGTACCCAAGCGGCTGATGTTTTGGCCACGCGATATACGCTTGAGACATATGTTGCAAACAGCAGCTGTGCGATCTGATGCACTAGCCTCAAAAAAGGCCCACACCAAAGAACTTTTTGAATGACGGGCAGAGGCAGCGCCCTGCACAGGCGGAGCTCTGCGGTGTGATTCCGTTGGTGTACTGCCCTTACGCTGGCCACCAAAGGGCATCCTGCCTCGTTGGAGATGTGCCTCCTCCTCATCCTCCTCCTCTCTCCTATTAGGCACCCACGTGGAGTCAGTGACCTCATCATCCCCTCCCTCCTCATCACTGGAGCCAATCTGGCAGTATGCTGCAGCTGCTGGAACATGACTGCCAGATTGGTGTCCTTCTTGAGCATCCCCTCTGTCTGCTCTCACGCTACTGCCTTCCTGTAGCTGGGTTTCATCATCAGACCCTTCGAAACGCTGGGCATCCTCCTGGAGCATGTACCCAACACTGTGCTCAAACAGTTCGGGGGACTCCTCAGGAGGAGGACATGGTGGGTCTAGGGAAGGAGTGACTGATGATGAGTCTGACATTGATACCAGGGAAGAGGACGCTTTGGCAGCTGCTTTTCCAGTACCCTGAGCCTGGGTGAGAGAGGATGAGGAGGAGGAGGAGGGCTTGGTCATCCACTCTACCAAGTCTTCGGCATGATGTGGCTCAACATGTCCAGCTGCCGAAAAGAAGGACAAGCGTGTCCCATGGCCATGTGCTGATGACAATGCACCGCGTCCACGACCAGCACTGTTGCCCCCAGACACAGAGCCTGCTTGCCCTCTTTTATTGCCTCCTGACTGTCTGCCTCTCCTTGTTTGCCTTCCAGACATTCTAATAGATGGCCTGCAGGGAGATGGGAAAAAAGCAATAAGGGCTACCTTCAGGTGTCCTTCTCTGTCCCTTTACTTAAGGATTTCTAAATATGGTTGAGGATGATTGCTTTTGCACAGAATAGCACAACGACAATTTCCCTGACTGTCCAAAAAAACAAGGATTTCAAAGATGGTTGATGAGGAATGCTTTAGCACACTATAGCACAAGGAGAATTTCCCTCACTGTCCTTCCCTGTCCCTAGAAACAAGGATTATCACAGTGAAAGAAACTGACACTCTTCCTACCTATAGTTTTCTGTCCCTAGAAAAAATGTTTTTTTAAAGCACACTTGTCATGGATATGCAGTAGTGTTTGTCTGCCATCTTACCTTCCTCCTCATGTGTTCATCTAGAGACCAGACCTCCTTCACCTGGCTTCCTTTATAATCTCCTCCCAGCCTGACTCCACCCCAGGCCCTATCACTGAACACTATATTAACCTGTGCACTGCAAGCCTGCTTTGCTGATCAACGTGTTTGTTAGGCATTGTGTGTTTGGGTTCCTGCCTGCCGTGTGCTACGTCTGTCTCTCTGTTACGTTATTGGCTTGTCCCCGACCATCCCTGTCTGCTCGTGACCCTTGACCTTCGGCTCGTTCTTCGTTATCCTTGTCTGCTTGTGGCCCCTGACCTTCGGCTTGTTATTCGGTTCTCTCTATCGTGTGCTGCTGCTTCCCCTTATCCTACGGGGCGTGAGCTAGGAAACTCCAGGGGCCGCGACCTGGTCCCAGCCTGCAGCGTAACATCCTCACCACTAGAGGCCCTGGAGAAGACCAGCTGGGTCTTAGACTCCGCGCCCTGGGGAATCTTGGCTCTCGCTTCCGTTGGGATCCCGGTTGTGCTCCTCTGGTCCCGCTTTCCACAACCACCCAGTTTCCTATCCACAGAAGCCAGCCATAGGGTTCACTACCTCGCGGTGCACTCCTGTCCCCCTACGGTGTGCATCTGTCACCTGGCCACAGGTGACCCTGACAGTTTGATCAGCCATGAACCCGGCTGACATCCCGTTACCCGTGGATGATCCGTTGCAGGGCATAGTTTGCAGACTTGAAACCCAGGAATCGAATCAGACTAAGGTGATGCGATTCCTCCAGGATCTGGCTTCTCGCTTTGAGCAGCTTCAGGCCTCCTTGGGAACCCTGAATCCGCAACCTCAAATACAACCAGCGGCTGCACCTATTGCACCAGTCGCAGCCACACACTCACTACAACTGCCAGCTCCGTCCCGTTTCTCTGGGGACTCCAAGGCTTGCAGGGGGTTCCTTAGTCAATGCACAATTCATTTTGAGCTCCAGCCCCAAAACTTCCTGTCTGATCGGGCTAAGGTAGCCTATATCATTTCCCTCCTCTCTGGTGAAGCTTTAGCCTGGGCAGCCCCTCTGTGGGAACTGAATGATCCAGTGGTTTCTAGCCTGTCTGGCTTCTTGAAACTTTTTCGGAATATCTTCGAAGAACCGGCTCGTGTCTCTTCAGCGGCCAGCACCCTTTTACGTCTCCGCCAAGAGTCTGCTTCTGTGGGACAGTATGCCCTTCATTTCCGCATACTGTCGGCTGAGTTGAGCTGGAACAATGAGGCCTTAGTCGCAACCTTTTTGCATGGCCTGTCTGATAGAGTGAAGGATGAATTAGCAGGAAGAACCATCCCCACTGATCTGGCCGGCGTTATCTCCTTGTGCAACCAGATCGATATTCGCTTTCAGGAGAGGACCTTAGAAAAGCAACGCCAGCACTCCTTGGTTCTTAGTCAGCCTGAGCTCCCCTCTCTTCGACCCGTAGAGCATCTCCTACCAGCTGAGGAACCCATGCAGCTGGGTCGGACCAGGCTATCCCCCGAGGAACGTGCTAGGCGCAGAACTCTTGGTCTGTGTCTTTACTGTGGGGGCAAAGGTCATTTTCGTGACACTTGCTCTCTTTGTCCAGAAAAACGTTCGGGTCCACTTCATCTGGAAAGTGGAGTATTGGACCCAGAAATATCACCTTCCCCTTCTCGTCTTCTGCTTTCTGTGTTCCTTCATGTTGGTGCTTCTTCTCATTCGGTCTCAGCATATCTGGATTCCGGAGCCGCTGGTAATTTCATGGACTGGGAAATCGCATCGTCCATGAGACTTACTCTTTTGCCCCTCACCACGCCATTGGTGGTCTTGGCGATTGATGGTACTGTTCTTCCAGGGGGACCTATCCGCTTCCAGACCCTCCCTGTTAAGATGTCGGTAGGGACACTCCACCAGGAGTGGATATCCTTCCTTATCTTACCCAAGGCCTCAACGCCTATAATTTTGGGTCTCCCATGGTTACAGCTCCATTCTCCTCATGTGGACTGGACTACTGGACAGATCCTGGCTTGGGGTCCCTCCTGTTCCTCGTCCTGCCTACCCAAGGTTGCCCCCTGTGAATCTGAGCCGGTCATTCATTCCAGGTTGCATAACCATTTACATTTCTCTGTCCCTAACCACCCTTGGACGCACAGCCAGGCTAGCTTGTCTACAAGTCCTGCAGTCGCTACGTCTTGCGATGCGATTCAGGTAGTCGCTACACCTGACTCAGCTATTCACTCTGCCTCTGTACTAGTTATGCCAGTCCAGCCCATGCCCAGTGAGCCTCTCACTTTTTCTTGTTCGGGACATTCTGCTTGTCCTTCAGCTATTCAGCTTGACTCCGGCGACATGTCACCTTCTAACCAACCTGACTTCAGGGTTCCACTGACATCTGCCCAGTCTGATGGTCCTGTGCAAGATGACCAGTTCCCCTTTAAGGGTCTAGGGGACCCTCCTCAGATTCCTGTTGATCGTCTCATGCCCTTGCTTATTCCTAGAGAGCCTTTGGTCCTCAATAGATCTTCTTGTCATCTCCCTACCTCGTTTTCAGTCTCTGAGGATAATCTTAAGTACGAGGTTAGACAAGTTCTGGATTCTCGGCTCTGCAGAGGCATTCTTCAGTACCTTGTGCATTGGAGAGGTTTTGGTCCTGAGGAGGCGTCTTGGATCGCTGCATCTGATGTCGCTGCACCTCATCTGTTGAGAAGGTTTCATCAGAGATTTCCCTTTAAGCCTGGGTCCAGGCGGGGGAGGGCCCATAAGAGGGAGGGTACTGTCATGGATATGCAGTAGTGTTTGTCTGCCATCTTACCTTCCTCCTCATGTGTTCATCTAGAGACCAGACCTCCTTCACCTGGCTTCCTTTATAATCTCCTCCCAGCCTGACTCCACCCCAGGCCCTATCACTGAACACTATATTAACCTGTGCACTGCAAGCCTGCTTTGCTGATCAACGTGTTTGTTAGGCATTGTGTGTTTGGGTTCCTGCCTGCCGTGTGCTACGTCTGTCTCTCTGTTACGTTATTGGCTTGTCCCCGACCATCCCTGTCTGCTCGTGACCCTTGACCTTCGGCTCGTTCTTCGTTATCCTTGTCTGCTTGTGGCCCCTGACCTTCGGCTTGTTATTCGGTTCTCTCTATCGTGTGCTGCTGCTTCCCCTTATCCTACGGGGCGTGAGCTAGGAAACTCCAGGGGCCGCGACCTGGTCCCAGCCTGCAGCGTAACATCCTCACCACTAGAGGCCCTGGAGAAGACCAGCTGGGTCTTAGACTCCGCGCCCTGGGGAATCTTGGCTCTCGCTTCCGTTGGGATCCCGGTTGTGCTCCTCTGGTCCCGCTTTCCACAACCACCCAGTTTCCTATCCACAGAAGCCAGCCATAGGGTTCACTACCTCGCGGTGCACTCCTGTCCCCCTACGGTGTGCATCTGTCACCTGGCCACAGGTGACCCTGACAACACTATAGCACAAGGAGAATTTCCCTCACTGTCCTTCCCTGTCCCTAGAAACAAGGATTATCACAGTGAAAGAAACTGACACTCTCCCTACCTATAGTTTTCTGTCCCTAGAAAAAATGTTTTTTTAAAGCACACTATAGCACAAGGAGAATTTCCCTCACTTTCCTTCTTTGTCCCTAGAAACAAGGATTATCACAGTGAAAGAAACTGACACTCTTCCTTCCTATAGTTTTCTGTCCCTAGAAAAAATGTTTTTTTAAAGCACACTATAGCACAAGGAGAATTTCCTCACTGTCCTTCCCTGTCCCTAGAAACAAGGATTCGCACAGTAAAAGACACTGACACTCTCCCTACCTATAGTTTTCTGTCCCTAGAAAAAATGTTTTTTTAAAGCACACTATAGCACAAGGAGAATTTCCCTCACTTTCCTTCTTTGTCCCTAGAAACAAGGATTATCACAGTGAAAGAAACTGACACTCTTCCTACCTATAGTTTTCTGTCCCTAGAAAAAATGTTTTTTTAAAGCACACTATAGCACAAGGAGAATTCCCTCACTGTCCTTCCCTGTCCCTAGAAACAAGGATTCGCACAGTAAAAGACACTGACACTCTCCCTACCTATAGTTTTCTGTCCCTAGAAAAAATGTTTTTTTAAAGCACACTATAGCACAAGGAGAATTCCCTCACTGTCCTTCCCTGTCCCTAGAAACAAGGATTCGCACAGTAAAACACACTGACACTCTCCCTACCTATAGTTTTCTGTCCCTAGAAAAAATGTTTTTTTAAAGCACACTATAGCACAAGGAGAATTTCCCTCACTTTCCTTCCCTGTCCCTAGAAACAAGGATTATCACAGTGAAAGAAACTGACACTCTTCCTACCTATAGTTTTCTGTCCCTAGAAAAAATGTTTTTTTAAAGCACACTATAGCACAAGGAGAATTCCCTCACTGTCCTTCCCTGTCCCTAGAAACAAGGATTCGCACAGTAAAAGACACTGACACTCTCCCTACCTATAGTTTTCTGTCCCTAGAAAAAATGTTTTTTTAAAGCACACTATAGCACAAGGAGAATTCCCTCACTGTCCTTCCCTGTCCCTAGAAACAAGGATTCGCACAGTAAAACACACTGACACTCTCCCTACCTATAGTTTTCTGTCCCTAGAAAAAATGTTTTTTTAAAGCACACTATAGCACAAGGAGAATTCCCTCACTGTCCTTCCCTGTCCCTAGAAACAAGGATTCGCACAGTAAAAGACACTGACACTCTCCCTACCTATAGTTTTCTGTCCCTAGAAAAAATGTTTTTTTAAAGCACACTATAGCACAAGGAGAATTCCCTCACTGTCCTTCCCTGTCCCTAGAAACAAGGATTCGCACAGTAAAACACACTGACACTCTCCCTACCTATAGTTTTCTGTCCCTAGAAAAAATGTTTTTTTAAAGCACACTATAGCACAAGGAGAATTTCCCTCACTTTCCTTCTTTGTCCCTAGAAACAAGGATTATCACAGTGAAAGAAACTGACACTCTTCCTACCTATAGTTTTCTGTCCCTAGAAAAAATGTTTTTTTAAAGCACACTATAGCACAAGGAGAATTCCCTCACTGTCCTTCCCTGTCCCTAGAAACAAGGATTCGCACAGTAAAAGACACTGACACTCTCCCTACCTATAGTTTTCTGTCCCTAGAAAAAATGTTTTTTTAAAGCACACTATAGCACAAGGAGAATTCCCTCACTGTCCTTCCCTGTCCCAAGAAACAAGGATTCGCACAGTAAAACACACTGACACTCTCCCTACCTATCCTTCTCTTTCCCTAAACTAAAGGAATCCAGGTTAAGCAAGAAAAAAATAAATGTCACTGTCCCTGCCTATGCTTCTCTTTCCCTGCTCCGGAACACACTACACTAGGCCGCTGTGCTGGCGGCCTTTTATAGTGTGGGGCGTGTACTAAACACCCTCAGCAATAATTGGCCACAGGCATCCTGCCTGTGGCCAATCATTGCTCTCCTCGCTGCCGGCGCTGTTATTGGCCAAGCATGCGGGGTCACAGTGCATGCTTGGCCAATCACAGCGCCTGGATGACACTGCGATGGCGTAGTGCATTGTGGGCCGTTCGCGTCACTCGAATTTGGCGCGAACGGCCCAAATCGTTCGATCTTCGTCGAACGATCGAACAGCCGATGTTCGAGTCGAACGTATGTTCGACTCGAACACGAAGCTCATCCCTAGTTGTGAGCTTTATAGGCCACATGAGTTTAACTCGAACATCAGGTGTTTGCCCGTTTGTCGAAAAACTAACATTATGGGGCATTCGTGGCAAATTCGACTGCCGTGTAATGCCCCATAATGACTGCCTAAGAACCAATTTTTCTGCCCCTGTTTAACAGTGGCATGTAATTACAATTCTTGATATAATATTTCACAGCAGGGCCTGTTCCTGCGCCCACCAAGAGTAACTGTGAGGGCTTACAGTGTTCTGGTACCACCAACACCTAAGGCCCAATTTTCTGCAGAGTATATAGGGCAGGCCTTATAGTATATACAGGCTGTTCCCTACTTTCAAACATCCGACTTACAAATGACTCCTACTTGCTAACGAAAGGAGACAACAGGAAGTGAGAGGAAATCTACCCCTAGGAAGGGAAATTCTCTCCTGTAAGAGTTAATATGGGAAAAGGTGTCTCCACTGATGCTTTATCACCAATCCTTGTTTCCCTAATAACCCCAAATTTTCTAAATCAAATTGTCATTGGGATGGAAAGTGAGGTGAAATGTTCTGAACAGGGGCACAGACAGCAAAACAAATGTTACAGGGGTGATAACCCTTCCCTATGTTCTCCAAAAAGCTTAAAAATAAATTTTTTGACTGGAGCTACACTTACAAAATGGACCAATGGTTCAAAGACAGAGGCTATTCAGGGTCAGTAATTAATAGGGGACTATCGATAGCTCAAAAGGTATCTTGACGAGCATTGCGTTGCTCTCTTGTCACATGACCCTATTTACTCTTAACTAAAGGCATCCGCACTGTATCCAAAAAAGCTCCATCTCTCAAACGTGTGCGTTTTCTAGGCATTGCGGTGCGGCTCAGGTGCGAATTCAGGCCCATTAACTTCTATGGGCACGCATATGATTCACAGATGTGTTCAGTTCTCAACAGGATTTCTCTCCTTCTCCTCACTACACCTCCCCCTCCCCTCTCCCAGGTCTCCAAATTCGCAGCTAAAACAGAGATGATCTGCTGAACAGCTCTCTTATCTCTTTGCAGAGATAAGAGAGCTGGAATTCGCACCACACAAGTGTGAACCCAGCCTAAACAATTAATTGTGTCCGATGGAGTCTCGTTGTCCTGAACATGGCCATTTTTCACATTTAATGTCCAATTATGTTGACACATAGGACACCCGGTTGGATTTTTGTATCTAGGCAGCCATTTTTCAATAGTTTTGATTATTTAATTATAATCTTAGAACCTTAGATATTTATTGTGGCTCCCTTTCTCCTTTTTTTCCACCGAGTGCCCCCCCCCGCAGACCGTCTACGCAGGGTCTCCCCACACTGCAGTTATATATCGACAAGTTTTTTTCCTTTGACCATTCCCTTAAATATCTCACAAGACTACCATATATATATATATATATATATTTTTTTTTTTTATGTGATCATATCCATAAACGCAAATGGCTTATGCCGCGTAAACACGGGCGTTTTTAATGTCATTGAAAACAACAAAGTTTTTCTCGTCGTGATTCTTCTCAAGCCTGCCTTGCCTACACACTATCGTGGAAAAAAAATGCTTGAGCAAAGCGCGGTGACGTACAACACGTACGACGGCACTATAAAGGGGAAGTTCCATTCGGATGGCGCCACCCTTTGGGCTGCTTTTGCTGATCCTCGTGTTAGTAAAGTTTGGTGAGAGGGGGGGCGTGTCCGGATGTAGAGCAGGGAAGACGTGTTGCTGAGGAGCTCCATACATCCTGACAAAATCTACTACCATCCTGCCTTCCCTCTGCCCGGGTGAGCCCTCAAATTTACCTTGCGGGTCCCTGAAGGTCCTCTGCCTCGGCCACATCCTGTATTTTTTGCCCTGGTCGCCCGATCGAGCCGTCACCGGGACTTGCAGCTGGCTCTGTACTCCCGGGTCCCGCCGCCATCTTGCGGCCTGCTGTCCTTCTCGGAGCCTCTGGGCTCGATTGCCGTGGTTCGCGGGGCTGGAGGTGCCTCGTCCGCGCACACCGAGGGCACCGGTGGTGGGGAGGGTGTTCCGGACCGGCGCTGCGACCGCCTGGGGGCCTTGGGAAGTTGATCGCCCAGGCCTGCGGCCTACGCACATCTTGCGGCCTACCGCGATTCCGGGAGCCTCCGTCCTCAATTTCTGAGCGCCGCCGGACGTGCCGGGGGGGGGGGTCGGCACTGCGCCTGACGACTTTCGGGGAGCTGCTTCTACGCATCCACGTCTGCAGCCCACAGCCATCTCTCGGCCTCCTGACCGGCCCCATCCATCGGACGCAGGTACGCCTCCACTCCTCCTGGGATCCTTTGGGTGATCGACTGCCCCACAATACTGCGGGGGGGGGACACCCCCCACTCCAGCACCTCTCCATCCTGTCTTTGCTGTGCCCCCCCGCCCTCCCATTTGGACTGGGCCCCTCTGCCCGCGAGCCCCCCCCTCTCCCCCCCCTGAACTTTCCCTGATTTTGGGGTTAGGCTTGGATGGGCCGCCCTAGGACCCGCGGCTATACAAATAAGGGCCCGAAGGCTCCTCACATACCTCCGTCAGCAGTTGTTCCGTCTACACGGAGATCCTCGGCTGGGATAGCGGCCGATACGCGGATGGCTGCGGAGTCGGGGGTGGCGGCGCCACCCACGGGAGTGGAGATCCTGGCAGCCATCACATCCTGTAAAGAAACTCTGACATCTAAGATTGATTTTTTGACAGTGGATGTCGGTCTTCTCCGTCAAGATATGGATAAATTTCGCTCTCGCATCGCAGAGGTGGAGGACAGGGTCTCTGTGGTGGAGGATACGGTTCGGTCAGACTCCAGGGAGATACGGGCCCTCCAAAAGTGAAAGCGCTGCAGAAGCGCGCGATAGACACCGAGAACCGCCTCAGGCGGAACAACATCCGAATAATTGGACTGCCCGAGAGGGTCGAGGGCCCTAGGCCTGCTGAATTTACTGAGCAATTACTGACCACCCTGTTTGACCTGGGTGCTCCGGCATCTACCTTTGTGGTTGAAAGAGCCCACAGGGTTCCACCGCTCCCTCCGAGACCTGGGGCCCCTCCACGCCCCTTCCTGCTACGAATGCTGAACTACCGGGACCGGGACCGCATCCTTGCGGCGGCACGAGCCATGCCAGACATTAAGTATGAAAACACCAGACTACTTTTCTTCCCAGACTTCTCCCAGGAGGTACAGCAACGTCGCAAGTCCTTCACTGATGTGAGACGCCGGCTCCGGGGAGAGGGGTCTGCGCTTTGGCCTGTTGTATTCCAGCAGACTGCGAGTCACTGGCGGTAGCGACACTCATTTCTTTGATACCCCGGAGGCGGCAGCGGCGTGGCTAGACGCCCGTTAACCTTAGGCAGCCGAGGACCAACGGTGGGATTCACCCGGCAGGGAACAGATATGCTTCAACTATCACATCACTGAACATCTTTCCTGTCTTTTGAAGAATCCCAGCACTGCCCCCTTCTATGCCCCTAATCCTGCTTATCCCTGCTGGCTTTCACCTTTGTTCCTTATACACAAATGTTCACTTCGGCTGATTGAACTTCCACTCACTCCTGTCTAAGGAGCTCCAATGGCAACTAACGAACTGCCTCGCTCATGAACCAAGGTGACTCAAGTTGTTCCCCCTTTCCACACCTTGGGCTTCCACCCAGAGTTGAGGCGGAATTCCCCGGAAACGTATTCCTCACCTGAGGTCCTACGGGCCGACTTCTTAGGGTCGCAGTGACCTAAAGATTACATGTTTCTCTCAGTTAAGGGACAAAACCCTGCATCAGTTTTTATGGCTCTTGGGTCCCTTTTTTTTTGGCCCTTGACGCTAGGTTTGTATGGTGTTTGGGTAGGGTGTTTTATGTTATGGGGAGAAGGGTTCAATTGTTATGAAGGTCCAGATAATTACTGTATTGCTCAATTACCTTGTGGGTCTCTGACCCTATTGAATGAGTGTGCCACTACTGTGTTTACTTATATGTGTTGGGTTGATGGTCTCATCCTGCTTCTATTTCCCCCTGGTGTTCCTTGATGGCTCCTCCGGTTGCTGAGCTCCTGACCGTTCTGTCGTGGAATGTTCGGGGGCTCAACTCGAAGTTTAAGAGGTCACTCTTATTTCAATATTTGAAAATACATAATCCCCACATAGTGCTACTGCAGGAGACACATTTAACCGGCAGCAAGGTTATGGCTCTGAAGAAGCCCTGGGTACAGAAGGCGTTTCATGCGACCTACTCTTCATATTCTCGTGGGGTATCTATCCTGATTAGCAAACGTGTACCGTGTGTGATACACGATGTTCATCTGGACCCCCAGGGAAAGTTCGTTATGGTTGTTCTGAGTGTATATACCCAAAAGTATGTCATAGTGAATGTTTATTTGCCTCCCCCTGGTCAGGTACAGGCTCTGTATACTCTCTACGAGAGGTTGGCTCCGCATTGCCCAGCGCAGGTTCTGTTCATGGGAGACTTTAATGCTACACTGTCCCGTGACCTGGACAGGCCTTCCCCCCAATCCAATTTTAACTCTGATCTCGGAACGTGGGCTCAGGCCACGGAGTTCCAGGAGGCATGGAGGTGGCTTCACCCCCAAGATAGAACGTATTCTTGTTTTTCGGCCACATTTAGAACCTCCTCCCGCATTGATCTAGCTTTTGCTAATTCCACCATGCTGGCTAACGTTCAGGAGGCATGTTATCTCCCCTCTGGCCTCTCTGATCATCACCCCCTTAAATTGACCATTAGGACCACCAGGTCGCGGAACAATGCCCTTTGGAGGTTGCAACCCCATTGGATCAATAACGAGGCTGTCCACGACAGAGTTCTTTCGCCCCTGGGGGAGTATTGGGTGCACAATGCGGGGTCGGCCTCTCTGGAGACGACCTGGGACGCCTCCAAGGCTCACAGCAGGGGTCAGTATATCTCGGCTGTGGCGGCGGTAAAGGCGGAACTGGGAGATGGGGTATCTGACCTGCAGCGTAGGGTGGACGAGGCGATGACTCAGTATTCAGCCTCGCCGACGGTGTCCAATTTTGAACACCTGTCATCGCTTAGGCGAGAACTACATCTCTATGTTACAGATGCCACTAGTCTTGGTATACAGGGTAGCAGACAGGCATACTTTGAACATGGTGACAAAAATAGCAAGCTGCTGGCGATGCTAGCGCAGCAGGACAGGCCCTCAGCGGTTATATCGGAGATCCTCACGGCAGATGGCGCTTTAGCCACCTCTCAGGAGGATATTCTGTCTACATTCAATACTTTCTACACTTCTCTTTATGTCTCTTCACTTCCTGACGGGTTTGATCCTGCGCCTATGATTTCCATGCTGGACACATTGGCCCTGGGGTGGCTCTCTGACACGGAGAGGCAACTCCTTGTCTCAGAGATCACCCCAGAAGAAGTCACACTGGCCATTAAATCTTTTCCGGCAGGTAAAACCCCAGGGCCGGACGGCCTGCCCATTGAGTACTATAGGGCCCACGCAGAATTGCTCGCCCCTAAACTAGCTCAGATGTTTCAAGCTTGCTTGAATCAAGACTCCTTGCCACCCTCTATGAGAGAAGCCCATGTGGTACTTATTCCTAAGCCTAATAGAGACCCTAAGCTCTGCGCCTCATACAGGCCAATTGCACTTCTCAACTGTGACCTTAAAATTTTGACCAAGTTACTGGCCACTAGACTCAACGTAGTGATAAAGTCCCTGATTGACCCCGACCAAACGGGCTTCATGCCCGGTAGATCTACGGACATTAATATACGCAGATTATTCACTAATATTCATGACCCCCATACTAACCAGGGTACTAGAACCATTGCCACCTTGGATATAGAGAAGGCATTCGACACAGTGGAATGGGTCTATCTGTGGGAGGTGCTTAGACGAATGGGGTTCCCGTTAAAATTTATAGGCTGGATACGCACACTTTACACTGGTCCTACGGCACGCATTAAGCTGAATGGCTCCTTGTCTCCTCCGTTCTCCCTGCAGAGGGGCACCAGACAGGGATGCCCTCTCTCCCCGGCTCTGTTCGCCCTGGCCGTGGAGCCTATTGCTGAGGCCCTTAGGACCTCGGCCGGGGTCCGTGGTCTTCGGGTGGGCTGGCTGGGGGAGAGAGTGGCTTTATACGCGGACGATATGCTCCTGTTCCTGAATGACGCTGGTGACTCTCTGCAGGGCGCACTTGGTATCATGGATGCCTTCTCCGCCTTCACGGGGCTGAAGGTGAACTGGCACAAGTCGCAATTGTTCCCAGTGGATGCGGGGGCCCGGTCCTCCTCGCCCTCCTCTCTCCCGCTTCAGTGGGTTGAGCAGTTCACCTACTTAGGAATTGTTATCTCAAAGGAGACTGGGGATTTTGTGCGGCTGAATCTCGACCCTGTCCTGGTGACCATTAAAGCCAAACTTAAGGCGTGGAGTAACCTCCCCCTTTCTCTCATTGGGCGTATTAACCTGATTAAAATGAAAGTTCTTCCTAAACTCACGTATATTTTTCGGAATTCCCCTCACTGGCTGACTAAGGTCTTCTTTAATTCCCTCAGGCAACTCTTCCTCTCCTTTATTTGGGGGGGGCAGGCCACCTAGATTCAAATATTCCACCTTGACCAGGCCTGTGGACAGTGGCGGCTTGGCTCTCCCTGATTGTTACAAGTACTATTTGGCCACTCAGCTTGTGACCGCCCACTGGTGGCTGAGACCGGACCTGACCAATTCCGTGACGGTACTGGAGGCAGCCATAGTGGGGTCCTTGGAGGCACTGGAGGGACTGCTATTCAGGGGGCAAAAAACGCCCCACAATCTCACCCCTTCCATGCGTACCACTATGCGGGCATGGAAGGCGGGTGAGGCACTAAGGGCACCCCAGCCGAACTCTTGGTCTCCTCACACCCCCCTGTGGCTGAATCCCAACCTGTCACAATTCCACACTATCCCCGATCCGCAGGCCTGGGCCAAGTATAAAATACTGACCCTCAAACATATCATCACCAACGGAGATCTCACTCCCTTTCACACTTTATGTGCTAAATTCAACGTACCTGACCGAGCCCGCTTTAGATATCTCCAAATTGCACATGCCTTCAGGTGCCAATTTTTGGGCAGGCCGGTCGAACTGGCATACTCAGAGTTGGAATCTACTATCCGGGTGAAGGACCTGGAAAAACCCGCGTCTCAGATTTATGGATCCCTGCTGGTTGCTGCTATCCCCGAGCTGTCTTCCCTCCGCAGGAAATGGGTGGAGGACATACCGGGGCTGGACGCGGACGACTGGAGGGAGGTTTGGGATTATCCCTTCTCCCCTCTGATCTCAGCAAGGGACAAATTAGTCCAATATAAAATTGTCCATAGGGCTCACTACACGCCTCACAGGCTGCACCAGATGTCACCGGAGCATTCTCCGGAGTGCTGGCGCTGCTCCTACCGGCCAGGGGGTTTCTTCCATATTTTCTGGGCTTGCCCAGCAATTGTACAGTATTGGAGTGAAGTAATACGGGTGATCAATAAAGCCACCGGGACTTGCGTCCCATGCGAGCCCATACACTGTTTGCTAGGACTGGTTGACCAACTGCCAATACTCAGAGCCAGAAAAACACTCATATCCCTGTTGTTGTATTATGCGCGCAAAGCCATTACAATGAATTGGAAAAAATCATCTCCCCCCTCTGTTAAATTTTGGAAAAACTTAATTAATGCCAGTTTGCCCCTATATAGAGCCACGTACTTGTCTAGAGGTTGTCCGCACAAATTTGAAAAGGTATGGAACTGTTGGTTAGATGACAGAAGCACGGCAAGTGATACAGTGACCATTGTCTAGACTTCTATTGTATCTTCGAAATATCGATTATTAACCCAAAAAATGTCTCCAGGCTACCTTCCTCTAACAATAACACTTTGAAGCATGATGTATATTGAATGAACCCTCTCCCCAAGCTTGGGGTTGTAGTATAGACTAAGTTAAGTTTTTTTTTTTTTTTTTTATTTGCCGCCCTGTGACGGTCTGATGCCGACACAGGGTAATGGCCCCTGCGTGGGCAGCTGTTGTGCCTAGATGTGGGCAAATTGTGTGTATGTTTTATAAAAATTCAATAAAAAAGATTTATAAAAAAAAAAGTTTGGTGAGAGACGATTCACGCTTTTCAGCCTCGTGCTCTTCAGTCCATTACAGCCTGACGAATGTGCCATCTCCATTCTGAACGCCAGTTTTACCAGAAAGAGCGCTCCCGTCTCATCACTTGCTTCTGAGAATGGCCATTTTATTTCACGTCGTTAAAGCCTACACACGCCCGTTTTTCACAACGAGAAAACCGACGACGTGAAAAACAACGAGAAAAAATAGAGCATGTTCAAAATTTTTAATGGCCATTTTTCACGTCGCGAAAAATGCTCTGGAGCCCACACACGATCGTTTTTAATGACCAATTTAAAAATCCGCAATTTTTCTCGTCATGAAAAAACGGTCGTGTGTAATTTTTGGGGGGGGTTTATTTCCTCTTTAATACCATATTAATTTTCAACTACCGTATATACTCGAGTATAAGCCAAGTTTTTCAGCACATTTTATTTGTGCTGAAAATGCCCCCCTCGGCTTATACTCGAGTCACCTTTTTTGTGCCTGATCTCACAGAATTTGGGGACCCAGAACCGGCCGGCCGTAGGTCCCCTGGACCCCAACCTTAGCACACATGTAGCCTCACTCTTCCTCTACAAGTGTGCAAAGTTTGTTGTTTGGGGGACCTACGACCGGGGAGCACCGATTTTTCAAAGCCGGGCACCCCTTCCAAAGACTCCTATGTTAAATGGTAATTTCTCTGGCGATTTTGGGGACCCAGTACCAGCCGGTCGTAGGTCCCCTGGACCCGAAATTTGGCACACATGTAGTCCCATTACTCCTTTATAAGTGTGCAAAGTTTTTTGTCTGGAGGACCTACAGCTGGGGAGCACCGGTTTTTCAAAGCCGGGCACCCCTTCCATAGACTCCCATGTTAAACGTCAGTCTAGTCATGGACACAGTGAGGCATGGGCACAGTGAGGCATGCAGATGGACACCCTAGGCTTATACTCGAGTCAATACGTTTTCCCAGTTTTTTGTGGTAAAATTAGGTGCCTCGGCTTATATTCGGGTCGGCTTATACTCAAGTATATACGGTATATGTTATTCTATTTTATATAATATCAAAATTTTAATCATCTGTGTTTTATGTATTCCTCACGTTTTTTTGGATCCCTTTTTTTCTTGGTGTTTCATGCACATATTTTATGACATTTTATGACATTGCCTGAACGCTAATGTAAAATACTTATTTATGTCATGATACGAGTTCACCATGAAACAGTAATCCACGCATTCCCGTTTGGAGATGTGCACATACAGTCACACTTTTTGCGTATTCACAGTGTGCTTGGGTGTTGTGACATTCAGTATGTCCATATTAAGGATGAGCTCCGGCGTGTACGCATAGTACACGTACAGAGCCCGCCAGGAAGTCGGCACCCGCGCTGCACTAATGACAGGCAGCTTGACATTTCCCGATGCTCGGCTGCAGAGATCGGGAAATGTCTCCCTGGCTGTGATTAGCGCAGCGCGGTGCCGACTTCCTGCTATGCGAACACGCCGGAGCTCATCCTTAGTCCATATACATCCAGATACACATGTATATATACACTATACATCACATTATTGATTGATTAATATTTGTTTTATTTATTCACTTCCACTTTGTTTCAAATTGATATGGTATTTCTCACATGTGGATGTGGACCATTTTTGGAACATATTGTCACAATCAAAAACATTACTAGAGACTTTTTTCAATGCAACTCCTTTATACTCGTTTTTCCTCTTTTTTTTTATTTGTTGCAGGTCTCTAGAAATGTTTTACCC
Organism: Rana muscosa; assembly: GCA_029206835.1. NCBI lineage: Eukaryota > Metazoa > Chordata > Amphibia > Anura > Ranidae > Rana > Rana muscosa. Next base: position 421,221,348 of record CM055123.1, on the reverse strand, counting down.
TGTGTCTCTATTGCCGCGTACACACGACCATTTTTCTCGTTGGGAAAAATGAAATTTTTTCTCTTTGATGAGAAAAACAACCGTGTGTGGGCTTTTCATCATTTTTCCCCCGACGAGAAAAACGGCATGAATCACGACGAGAAAAATTAGAACATGCTCTAATTTTTCTCGTCGTGATTCACGGCATTTTTTTCCGCGGCAGTTTTCCCATAGGGAAACACTGCCAGGGAGCCCACACCCGGGCGTTTTTCTCGACCAAGAGAAAAAATGTCAGGAAAACCGGCCGTGTGTAGGGGAACAAGCCGTTCCTCGTTTTTCCCGTCGATTTTCTCAACAGTGTTTTCACCGTCGAAAAAGTCGATCGTGTGTAAGCGGCATATGTGTTCCACATAAAGGTCCTCTCCATGTGTGAAACATCAAGGTTTAATTATATGTTTGCAATTGAATGGTCCTCCGCCTTTGGTGTGATTGGTGGAAGATCACATCCACCTCCTTTTTAAACACAACTTTTGTCATTGTTCACCCAGCTACGAGTAAAGCCTCGTTCATACGACCGAGAATCTCGACGGGATTCTTGTCAAGCTTGACGGTACATACACACTGTCAATCCAAAATCTCGTCGGTCTAAAGTGCGGTGACGTACAACACGTACGACGGCAGTATAAAGGGGAAGTTCCATTCCAATGGTCGCCACCCCTTGGGCTGCTTTTGCTGATCTCGTGTTACCGCGTGTTAGTAAAAGTTTGGGGAGAGACGAATCGCGCTTTTCAGTCTTCAGTCTTCGTGCTTTTCAGTCTGTTACAGCGTGATGAATGTACTATCTCCATTACGAACGCTAGTTTTACCAGAAGGAGCGCTCCCGTCTCATACTTGTGTAGCGGCCTCCACTCTCTCCTCTCTATTCTTCTTGCTCTGGCTTTTGTCTAGGGGTACTCTGAAGGAGAGAGTGCGGGGTCACCACGCCAAGTCCCCCTGCAGAGTATGTGCAGTGAGAGACAATCCTCTTTTACCTTCGGGTCGGCGTTCTGCATCCGGAGACCTCCTCCTGGTTTTCTCGAACAGTGTCTGCCAGTAAATGAGCCCCACACCACTAAAGTCCAACACTCCTTTATTCTTCCAATAACAGAGTAATGCACAGACAGTTGGACTCCCTTAACGAACAGAACAGACAGGGGGGGTGTGGATGCGAGTAGGCCCAGGCACAATGAACTCTCCACTTTCCTTTCTGAAAGTGGGTTGCGGTCTCCAAGCGAAGGGGGGATTTCCTTCCAGGCGGTCTCCGATGGAAGGTTCACCTGTCACTGGCAATATGCTGCACCAGGTCTTTAAGCAAGTATCTACCACCGGTCCATTACGCCCTCTGGATTCGGGTACCCCCTCTCGGGTTCCCCTAGGATCTCCTTCCCTCGCGGAACTCAGTGTTGGGCACTGAGCTCCAGACCTCCATCGCGAGTACCTCACCCCAGGCTAAAGGTGCCTGGGATGGAACACGACCTCCGAACGTCCTCTAGGCCTAGGCCGCCTAGAGGACCGACACGAACCACCACCCACGGGCTGAAGGTGCCCGGGACTCAACCCCGTGACAAATATGGCCGGCCCCTTTATACCCTCTCCCAGCAAGCACGGCGGGTTCCCCGCCCCACCATACCGCTGCCGAGGGAGGACAAAAAGGAGGCACGACACACAGCAATGGTTCAACCCCAGCCCAAGGCGACAGCGCCACCTGCTGGGCCACAGGGAACTGCACATCACTGGTGTCTCTGCCAGTTTTAAATACACAGAAAAGTGTATACCCGCTACACTTGATTCTGAGCATGCGCGTTTAAGACTCGGAAAAGCATACACACGACCGGTTTTCTCGACGAGAATCCTGACGAGAAAAACGAGAATCCTGACGAGAAAATAGAGAGCAGGTTCTCTATTTTTCTCGTCGAGATTCCCGGCAGTTTTCTCGACGAGAAACCATACACACGAACGGTTTTCTCGGCAAAAAGCTCTGCCAGCAGTTTTCTTGATGGTTTCTTGCCGAGAAACCCGGTCGTGTGTACGAGGCCTAAGCATCTTATGATGTGAAACATGCTAGCCATTTTTTTGTCCTAGCGTTCACTTTCTATTTTTGACTGCACTGTTTTTGGATCATGCTTTGATTTTATCCAATAAAGACGTAGTTTAACGGAGTGCGGCAGTCCAGGATTTCTTTCTAATCCCATACAAAATGGACCTGTTCCAAATTACAAAACAGATTTAACTTAAGAACAAACCTACAGTCCCTATCTGTTTTTTAACCCGGGTACCGCCTGTATACTGCTGCTCAGAGTATATAGGGCCTGAGAACCCCACGCCTTTTTTTAAAAAAATTGGGTGCGGGGTTCCCCTTAACATCCATACCAGACCTAAAGGGCCTGGTAATGGACTGGGGGAGGGGGGGGGGGAGCATGCCGTATTTCTCAATGATTTTCATCTATATTGCCAGGACCTGACATTAAATTACAGCCGCAAGCAGTTTTCAATGACTTTTTTTCTTTTAGAAGTGTCATTTTGCTGCGGGACAGTTCTAAACATGGGAACAAATGCGTCAATTTACAGGCATACTATAGACACCCCCCCCCCCCCCCCAGGTACGATATTTAAAGGAATAATTCACTTTTATTGTTTCACTTTAGGCATTATTAAAATCACTGCCCCCGAAAAAACGTTAGTTTCTAAAAAAAAATTGCATTGATACATGTCCCCTGGGGCAGGACCCGGGTCCCCAAACCCTTTTTAGGACAATAACATGCATATTAACCTTTAAAATTAGCACTTTTGATTTTTCGCATTCCATAGAATTTAACGTTGTTCGCACAAATTTTTTGCCAGTTTGCGTGTTCTGCCGCGAACTGAACCTGGGGCGTGTTCGGCTCATCCCTATAAATTAGACAGATAACTGAGAGGCCGCAGATGTCACTCGCTAACAAGCTTTTAGATGTTTTACGAAGTTCCAAGGAATGTCTATACAAGAGGAAATATATATGTTGTAAACGCCTATAAGAGGCCACTTGGCATCCTGGCGTGAGTCGCTCCTTTCCCTGGGGAAATAAAAGGTTTGTTTTCCTGGAGTCCGTGTCCGGAGTCCATTCCTGGTTTCCCAGAACTCAAAGAGCCGTTTTGCTGCAACATTTATCTGGTGCATTGGCCGGGAAACCAGGTGTGACTGCTGTGACAGGTGACAACACCACCAGCAATTGTTCTCATTCCACCGACACACACAACTTTTTTTTCTGTTCAATTCATTTTTTTATTATAATTTTACTTTTATAACAGATTATAGTCATAGAATCAGGAAATAGTAAAAAGGTAGAAATGCGATTGGTCAGGAAAATGACTTGTCTGGAATGTGGAGGCGGAGTCGTACAATACAATACACAACGTGTTACATTATTATAACAAAGTATTGTAGAAAAGATCACACCATAGAAAATGGGGGAAAAGGATAAAATGAATCCGGATATTAAGGGGAAATTTGTGTACGAGGAACACCTTAACAATCACCACCATTTTATTCTCCAGGGCCTCTGCTTTCAGATAATATGTTTGGGGGATTTACTAATCTTTAGGCCCAAAATTTGCAAAAACATCTGACAGTGAAAGGGTTAATGTGAGCTAGATGGGATCACTCTGCTGTGCTCACACATGAAAAGGTAACCCATATGTATACTGGCCTATTATACCCCTTTTACAAGACCCCCCCTCTTGTACCTCCCGCTATACCTTCCAAAAATTAGACTGACACCATTTGGTTGGGTAAAACTGGCCGTTGAACGGCCCCTTTTAGTAAAGTAAAATAATTTAACAATATAACCAAAAAACAAATAAATAATCTTTTTGGCTGCAGATCCTTGGAGGCACTAACTATAAAATCTTTTTAACCTTATATCTGCTTAAACACTACACTGGTCCCTGCCGCATTGCACCGACTCGGGGACAACCACCTTCAGCAGATATATCATTCACTTCCCAGTTAATCCACCATAACTGTTATTCACCGGGGACCCATACCTCAGGTGTGTCCCCACCCATCAAATTCCAGAAGTTTGTTTAACAATGCCTCCAAAGACCCAACCGCCACCGCGAAAAGTGTGAAGCCTCACACCTTTGCGCCCCACCAAAAACGAACCGCTCGTTGAATGCCCTCCTGCAAGCCCAGTGACCACAAGTCAGTGCCCACAGAATTAAGGTGGACCCCGTCAACGCGCAGCTACCGCCAGGTGTCCACCTCCAGCTCCCGATGCCGGACTAAAAACCCCCCGCTACGAGCCACGAACTTCCCAACCTCCTTATTGGCCTTAACCCGGGTCCTGTTGAGCTTGGACACCAACCTGGTTTGACGCCAAGTGGTGCGAGCCACCATATCCAACCATACCAACACGGTGTGGGGAAATGCAGCCTGCAGCCTCAGCACGTCGAACTTGGCGTCCCGAATGAGGTGTCTGCTGGACCGGACCCCCAGGTCGCTACCACCCGCATGTAAAACCAGAACATCGGGGGGCCTATCCCATCTGGCAGCCCTATTAACTTCCGGGACCACCCTGCTCCATAAAAGCCCTGGAATGCCTATCCACCTGACCCTGGCCTCAGATCTGGGAAGGCCCAGCTGACGGCCATCAGGCCTGACATCTGCCCTCTTAGCCCCCCAGTGTACAAATGAGTGCTCCAAGATCCACACGAGGCAAGCACGATCTGAAGGAAAAATGTGCACACATAACACACCCACACCTCAGTGACACATAAAACAGCCAGTAACAGGAAATGTGGGAAAGCATACAAACAACACCAAGACGCCCCGCGCAGCAACCCCCCCATGCACTAAACCAGATGGGGGCGTGTAGTGATATCATAAATAGTGTCCAGTAGATAATTGATATTTAAGTTATTATAATGATGATATAAGTTATGTTTCCACAGCAACACCCATGTTCTCCAGAGAGTGCAATTTTATTAACTTCCAATACAGAACAAAGTCCAATAATTGCACAGATGACCCAATCCACAGAGTGTATATATAATTCAGAGACACATTTCTCCTAGATCAATGCTAGACCTGTGCTTTCCTATTCATACAGAATAACAAGACTGACTGAATGCCAGCTTGGATGTCTCAAATACTGGTCTGACACTGGGGGGGGACTTGGTTTCTGCCAGGTCAACCAAATGTATGTTTTCATGAATGAATACCCCCTCAAGTCTAATTGTCATCAATAAATACTTCCTTAAGTATGTAAACAATGTACCCTTTGAAATGTTCAATTAAGTTAAACAGGCCACCTCACACACCTAGGTAGGCTTGCATAAGATTAGCACATCAGAGTCATTATCTGTCCCCTCTGATATGTGTAGTAAACCTTGTTTGGCCACTAACCCCTTTGATCAACAAACACCCTTTGATATGTGTAACTAGATTACAGATGCCAATGTCAACTGAAATCTGGCCTGGTCAATCTTGTACTTATACATATATATAATAATAATATAATGTCCCACATAAATCGGCCAACATATTACAACAGGGCGGACATAAAGTTTAAATCTGTCTGACTCCCACCTGCCAATGCGCTTGACCACCGCAGCGTCCAAACCCCACCGGGCCACCTCAGTGGCCGCCTGATCTGAAAATAATGCAAGGAAAAACTGCGAGCCTTGATACCCGCCGCCGAAAGGCAGCACCGCATGACAGACACAAATTGAAAGGTCGACAATGCCGAGCCATCGGCATGTACCAAAAAATAACCCGCCCTATTCGGGCGGACACCTACGTAAAGCACCCACCGGGCGTATGTCAGAGCCCGGAACAAGTACACCTGCGCCCCCTTACCAGCCTGATCCGCCTTGGACCGCCGGATGAAAAACCTGACCATCTCCCCATCCCAGCGAACGTCTGCTGCCGATAACCCCCCATGGGTCGTCTTCGACGGACTAACCAATTCCCCGACTCTGAGGGCTCCATAAAAGGCAAGAACAAAAACGGACATGCAGACCAAGGACGTCTGACAAAACAACGTCTGCAAAATATCAAAAGTGGTAGGTCGGCGCCGTCCGGCCGCCGGGCCCCCTTCTGATAACCCCCCCTCAGGGCCTATTTCACCAAGAAGTCCTTGGCGTAATCCGGAATGCCACTGATCTTGAACCAAAAGGCCAAGCCGGACAATTTGCGACACATGACTGAAAGAGATGTCCCATCCGCAAAACCCAAACATACATAATATATAACCAGCTGGCAAAACTCCCCGCTGCCGCCCTCCGAACCTACCCGCTGTGTCAAAGCCCCCCACTCCCTCCAAACCTTAGAGTAGAAGTACCATGTCGACTCACTCAAGGAGTTCCGAATCGAGCCAGAGGCGATTCCAACGCAACCCGCCACAGATGAGGAGGACAAGGGGTTCCGAGCTGCTCCGCGCCCGGTGCCAACTCCCGAAACCTGTCCAACTGAAAACGGGAAAGAGCGTCAGCCACCGTATTCGCCACCCCAAGAATATGCACAGCGTACAGGAAAACATTGCGACAAAGACACGCTAAAACCAGATACAACAACTGGATAACCGGGGGGGGGGGGGGTGGAAGGACCCCGACAGAGTTGAGAACCTGAACCACTCCCAGGTTTTCACAGTGAAGACGAACCTTTTTGTTGCTAAAGACTGTTCCCCAGAGCTCCAAAGCGACCACCACCGGAAAAAGTTCCAGCAGCAACAGATTTTTCAAGAAGCCCGCCTCTCTCCACTCATCGGACCAGCGCTCCGCACTCCACTGACCCCCCCAAGAACGCGCCATATCCCGTAGACCCGGCCGCGTCCGTAAACAGCTCCAGGTTATAGTTGCTGACCGGCCCCTCCATCCAGATGGACCTGCCATTGAAGTCATCCAAGAATGCCCGCCATACCCGTAAATCAGCCCTGTGTTCCCTGTTCAGCCTAATAAAATGACTGGGAGAAGTGACCCCAGCCGTGGCAGCCGACAGCCGTCGGCAAAAAACTCTGCCCATGGGCATAATACGGCAAGCAAAATTGAGCTTGCAAAGCAGAGACTGCAAGTCTCGTAACTGGATCTTGAATTTGCCCGCCGCCAAACTAACTTTCTCCTTCAACCCCCGCAACTTATCGTCAGGCAGACGACATTCCATGGCTCTAGAATCGATCTCAATCCCCAAAAATTTGATCACCTCTGCGGGGCCTTCCGTCTTATCCACCGCTAGAGGAACACCAAACCGCTTAATGATGTGTTGCCAACAGCACACCGCACAACCAGGATGCCGGGGGGCCAACGCAGAGAAAATCATCGAGATAATGAATCACCGGAGTTGACTCCCGCCACGTCCCACACTACCCATTCCAAAAAGGAGCTAAATGCTTCAATTAATGAGCATGAAATAGAGCAGCCCATAAGCAGGCATCGATCCACATAAAAAGCCCCCAACCATTTGCAACCCAAAAGGTGAAAACGACGTGGGTGAACTGGGAGTAGGCGAAAAGCCGCCTCTATGTCAGTTTTGGCCATAAGGGCCCCCTTTCCGTAGCGCCGAACCCAAAACACAGCAGCACCAAAAGAGGTATATGACACTGCACATGCCTCAGGGTCAATGGCATCATTGACTGAGCTGCCTTTCGGAAATGAAAGATGGTGGATAAGCCGAAACTTATTGGGCTCCTTCTTTGGAACGACGCCCAACGGCGATACCACCAAATCCTCCTGGGTGGGGGGGGGGGGGGGTACTGAAAAGGGCCACACATGCGGCCCAAAAGACACTTCCTTGGCCAGCTTTTCAGAAACCACGTCAGCATGCAACAAGGAGGACAGAAGGTTGTCTGCCGCAGGGGGGATCTGCGGGGGGGGGAACAAGGAATCAAAAACCCTTCCGCGAAACCCTCCCGCAACAACAGAGCCGCAGGACGATCCGGACACCTATTTAGAAAGGGGGACATCCGGTCCACCCTCACCGGAGTCCGGCCTTTTTCCCGCAGCGTCACCGGCACGGGATTTTCCGGCCTTAAAAGCAATGAGAGAGGGGGTGAGCCCCCCCGCAGTGCGAGCACTCTTAAGCCTCGTACACACGATCGGATATCCTATGGATTCTAATCCGATGGTTTTGTCCATCGGAAATCCGATGAAGCTGACTTCCATCAGTCTTGCCTACACACCATCAGTCAAAAAACTGACCGTTCCAAACGCGGTGACGTAAAACACTCCGATGAGCCGAGAAAAATGAAGTTCAATGCTTCTGAGCATGCGTCGACTTGATTCTGAGCATGCGTGGGTTTTTTATCCGATGGACTTGCCCATAGACGATCTGAGTTTTCGATCGGTTTTTTATCCATCGGAAAAATGTAAAGCATGTTCTATTTTTTAAAACCGATGGAAAAAAGACCGATGGGTCCCATACACGATCGGTTTGTCTGATGAAAACAATCCATCGGACGGTTTTCATCGGTAAAACCGATCGTGTGTACAGGGCTATACATTTAGTGCCGAACCTACAAGAACCCTCGTTGAACTGCCAACACTGACCCCGCTTCCTTGTGGCCGATTGTCCAGGGGTGGTACGACTCCCGGCCCCCGTCAGAAAAAACGACATCGACGCTCGCGGGGAGGACATAAGCTTCATCCACAGACTGTTGTCCTTATGATCCTGCGCTGGCCTTGCGCTGACGAAATTGTTCGTCATACTGCAGCATGCCACACCACCATAAACCCTCTGGGCCTCGCCAATGGAGTCCAGATAGCAAAACAGCGGGAAACAATTCTCCGGCGTTTTTTCCCCAATGACACTTGCCAAAATGGCAAAAGCCTGCAACCAGTTACTAAACGTACGAGGAATCAACCGATAGCGACGCTTTTCCTCGTCCTCCTCCTTGGATTCCTCAGGCTTAACCCTGTCCAAGTTAAATTTCTCCAGGGGGAACAACGTGAAAATCTCCACATACTCCCCCCGCCAAATCTTCTCCTGCACCTCCGGTTTCAGGTGCGCGCCCAGAGGCCCCTTGAAGCATACGTAGACTTCGCACTTGGCCGAGTCAACCAGGCCTGCATTCTTACCCGCATCCTTCTCAGCCACTGACGTGGAAGCGGCACACGCTCCCTTGTCCACTGAAAAAAAAACTGCCGCGGCCCCTGGCACCGGGCTCGCCACCACGGCCTCCCGTGCCTAACCCGCGCCCGACACCCAAGCCAACACTGGCGATGAGCCCGCGGGTGCGCCCGCATCAAATTGTTGAACCAACGACCACAGACCGACCAGCAGGTCGCGCACAGCCGTGGCATCACCCAACGGAACAGCCGAAAAAGTGGCCCCCCCCAACTCCTGCTGCGGGAACCCCAACACCCGTGGTCCGCCCACCCGTGTCACCGGACACACATGTAGAAGGAAGCAGAATAGAAGAAGATGATTTAGACATGGACTTACCGGGCCGACCAGGAAGAGATCCTGCAGCCGCCGATCCAGAATCCACCGCGGCCCGCACCAGTGGAGCGACATCCTTAATCTCGCTGGAAAGTTCACCCTCTGAACTGGACGATTCTGGAATACCGCCTGTAGACTGGGCTGGGGATGCACAACCCGCCGAAGGCCCCGGCTGTTCGTCTTCCTCTGGTCGCCTCCGACCCGCAGGACTGCTGATCCCGGCCGTGGTGGTGTGGCCCCTCTTCACCCCCCCACCGCTGGGAGGGGCCTTGCTTCTCACCTCAGGTGCTGAAACCCTTGGACCCCAACTGGGTCCAGGTGTGCAGGGGTCACCGGGCCTTTGCTGGATGAATGCCCAGGCCCGCAGTGCGACTCCTCCCCCGCTGAGCCGCAACAACCGGCGCAACACATGTCACAATCGTTAAATAATTTTTTTGTTTTAAATAGATCCCTAAATATCTGTGAAATCTTCCACCACAAAATGTGCTCAGCCAATGAGAGGTAATGACTCCATTTTTATTTTAAAAAGCCTAGAGGACCGCCTTTTAAGTGGTGGGGTTAACGCGTTTCGTCCTGGAAGACGACTTGAGAAAACAGACCTCTTGCAAGAGTTTTCACCACAAAATGTACTCAGCCAATGAGAGGTAATGACTCCATTTTTATTTTTCTCCTGCTATTAATGGCCAACACGGTACAACACTTCATCCATGTCTTTGGTGATCTCTGATCTCCTTATCAACTGTTTCTTACATGATGAAGATCAGTCATGGAGTATATCTGAGGAGTATATCAGGGTGTGCTTCTTCCCCACATGTCCAGCAACATTCATATACAAGACATTTCCCACACTCACTAATACACCTCGAGGGCTGTGTGAGACCCCTGATGTACAGGAAGACAGGACTTCAGTGAGGAACATTTCCCTCACTCGGGACAGGAATACAGCTTCTCCCCCGTGTGTATTCTCTGATGTTTGGAAAGATTGGACTTTTGTAAAAAACATTTCCCGCACTCAGAACAGGAATACGGCTTCTCACCCGTGTGAGATCTTTTATGCTCATTAAGGTATTTAGAGTGGAAACACTTCCCGCACTCAGTACAAGGAAACTTCTTATCTGTTGGAAGGACGGCACCGTCCCGCACAGTCTGAGGTTCCTCGGGATAAGAGGAATACGACGGTCCGGCACCGTCCCGCACAGTTTGAGGTTCCTCAGGATAAGAGGAATACGATGGTCCGGCACCGTCCCGCACAGTCTGAGGTTCCTCGGGATAAGAGGAATACGATGGTCCGGCACCGTCCCGCACAGTCTGAGGTTCCTCAGGATAAGAGGAATACGATGGTCCGGCACCGTCCCGCACAGTCTGAGGTTCCTCAGGATAAGAGGAATACGATGGTCCGGCACCGTCCCGCACAGTCTGAGGTTCCTCAGGATAAGAGGAATACGATGGTCCGGCACCGTCCCGCACAGTCTGAGGTTCCTCAGGATAAGAGGAATACGATGGTCCGGCACCGTCCCACACAGTCTGAGGTTCCTCAGGATAAGAGGAATACAATGGTCCGGCACCGTCCCGCACAGTCTGAGGTTCCTCGGGATAAGAGGAATACGATGGTCCGGCACCGTCCCGCACAGTCTGAGGTTCCTCAGGATAAGAGGAATACGATGGTCCGGCACCGTCCCGCACAGTCTGAGGTTCCTCAGGATAAGAGGAATACGATGGTCCGGCACCGTCCCACACAGTCTGAGGTTCCTCAGGATAAGAGGAATACGATGGTCCGGCACCGTCCCGCACAGTCTGAGGTTCCTCGGGATAAGAGGAATACGATGGGCCGGCACCGTCCCGCACAGTCTGAGGTTCCTCAGGATAAGAGGAATACGATGGTCCGGCACCGTCCCGCACAGTCTGAGGTTCCTCAGGATAAGAGGAATACGATAGTGCGGCACCGTCCCGCACAGTCTGAGGTTCCTCAGGATAAGAGGAATACGATGGTCCGGCACCGTCCCGCACAGTCTGAGGTTCCTCAGGATAAGAGGAATACGATGGTCCGGCACCGTCCCGCACAGTCTGAGGTTCCTCGGGATAAGAGGAATACGATGGGCCGGCACCGTCCCGCACAGTCTGAGGTTCCTCAGGATAAGAGGAATACGATAGTGCGGCACCGTCCCGCACAGTCTGAGGTTCCTCAGGATAAGAGGAATACGATGGTCCGGCACCGTCCCGCACAGTCTGAGGTTCCTCGGGATAAGAGGAATACGATGGTCCGGCACCGTCCCGCACAGTCTGAGGTTCCTCAGGATAAGAGGAATACGATGGTCCGGCACCATCCCGCACGGTCTGAGGTTCCTCAGGATAAGAGGAATACGATGGTCCGGCACCATCCCGCACAGTCTGAGGTTCCTCAGGATAAGAGGAATACGATGGTCCGGCACCGTCCCGCACAGTCTGAGGTTCCTCAGGATAAGAGGAATACGATGGTCCGGCACCATCCCGCACGGTCTGAGGTTCCTCAGGATAAGAGGAATACGATGGTCCGGCACCATCCCGCACAGTCTGAGGTTCCTCAGGATAAGAGGAATACGATGGTCCGGCACCGTCCCGCACAGTCTGAGGTTCCTCAGGATAAGAGGAATACGATGGTCCGGCACCGTCCCGCACAGTCTGAGGTTCCTCAGGATAAGAGGAATACGATGGTCCGGCACCGTCCCGCACAGTCTGAGGTTCCTCAGGATAAGAGGAATACGATGGTCCATCTACACTGTGTGGTGCCGGATGGACATTTGAGGTAGTCGGGTTTTCTCCTGGACTATACTGTGTGATGTCCTCATCTTCTACTTTACAGTCTGGAGACAAAGTGAGACAATCCTCTGAGGTTTTCCTCATCTCCCGTCCATCTACTAAAATAGAAATACAAAGATTATTACTAGACATGAGCTGATTGGTTCCCCTAAACCAGGACTCCGCCCACATCAGGCAGCTTTGTCTCTGAGGATCTTACAATTCCCCCCTCAAGGTAACTAGTAAATGGGTCCTCTGATCTCCTACCAGTTCATTTCTTTATTCATGGACCTTAGTCAGAGAGTGAGGAAACAACGAGAACTGTCTTTTATAGGAGTGACAGTGATGAGGGGATTATAGGACGAGGATCAGGAGTATGTAATGTACAACATAGAGCATATAGTGCAGGGGTCAGGACTCATAATATTGGTGTTCAGTAATCAGTGTTGGGTGAAATATTTACTGGAGACAAGTTGCAGAGGTCCCACACCGCTGCCTCCCATCTCCTAAACACAGCCAGCAAATAACAGAGCAAGTAACCCGGGAGAATTACTCTGCCAGAGATCTCACTAGACCCGGGCATGGGGCAGAAGACCCAAGGTACATACCCCAGGTGTCTAGGTCAAGCAACCCCTATGGTGAAAATCTACATTTTGCTGCCAGCTGAACCCCAGAATCTCCATAAATCCAGTCTAGAGACATAAATTGTGTCTGCAGCACAGAGAAGGAAGATTATCCGAGAGAAATACAGGAATACAGGACGGGGAACACAGCTCAGGAAAGTGACCAGGGGATTACAGGCTGATATCACCCAGCCCCCGCCCTACTCTGGACCAATCAGTGAGCAGTATGGGTGGAGGAATGGATTTAGTGTTAATGACCCACCTGTGCTGATCTCTGTAGGAGTGTCCTCCTCTATAAATGTCCCCGTTATTCCATCCTCCTCCATAGACTGCTGATCACCCCTCACATACGTCTCTTCTTCTTCTGATTTCACCTCAAATTCTATATCGATTGGATCTCCACTCTAAACCAAGAAAATGAGAGAGAAAATCATCTGTAAGATATAAAGTTTCATACAAAATCCACACATCATCTCCACCAGTCCATGTTCTAGATGCTCCATCCCACCAACCTTGTAACAGTGAGGGATGGTGTGACCTTCCCGTGTGGAATCCCGGGAATACAGAGGACGGGGACATCTCTCTGGTGGGTTCCTGGTATTAGGTGGTTCCATCATATCCTTGTGTCCTTCTGAAAACTCCTCCATCACTCCATACTCCTCATCCTCCTCTTTATACTCTTCTTTTACATCAATATTATTATCCTCCAGGTTTCCACCCTAAAAATATATAATTAAACATTCATTGTAACGAAATAGCTTTAGTATGAACCTTTCCCACCAATAATTGTTCCTCAACTACCTGATGATGGTGGGGGATGGTGTGACCTTCCTGTGTGGAATCCCGGGAATACAGAGGACGGGGACATCTCTCTGGTGGGTTCCTGGTATTAGGTGGTTCCATCATATCCTTGTGTCCTTCTGAAAACTCCTCCATCACTCCATACTCCTCATCCTCCTCTTTATACTCTTCTTTTACATCAATATTATTATCCTCCAGGTTTCCACCCTAAAAATATATAATTAAACATTCATTGTAACGAAATAGCTTTAGTATGAACCTTTCCCACCAATAATTGTTCCTCAACTACCTGATGATGGTGGGGGATGGTGTGACCTTCCTGTGTGGAATCCCGGGAATACAGAGGACGGGGACATCTCTCTGGTGGGTTCCTGTAGCTGGATGACTCCCCCATGGTGTCCTGGTACAGATCTTTGTGTTCTTCCTCCATCACCCCATCCTCATCACCCTCCTCTTTTATCTCTTCTTTAACCTCAACTTTAGGATCTCTCAGGTTTCCACTCTGAATATTTAATAAAAATGACATCAATGGTAACAATGCAGATAATGTACAGATCCTAATGATACTATCAGTGATTGTTCCTCATCTACCTGATGATGGTGGGGGATGGTGTGACCTTCCTGTGTGGAATCCCGGGAATACAGAGGACGGGGACATCTCTCTGGTGGGTTCCCATTACTGGATCCATCTGTAGGAAACACACACACTGACTGAATACATTGTTTCTATGTGTTTATCAGATGATGGGGGATCTAGGTGGAGCCTCCGTACTGCTCTCTCCTTTACAATAAAGTCTCCTCTTACCCGGTGATGTGAGGGGCGGCTGATTCTCCATCATGACGTCCTTGTAGAGATCCTTGTGTCCTTCTAAATCCTCCCACTCCTCCATGGAGAAATAGACAGTGACATCCTGACACCTTATAGGAACCTGACACACACAATGATACAGTCACCATCCAGACACATCCCTTGTGTTGAACCTTCACAGACATCAGGAATAGATATTTCCTCCTCCATAAAGATAATAAAATCAAACACACGTATCATAAATCCACCTCTAAATAAAACCCCCATCCTGTATTATCGTATATTCTGTTAGTATAAACTGAAATGAAGAGAATGTTCCGGCCCCATAAGCGGGGGAATGTTCTGACCCTGAAGGGGTTAATCTAGATCTCCACACTATATATGTGTGTATTATCATCTGCTGGAAATAAATGACGTCACAGTGACTATGGAGGAAGAGGACGGACATGACGGGGTTACTGGGTGTAAATAGAAGATAAGATCTTATTACCTCCTCTCCTGCTTCTTCCAGTGATGTCTCCTCACTACTTCCTCCCGACTCACCGCTCACCCAGAACTTCCTGGCTGTGCCTGACATCACTTCCTGTCTTCCATAGAGACTTCTCTCTATGGTAAAAGTGAGATCACCATCTTGTGGAGCTCAGAGGAACTGCAGCCCCGAAAAACGTCTCATAGTCTGAACATGGCCTTGTGCTGTGTGTGTGTGTACTGTACAGAGGTGTCTCTCTAATTAGGCAAGTTAGGTGGTCGCCTACAGGGGCCTTGCGGCCACCTAATTTGCCTACCATGTGTGTGGGAGAAAATGTCCCCTGGTTGGTGACCCCGGTCCGGACTGGCTGTAGGAAATTCCGGGGCCGAATGTCATAACAAGAGCTGCCTTCCCCCGAACTCCCATTTCGCTCACTGCCCCGCCCACCACACACTCTGCCAATCAGATGTTACATCACAACAGGACTCTGCAGCCCTGTATCCAATGAGGGCGCTGCTGACATCTCCCTTCTCACCCACCGCCTGTGCCTGGCACTCTGTACTGTGTATGCAGCGAGTGCTCAGAGGAGCATGAAGATGCCGGGAGGAGACCAGAGATGACAGGGGTGGTGTGCCTAGGACTGGAAACAGGTGCATGTCTGCATAGTCATTGAACTATGTCCTGTATCATGTCCGCACAGTCTCTGACCATCTCCTGTATCATGTCTGCACAGTCTCTGACCATCTCCTTTATCATGTCTTCACAGTCTCTGACCATCTCCTGTATCATGTCTGCACAGTCTCTGACCATCTCTTGTATCATGTCTGCACAGTCTCTGACCATCTCTTGTATCATGTCTGCACAGTCTCTGACCATCTCTTGTATCATGTCTGCACAGTCTCTGACCATCTCTTGTATCATGTCTGCACAGTCTCTGACCATCTCTTGTATCATGTCTGCACAGTCTCTGACCATCTCTTGTATCATGTCTGCACAGTCTCTGACCATCTCTTGTATCATGTCTGCACAGTCTCTGACCATCTCCTTTATCATGTCTGCACACTCTCTGACCATCTCCTTTATCATGTCTGCACAGTCTCTGACCATCTCCTTTATCATGTCTGCACAGTCTCTGACCATCTCCTTTATCATGTCTGCACAGTCTCTGACCATCTCCTGTATCATGTCTGCACAGTCTATGACCATCTCTTGCATCATGTCTGCACAGTCTCTGACCATCTCCTGTATCATGTCTGCACAGTCTCTGACAATCTCCTTTATCATGTCTGTACAGTCTCTGACCATCTCCTTTATCATGTCTGCACAGTTTCTGACCATCTCCTTTATCATGTCTGCACAGTGTCTGACCGTCTCCTGTATCATGTCTGCACAGTCTCTGACCATCTCCTTTATCATGTCTGCACAGTCTCTGACCATCTCCTTTATTATGTCTGCACAGTGTCTGACCATCTCCTTTATCATGTCTGCACAGTCTCTGACCATCTCCTTTATCATGTCTGCACAGTCTCTGACCATCTCCTGTATCATGTCTGCACACTCTATGACCATCTCTTGCATCATGTCTGCACAGTCTCTGACCATCTCTTGCATCATGTCTGCACAGTCTCTGACCATCTCCTGTATCATGTCTGCACAGTCTATGACCATCTCTTGCATCATGTCTGCACAGTCTCTGACCATCTCCTGTATCATGTCTGCACAGTCTCTGACCATCTCCTGTATCATGTCTGCACAATCTCTGACCATCTCCTTTATCATGTCTGCACAGTCTCTGACCATCTCCTTTATCATGTCTGCACAGTCTCTGACCATCTCTTGTATCATGTCTACACAGTCTCTGACCATCTCTTGTATCATGTCTGCACAGTCTCTGACCATCTCTTGTATCATGTCTGCACAGTCTCTGACCATCTCCTTTATCATGTCTGCACAGTCTCTGACCATCTCCTTTATCATGTCTGCACAGTCTCTGACCATCTCCTTTATCATGTCTGCACAGTCTCTGACCATCTTCTTTATCATGTCTGCACAGTCTCTGACCATCTCCTTTATTATGTCTGCACAGTGTCTGACCATCTCCTTTATCATGTCTGCACAGTCTCTGACCATCTCCTTTATCATGTCTGCACAATCTCTGACCATCTCCTGTATCATGTCTGCATAGTCTATGACCATCTCTTGCATCATGTCTGCACAGTCTCTGACCATCTCCTGTATCATGTCTGCACAGTCTCTGACAATCTCCTTTATCATGTCTGCACAGTCTCTGACTATCTCCTTTATCATGTCTGCACAGTTTCTGACCATCTCCTTTATCATGTCTGCACAGTCTCTGACCATCTCCTTTATCATGTCTGCACAGTCTCTGACCATCTCCTTTATCATGTCTGCACAGTCTCTGACCATCTCCTTTATCATGTCTGCACAGTCCATGACCATCTCCTGTATCATGTCTGCACAGTCTATGACCATCTCTTGCATCATGTCTGCACAGTCTCTGACCATCTCCTGTATCATGTCTGCACAGTCTATGACCATCTCTTGCATCATGTCTGCACAGTCTCTGACCATCTCCTGTATCATGTCTGCACAGTCTCTGACCATCTCCTGTATCATGTCTGCACAGTGTTTGACCATCTCCTTTATCATGTCTGCACAATCTCTGACCATCTCCTGTATCATGTCTGCACAGTCTCTGACCATCTCCTGTATCATGTCTGCACAGTGTCTGACCATCTCCTTTATAATGTCTGCACAGTGTCTGACCATCTCCTTTATAATGTCTGCACAATCTCTGACCATCTCCTGTATCATGTCTGCACAGTCTCTGACCATCTCCTGTATCATGTCTGCACAGTCTCTGACCATCTCCTGTATCATGTCTGCACAGTCTCTGACCATCTCCTTTATCATGTCTGCACAGTCTCTGACCATCTCCTTTATCATGTCTGCACAGTCTCTGACCATCTTATGTCTGCACAGTCTCTGACCATCTCCTTTATCATGTCTGCACAGTCTATGACCATCTCTTGCATCATGTCTGCACAGTCTCTGACCATCTCCTTTATCATGTCTGCACAGTCTATGACCATCTCTTGTATCATGTCTGCACAGTGTCTGACCATCTCCTGTATCATGTCTGCATAGTCTCTGACCATCTCTTGTATCATGTCTGCACAGTCTCTGACCATCTCCTGTATCATGTCTGCACAGTGTCTGACCATCTCCAGTATCATGTCTGCACAGTCTCTGACCATCTCCTGTATGATGTCTGCACAGCCTCTGACCATCTCTTGTATCATGTCTGCACAGTCTCTGACCATCTCCTGTATTATGTCTGCACAGTCTCTGACCATCTCTTGTATCATGTCTGCACAGTCTCTGACCATCTCCTGTATCATGTCTGCACAGTCTCTGACCATCTCCTGTATCATGTCTGCACAGTCTCTGACCATCTCCTGTATCATGTCTGCACAGTCTCTGACCATCTCCTGTATCATGTCTGCACAGTCTCTGACCATCTCCTGTATCATGTCTGCACAGTGTTTGACCATCTCCTTTATCATGTCTGCACAATCTCTGACCATCTCCTGTATCATGTCTGCACAGTCTCTGACCATCTCCTGTATCATGTCTGCACAGTGTCTGACCATCTCCTTTATAATGTCTGCACAATCTCTGACCATCTCCTGTATCATGTCTGCACAGTCTCTGACCATCTCCTGTATCATGTCTGCACAGTCTCTGACCATCTCCTGTATCATGTCTGCACAGTCTCTGACCATCTCCTTAATCATGTCTGCACAGTCTCTGACCATCTCCTTTATCATGTCTGCACAGTCTCTGACCATCTTATGTCTGCACAGTCTCTGACCATCTCCTTTATCATGTCTGCACAGTCTATGACCATCTCTTGCATCATGTCTGCACAGTCTCTGACCATCTCTTGCATCATGTCTGCACAGTCTCTGACCATCTCCTTTATCATGTCTGCACAGTCTATGACCATCTCTTGTATCATGTCTGCACAGTGTCTGACCATCTCCTGTATCATGTCTGCATAGTCTCTGACCATCTCTTGTATCATGTCTGCACAGTCTCTGACCATCTCCTGTATCATGTCTGCACAGTGTCTGACCATCTCCAGTATCATGTCTGCACAGTCTCTGACCATCTCCTGTATGATGTCTGCACAGCCTCTGACCATCTCTTGTATCATGTCTGCACAGTCTCTGACCATCTCCTGTATTATGTCTGCACAGTCTCTGAACATCTCTTGTATCATGTCTGCACAGTCTCTGACCATCTCCTGTATCATGTCTGCACAGTCTCTGACCATCTCCTGTATCATGTCTGCACAGTCTCTGACCATCTCCTGTATCATGTCTGCACAGTCTCTGACCATCTCCTGTATCATGTCTGCACAGTCTCTGACCATCTCTTGTATCATGTCTGCACAGTGTCTGACCATCTCCTGTATCATGTCTGCACAGTCTCTGACCATCTCCTGTATCATGTCTGCACAGTCTCTGACCATCTCCTGTATCATGTCTGCACAGTGTCTGACCATCTCCTATATCATGTCTGCACAGCCTCTGACCATCTCTTGTATCATGTCTGCACAGTGTCTGACCATCTCCTGTATTATGTCTGCACAGTCTCTGACCATCTCTTGTATCATGTCTGCACAGTGTCTGACCATCTCCTGTATCATGTCTGCATAGTCTCTGACCATCTCCTGTATCATGTCTGCACAGTCTCTGACCATCTCCTGTATCATGTCTGCACAGTCTCTAACCATCTCTTGTATCATGTCTGCACAATCTCTGACCATCTCCTGTATCATGTCTGCACAGTCTCTGACCATCTCCTGTATCATGTCTGCACAGTGTCTTACCATCTCCTTTATCATGTCTGCACAAAAGGAAATGAGCCCATGGGACTTTGAGTTGATCATAAAGGCCAAAACAAATGGTTCAGATGAATGCATTAAAATTTATTACAATTCCAAGAACATGGTCACACTTTACACATAAAAAAACCATGAGGCATATAAAAACATAACCATGTCTGATACAGTCCTTAGAAATACATAGTGTACATAACATCTTGTGTACTCGATGCGTTTCGTAAGCTCCGCTTGCTTCTTCAGGAGTTGATGTATGTACAGATTATCTAGAAGATAGTAAATATCAGTAAAATGTAATATACACAGGTGTTAGGGGTTAGAAAGTAAGCATGTGACCTCTATAGAATACTACATACTTGCAATGTGGTTGGTGACCCCAAGGGACTGATCTCAAATGGTGACAGCGGGAAGTCATCCAACCGGGAGCTGAAGGGGCATAGCTCGCAGCTAACCAGTCGGGGGCCCAGTGGGAGACGACCATGGCAAAACAAGGTGATAAAGTGTGTGTTCTCTGAGTGCCCCCACTGGCCATACATATCAAGACAGCTGTAAAAAGGTATATATATATATATCTGAATTAGTAGATACTAGAAGTCCAAAAATTTGGCCTGCAAGTGTAAGTGGAGTTACAAGTCCATCCAGTTCAACCATAAAAAAAAAAATATATATATATATCATCATACGATCCCTCATACCCAATTCTATATCCACAGTTGATCCAGAGGAAGGCAAAAAACCCCAGAAGAGCATGATCCAATTTCCTCCAGCAGGGGAAAAAATTCCTTCCTGATCCCCCGAGAGGCAATCGGATATTCCCCGGATCAACTTTACCTATAAATGTCAGTACCCAGTTATATTCTGTACATTTAGGAAAGTATCCAGACCTTTCTTATAGCAATCTACTGATCTGTCCAGATCCACCTCTGCAGGGAGTCTGTTCCACATTTTCACAGCTCTTACTGTGAAGAAACCTTTCCGTATTTGGAGCTGAAATCTCTTTTCCTCTAGATGTAAAGAGTGCCCCCTTGTCTTTTGTGTTGACCGTAAAGTGAATAACTCAACACCAAGTTCACTATATGGACCCCTTATATATTTGTACATGTTGATCATATCCCCCCTTATTCTCCTCTTCTCAAGAGAGAATAAATTCAGTTCCTCTAATCTCTCCTCATAGCTGAGCTCCTCCATGCCTCTTTTCAGTTTGGTTGCCCTTCTCTGCACTTTCTCCAGTTCCCCAATATCCTTTTTGAGAACTGGGGCCCAAAACTGAACTGCACATTCCAGATGAGGTCTTACTAATGATTTGTACAGATGATATCTCTCTCTCTGGAGTCCATACCTCTCTTATACAAGAAAGGACTTTGCTCACTTTGGAAACCGCAGCTTGGCATTGCATGTTATTATTGAGCTTATGATCTACCAAAACCCCCAAATCTTTCTCCACTACGGATCCCCCCAGATCCTTCTCCACTATGGATCCCCCCAGATCCTTCTCCACTACGGATCCCCCCAGATCCTTCTCCACTACGGATCCCCCAGATCCTTCTCCACTACGGATCCTTCTCCACTACGGATCTCCCCAGATCCTTCTCCACTACGGATCCCCCAGATCCTTCTCCACTACGGATCCCCCCAGATCCTTCTCCACTACGGATCCCCCCATATCCTTCTCCACTACAGATCCTTCTCCACTACGGATCTCCCCAGATCCTTCTCCACTACGGATCCCCCCAGATCCTTCTCCACTACGGATCCCCCCAGATCCTTCTCCACTACGGATCCCCCCCAGATCCTTCTCCACTACGGATCCCCCCAGATCCTTCTCCACTACGGATCCCCCCAGATCCTTCTCCACTGCAGATCCCCCCCAGATCCTTCTCCACTACGGATCCCCCCAGATCCTTCTCCACTACGGATCCCCCCAGATCCTTCTCCACTACGGATCCCCCCCAGATCCTTCTCCACTACGGATCCCCCCAGATCCTTCTCCACTACGGATCCCCCCAGATCCTTCTCCACTATGGATCCCCCCAGATTCTTCTCCACTATGGATCTCCCCCAGATCCTTCTCCACTACAGATCCCCCCAGATCCTTCTCCACTACTGTCCCCCCAGATCCTTCTCCACTACGGATCCCCCAGATCCTTCTCCACTACGGATCCCCCCAGATCCTTCTCCACTACGGATCCCCCCAGATCCTTCTCCACTACGGATCCCCCCAGATCCTTCTCCACTACGGATCCCCCCAGATCCTTCTCCACTACGGATCCCCCCCAGATCCTTCTCCACTACGGATCCCCCCAGATCCTTCTCCACTACGGATCCCCCAGATCCTTCTCCACTACGGATCCCCCCAGATCCTTCTCCACTACGGATCCCCCCCAGATCCTTCTCCACTACGGATCCCCCAGATCCTTCTCCACTACGGATCCCCCCAGATCCTTCTCCACTACGGATCCCCCCCAGATCCTTCACTACGGATCCCCCCAGATCCTTCTCCACTACGGATCCCCCAGATTCTTCTCCACTATGGATCCCCCCAGATCCTTCTCCACTACGGATCCCCCCAGATCCTTCTCCACTACGGATCCCCCCAGATCCTTCTCCACTACGGATCCCCCCAGATCCTTCTCCACTATGGATCCTTCTCCACTACGGATCTCCCCAGATCCTTCTCCACTACGGATCCCCCCAGATCCTTCTCCACTACGGATCCCCCCCAGATCCTTCTCCACTACGGATCCCCCCATATCCTTCTCCACTACAGATCCTTCTCCACTACGGATCTCCCCAGATCCTTCTCCACTACGGATCCCCCCAGATCCTTCTCCACTACGGATCCCCCCCAGATCCTTCTCCACTACGGATCCCCCCCAGATCCTTCTCCACTACGGATCCCCCCAGATCCTTCTCCACTACGGATCCCCCCAGATCCTTCTCCACTACGGATCCCCCCAGATTCTTCTCCACTATGGATCCCCCCAGATCCTTCTCCACTACGGATCCCCCCAGATCCTTCTCCACTACCGATCCCCCCAGATCCTTCTCCACTACGGATCCCCCCAGATCCTTCTCCACTACGGATCCCCCCCAGATCCTTCTCCACTACGGATCCCCCCAGATCCTTCTCCACTATGGATCCTTCTCCACTATGGATCTCCCCAGATCCTTCTCCACTACGGATCCCCCCAGATCCTTCTCCACTACGGATCCCCCCCAGATCCTTCTCCACTACGGATCCCCCCCAGATCCTTCTCCACTACGGATCCCCCCAGACCCTTCTCCACTACGGATCCCCCCAGATCCTTCTCCACTACGGATCTCCCCAGATCTTTCTCCACTACGGATCCCCCCAGATCCTTCTCCACTACGGATTCCCCCATATCCTTCTCCACTACAGATCCTTCTCCACTACGAATCTCCCCAGATCCTTCTCCACTACGGATCCCCCCAGATCTTTCTCCACTACGGATCCCCCCCAGATCCTTCTCCACTACGGATCCCCCCCAGATCCTTCTCCACTACGGATCCCCCCCAGATCCTTCTCCACTACGGATCCCCCAGATCCTTCTCCACTACGGATCCCCCCAGATCCTTCTCCACTACGGATCCCCCCCAGATCCTTCTCCACTACGGATCCCCCCAGATCCTTCTCCACTACGGATCCCCCAGAGTTCTTCTCCACTATGGATCCCCCCCAGATCCTTCACTACGGATCCCCCCAATTCCTTCTCCACTACCGTCCCCCCAGATCCTTCTCCACTACAGATCCCCCCAGATCCTTCTCCACTACGGATCCCCCCAGATCCTTCTCCACTACGGATCCCCCCCAGATCCTTCTCCACTACAGATCCCCCCAGATCCTTCTCTACTACGGATCCCCCCAGATCCTTCTCCACCACGGATCCCCCAGATCCTTCTCTACTACGGATCCCCCCAGATCCTTCTCCACTACGGAATCCCCCCAGATCCTTCTCCACTATGGATCCCCCCAGATCCTTCTCCACTACGGATCCCCCCAGATCCTTCTCCACTACCGATCCCCCCAGATCCTTCTCCACTACGGATCCCCCAGATCCTTCTCCACTACGGATCCCCCCAGATCCTTCTCCACTACGGATCCCCCCAGATCCTTCTCCACTATGGATCCTTCTCCACTACGGATCTCCCCAGATCCTTCTCCACTACGGATCCCCCCAGATCCTTCTCCACTACGGATCCCCCAGATCCTTCTCCACTACGGATCCCCCCAGATTCTTCTCCACTACGGATCCCCCCCAGATCCTTCTCCACTACGGATCCCCCCAGATCCTTCTCCACTACGGATCCCCCCAGATCCTTCTCCACTATGGATCCCCCCAGATCCTTCTCCACTACGGATCCCCCCCAGATCCTTCTCCACTACGGATCCCCCCAGATCCTTCTCCACTATGGATCCCCCCAGATCCTTCTCCACTACGGATCCCCCCCAGATCCTTCTCCACTACGGATCCCCCCAGATCCTTCTCCACTACGGATCCCCCAGAGTTCTTCTCCACTATGGATCCCCCCAGATCCTTCACTACGGATCCCCCCAGATCCTTCTCCACTACCGTCCCCCCAGATCCTTCTCCACTACAGATCCCCCCAGATCCTTCTCCACTACGGATCCCCCCAGATCCTTCTCCACTACGGATCCCCCCAGATCCTTCTCCACTACAGATCCCCCCAGATCCTTCTCTACTACGGATCCCCCCAGATCCTTCTCCACCACGGATCCCCCAGATCCTTCTCCACTACGGATCCCCCCAGATCCTTCTCCACTACGGAATCCCCCCAGATCCTTCTCCACTATGGATCCCCCCAGATCCTTCTCCACTACGGATCCCCCCAGATCCTTCTCCACTACCGATCCCCCCAGATCCTTCTCCACTACGGATCCCCCCAGATCCTTCTCCACTACGGATCCCCCCAGATCCTTCTCCACTATGGATCCTTCTCCACTACGGATCTCCCCAGATCCTTCTCCACTACGGATCCCCCCAGATCCTTCTCCACTACGGATCCCCCAGATCCTTCTCCACTACGGATCCCCCCAGATTCTTCTCCACTATGGATCCCCCCAGATCCTTCTTCACTACGGATCCCCCAGATCCTTCTCCACTACCGTCCCCCCATATCCTTCTCCACTACGGATCCCCCCAGATCCTTCTCCACTACGGATCCCCCCAGATCCTTCTCCACTACGGATCCCCCCAGATCCTTCTCCACTACGGATCCCCCCAGATCCTTCTCCACTACAGATCCCCCCAGATCCTTCTCCACTACAGATCCCCCCAGATCCTTCTCCACTACGGATCCCCCCAGATCCTTCTCCACTACAGATCCCCTCCAGATCCTTCTCCACTACGGATCCCCCCCAGATCCTTCTCCACTACGGATCCCCCCAGATCCTTCTCCACTACGGATCCCCCCAGATCCTTCTCCACTACAGATCCATCTCCACTACGGATGTATGCCCATCATTAGAAGTGGGTGGATGAAGGGCGGTATTCTAATGGTGGGCATACCCACCGATCAATCTCTTTTTTCGTTCAGCCAACTGGCTGCATGAAAAAAATAGATTACAATACATGTCCAACAAGGACCAGCAACGTACTGGTATGTTGCTGGACTTTGAATGGTTATACCAGATTGATGCCTGCGGGTTTAGGTATCATCTTGGTATCATTCTTTTCAGCCAGCGGCCGGCTTTCATGTAAAAGCAATCCTAGCGGCTAATTAGCCTCTGGACTGCTTTTACAAGCAGTGGGAGGGAATGTCCCCCCCCCGGATATAAAAAGCGCCATTGGGAAATTGGGAAAGCATTTTATCACACCGATCTTGGTGTGGTCAGATGCTTTGAGGGCAGAGGAAAGATCTAGGGTCTAGACCCCAGTTTTTTCAAAAAAAGAGTACCTGTCACTACCTATTGCTATCATAGGGGATATTTACATTCCCTGAGATAACAATAAAAATGATAAAAAAAATAAAATATGGAAGGAACAATTTAAAAATAAAATAAAAAAGCAAAATTAATAATAAAAAAAAAAAAGCACCCCTGTCCTGCCCTGCTCTTGCCCAATGGCGAACGCAAGCGTCAGTCTGGCGTCATATGTAAACAGCAATTGCACCATGCATGTGAGGTATCACCGCGAAAGTCAGATCGAGGGCAGTAATTTTAGCAGTAGACCTCCTCTGTAAATCTAACGGGGTAACCTGTAAAGGCTTTTAAAGGCTTTTAAAAATGTATGTAGTTTGTCGCCAATGCGCGTTTGTGCGAAATTTTAAAGCATGTCGTGTTTGGTATCTATGTACTCGGCCTAAGATCATCTTTTTTATTTCATCAAACATTTGGGTAATATAGTGTGTTTTAGTGCATTAAAATTAAAAAAAGTGTATTTTTTCCCAAAAAAATGCGTTTGAAAAATCGCTGCGCAAATACTGTGTAGAAAAAAAAATGCGACACCATTTTATTCTGTAGGGCATTTGCTTTAAAAATATATATAATGTTTGGGGGTTCAACATAATTTTCCTGCAAAAAAAAAATATGTTTTCATGTAAACAAAAAGTGTCAGAAAGGGCTTTGTCTTCAAGTGGTTAGAAGAGTGGATGTAAGCTTCCTAATGTTGTGTATAAAATGCCAGAACAGTTCAAAACCCCCCCAAATGACCCCATTTTGGAAAGTAGACACCCCAAGCTATATACTGAGAGGCATGTCGAGTCCATGGAATATTTTATATGTCGACACAAGTTGCGGAAAAAAAAACATTTTTTTTTTTTTTTTTTGCACAAAGTTGTCACTAATTGATATATTGCTCAAACATGCCATGGGCATATGTGGAATTACACCCCAAAATACATTCTGTTGCTTCTCCTGAGTACGGGGATACCACATGTGTGAGACTTTTTGGGAGCCTAGCCGCGTACGGGACCCCAAAAACCAAGCACCGCCTTCAGGCTTTCTAAGGGTGTAAATTTTTGATTTCACTTCTCACTGCCTATCACAGTTTCGGAGGCCATGGAATGCCCAGATGGCACAAACCCCCCCCAAATGACCCCATTTTGGAAAGTAGACACACCAAGCTATTTGCTGAGAGGTATTGTGAGTATTTTGCAGATCTCGCTTTTTGTCACAAAGTTTTGAAAATTGAAAAAAAAAAAGAAAAAAAGAATTCTTTCTTCATTTTCAAAAACAAATGAGAGCTGTAAAATACTCACCATGCCTCTCAGCAAACAGCTTGGGGTGTCTACTTTCCAAAATGGGGTCATTTGGGGGGTTTTGTGCTATCTGGGCATTTTATGGCCTTCGAAACTGTGATAGGTAGTGAGGTGTGAAATCAAAAATTTGTGCCTAGAAATCCTGAAGGCGGTGATTGGTTTTCGGGGTCCCGTACGCGGCTAGGCTCCTAAAAAGTCCCACACATGTGGTATCCCCGTACTCAGGAGAAGCAGCAAAATGTATTTTGGGGTGCAATTCCACATATAACCATGGCATGTGTGAGCAATATATCATTTAGTGACAACTTTTTGTAATTTTTTTTTTTTTTTGTCATTATTCAATCACTTGGGACAAAAAAAAAATATTCAATGGGCTCAACAGGCCTCTCAGCAATTTCCTTGGGGTGTCTACTTTCTAAAATGGGGTCATTTGGGGGGGTTTTGTACTGCCCTGCCATTTTAGCACCTCAAGAAATGAGATAGGCAGTCATAAATTAAAAGCTGTGTAAATTCCAGAAAATGTACCCTAGTTTGTAAACGCTATAACTTTTGCGCAAACCATAAAATATACACTTATTGACATTTTTACTAAAAACATGTGGCTGAATACATTTTGGCCTAAATGTATGACTAAAATTGAGTTTATTCGATTTTTCTTATAACAAAAAGTAGAAAATATCATTTTTTTTCAAAATTTTCGCTCTTTTTCCGTTTATATCGCAAAAAATAAAAATCGCAGAGGCAATCGAATACCATTAAAAGAAAGCTCTATTTGTGGGAAGAAAAGGACGCAAATTTCGTTTGGGTACAACATTGCATGTCCGCACAATTTACAGTTAAAGCAGTGCAGTGCAAAATTCTGAATTCACCTCTGGTCCTTTAGCTACCAAATGGTCCGGGGCTTAAGTGGTTAAAATCCCCCATTATTATCACTGTCTAGTTGACCTAGGGGGAATAAAGGTTACCTAGGGCTTTCCCTATGACCGATCATATCGATGTCTGGACTTGAAACGTTACAAATTCTCTGAGGAAACGAAATATGTCCATGTTATGGCGGTGCGATTTGTTATTTGGAAGTTATGAAACATGTAGAATTTCCATACTCAATTCCCTGATGAGGGCTCAGGAATTTATGACCAGGGTCTGTTAAAACTCTGAGGTGAAAAGGGTGACATCTTTACGACCTGCCAGGAACTGTGCCAGGCACCCTTATCAAACTTAGCTTTTTCTGCCGAGATAACCGTGTGTTTGAAATAGAAGCTTGGAATTCTTGAGGATGGGGAGGGGGGGGGTGAGCTCATCTCTACGGCTAACTTTCTCTGAGCTGAACAACTGTCATGGGAGCTTGTAACAAAATGGACACCTAGCTACGCTATTCGTGTGCCCAGTGCGTAAGATCGTCACAGGCATCATTTCCTGTTTTCCATAGAGACTTCCTGTCTGTACCTGACATCACTTCCTGTCTTCCATAGAGACTTCCTGTCTCTATGGTAAAAGTGAGATCGCCACCTTGTGGAGCTCAAAGGAGCTGTAGCCCCGAGAAACATCTCGTAGTGTGAACACGGCCTTGTGCTGTGTGTTTGTACTGTATATCCTTATAGATGGGGTCATCTCCACTCCCACCAAGGGGGAGAGAAATATATTACTGCCTAGTCCAGCCTTTCTCAGCCAGGGTTCCTCCAAAGGTTTCTAGGGGTTCCTTGAGCAATGGGCGATTTCTGTCTCTCAGTAACAACTGACATCAGTGATCTGTAAGGGGGGGCAGTCTTCCCACTGATGACATATAAGAGGGTTCTTCTCCCATTGGTCACCAATGTAAGGGACCACTACACTGACCACTGATATAAGGAGAAATTCCATCCAAACCATGAGATTGGTCAGAGACTAATTGGTATCATTCTGGGCATTGCCAGACTAGGTCTTGGTTACAGAGTGAAGGGTGATGCTGCTCATATGTAACCCTCATCTACATCATAGACATCTTCTTCAGCTTCTTAGTAAATAGGATAGAAATCTTCACCATCCTATAGAAGAGGTTGGGGGTCCTGAGTGGTCATAGAAAGGCCCAGCACCCCAATAGTAGAGGAAGAGGTGGTCTGGTGACATGGAGAAGAAGACTCCGGTCAGTCTCTGGATCTCCATCATTGGAAACATGGTGAGACAACAAATACAGCGGGATGGTGGAGGAGATGTTGGTGTCGGTGTGGAAATGGACAGAACACGGGATGATGACACTGAAAGAACAATACGGCTTCATTCTACGATATGTCAAGGAGAGAACCGTACAGGAGAGACTTTTCTCTCTAATTATTGTCAGTAGAAGATCCTGACCACTGTATATGATATACTCCTCACCACTGTATATGATATACTCCTGACCACTGTATATGATATACTCCTGATCACTGTATATGATATACTCCTGATCACTGTATATGATATACTCCTGATCACTGTATATGATATACTCCTGACCACTGTATATGATATACTCCTGACCACTGTATAGGATATACTCCTGACCACTGTATATGGTATACGCCTGACCACTGTATATGATATACTCCTGACCACTGTATATGATATACTCCTGACCACTGTATAGGATATACTCCTGACCACTGTATAGGATATACTCCTGACCAATGTATATGGTATACTCCTGACCACTGTATATGATATACTCCTGATCACTGTATATGATATACTCCTGATCACTGTATATGATATACTCCTGACCACTGTATATGATATACTCCTGACCACTGTATATGATATACTCCTGACCACTGTATAGGATATACTCCTGACCACTGTATAGGATATATTCCTGACCAATGTATATGGTATACGCCTGACCACTGTATATGATATACTCCTGATCACTGTATATGATATACTCCTGATCACTGTATATGATATACTCCTGACCACTGTATATGATATACTCCTGACCACTGTATATGATATACTCCTGACCACTGTATAGGATATACTCCTGACCACTGTATATGGTATACGCCTGACCACTGTATATGATATACTCCTTATCACTGTATATGATATACTCCTTATCACTGTATATGATATACTCCTGACCACTGTATATGATATACTCCTGACCACTGTATGTGATATACTCCTGATCACTGTATAGAATATACTCCTGACCACTGTATATGATATACTCCTGACCACTGTATAGGATATACTCCTCACCACTGTATATGATATACTCCTGATCACTGTATATGATATACTCCTGACCACTGTATATGATATACTCCTGATCACTGTATAGAATATACTCCTGACCACTGTATATGATATACTCCTGATCACTGTATAGGATATACTCCTGATCACTGTATATGATATACTCCTGATCACTGTATATGATATACTCCTGACCACTGTATATGATATACTCCTGATCACTGTATAGGATATACTCCTGACCACTGTATATGATATACTCCTGATCACTGTATAGGATATACTCCTGATCACTGTATATGATATACTCCTGATCACTGTATATGATATACTCCTGACCACTGTATATGATATACTCCTGACCACTGTATATGATATACTCCTGACCACTGCACTCTAGGCCCATTATTCAGGGTTACCTTTAACCTGATGACCTGTGAAGGCTTTTAACCACTTCCCACCCGGCCTATAGCAAAATGACGGCCGGGAAGTGGTTCAGTTATCCTGACTGGGCGTCATATAATGTCCAGCAGGATAAGCCACCATCGCGTGCCCTAGGGGGGCGCGCAACTCGGCAATCACTGTTGTTGTGTGTCACTCTGACACACCACAAGACCGATCTCCATAAAGAGCCTCTGACGGAGGCTCTTTACCACGTGATCAGCGGTGTCCAATCACGGCTGATCACAGCTTAAACAGGAAGAGCCGTTTATCGACTTTTCCTCACTCGGATCTGACAGGCGCGAGTAAAGGAGAGCCGATCGGCTGTTCTGACAGGGGGGGGGTCTGTGCTGATTGTTTATCAGTGCAGCCCCCCCATGGATGCCCACCCAGGATCACCAGGGATGCTGCCAGGACCACCAGGAATGCCCACAAAGGACGCCCACCAGGTATGCTACCCTGGACCACCAGGGATGTGCCAATCAGTGGCCATCAGCAATGCCTGCCAGTGCCATCAGTGATGCATATCAGTGCCATTTATAAGTACCCATCAGTGCAGCCTTTCAGTGCCACCTATGAGTTCCCATCAGTGCCGCCTATCAATGCCTATAAGTGCCGCCTACCATTGTCAGTGCCCATCTTTGCCATTTTAATGGTGCCGCCTCATCAGTGAAGGAGAAAATGTACTCATAAAATTTTATAACAGAAAGAAAGAATTTTTTTTTTGTTTTTATTATATATTCATTACGTTTTATTCGTTTAGATGCAGCATTCGTTATTTCGGATAATTCATATTCATTACGTTCACTAACAGCTACATTTGAAAGGAAATTCCGATACCGATAATTTGTTAGTTATTATTTTCGGATTTTCAAATTTCCGGAATTTCGGATTTCCGAATTTATTCTAAATAATGAATTTCAATCATAACTAATGATCTGAAAAACGAAAAAAAAAAAAAAAATACAAATGTTTGGTCAGTGCCCATGTCTACAGCTTAGTAGATGATAAATTAGACAGATAACTGAGAAGCCGCAGATGTCACTCGCTAACAAGCTTTTAGATGTTTTACGAAGTTCCAAGGAATGTCTATACAAGAGGAAATATATATGTTGTAAACGCCTATAAGAGGCCACTTGGCATCCTGGCGTGAGTCGCTCCTTTCCCTGGTGAAATAAAAGGTTTGTTTTCCTGGAGTCCGTGTCCGGAGTCCATTCCTGGTTTCCCAGAACTCAAAGAGCCGTTTTGCTGCAACATTTATCTGGTGCATTGGCCGGGAAACCAGGTGTGACTGCTGTGACAGGTGACAACACCACCAGCAATTGTTCTCATTCCACCGACACACACAACTTTTTTTTCTCTTCAATACGTTTTTTTTATTATAATTTTACTTTTATAACAGATTACAGTCATAGAATCAGGAAATAGTAAAAAGGTAGAAATGCGATTGGTCAGGAAAATGACTTGTCTGGAATGTGGAGGCGGAGTCATACAATACAATACACAACGTGTTACATTATTATAACAAAGTATTGTAGAAAAGATCACACCATAGAAAATGGGGGAAAAGGAGAAAATAAACCCGGATATTAAGGGGAAATTTGTGTACGAGGAACACCTTAACAATCACCACCATTTTATTCTCCAGGGCCTCTGCTATCAGATTATATATGTTTGGGGGTTTTATCTAATCTTCAGGCCCAAAATGTGCAAAAACATCTGACAGTGAAAGGGTTAATGTGAGCTAGATGGGATCACTCTGCTGTGCTCACACATTAGAGCTCCCCCTAGCTGCAGCCTGGTGATAACATTGCTAGGAGGTCTATTCATTTATCTGCTCCATACTTCCCATCTTTATATAAACCTCTCCTGACATTTAGGGGTCTATTCATAAAATATGTGCATAGCAATTCCCCCGGGGAAAGTCCATGTACATTCCTTCTGTGTGAATGGGGGAAAGATGAATGTTATTAGGATATTTGCTGTGCTGGTCGAATGGTTTCCATTCATTTACAATAGAAATGATTGCATTTGGCCACTAGATGGAGATAATTTCTATGGTACTTAGCGCCATCTAATGGCCAAATGTGGTATTTTATGTTTTAAGTCAATGGTCGGTATTAAAACCACAGTGCCAGATATTTGCCACTAGATGCAGCCGATGATCCAATATTTGTCATGACTGGAGGAACGCGTGTCACATTCATTCTACAATTTGTCTTAAAATAGATCCCTAAATGTCTGTGAAATCTTCCACCACAAATTGTGCTCAGCCAATGAGAAGTAATGACTCCATTTTTATTTTAAAAAGCCCAGAAGACCGCCTTTTAAGTGGTGGGGTTAACGCGTTTCGTCCTGGAAGACGACTTGAGAAAACAGACCTCTTGGAAGAGTTTTCACCACAAAATGTACTCAGCCACTGAGAAGTAATGACTCCATTTTTATTTTTCTCCTGCTATCAATGGCCAACACGGTACAACACTTCATCCATGTCTTTGGTGATCTCTGATCTCCTTATGAACTGTTTCTTACATGATGAAGATCAGCCATGGAGTATATCTGAGGTGTATATCAGGGTGTGCTTCTTCCCCACATGTCCAGCAACATTCATATACAAGACATTTCCCACACTCACTAATACACCTCGAGGGTTGTGTGGGACCCCCGATGTACAGGAAGACAGGACTTCAGTGAGGAACATTTCCCTCACTCAGACCAGGAAAGTTCATTCTCCTCCGTGTCCAATCTCAGATGACTGTAAACAGAGGACTTCTGTGACTGACAATTCCCGTACTCAGGACAGGAAAGTGGCTTCTCCCTCGTGTGAGATCTCTGATGTACAAAGAGACGGGACTTTCGCGAAAAACATTTCCCGCACTCAGAACAGGAAAAAGGCTTCTCCCCCGTGTGTGATCTCTGATGTACAAGGAGACTGGACTTCTCTGAAAAACATTTCCCGCACTCAGAACAGGAATACGGTTTCACCCCCGTGTGAGATCTCTGATGTGTGGAAAGCCTGGACTTCTCTGAAAAACATTTCCCGCATTCAGGACAGGAATGCGGTTTCTCCCCCGTGTGAGATCTCTGATGTGTGGAAAGATGGGACTTCTCTGAAAAACATTTCCCGCACTCAGGACAGGAATGTGGCTTTTCCCCCGTGTGCAATCTCTGATGTTTGTAAAGATAAGACTTATCTGAAAAACATTTCCCGCACTCAGGGCAGGAATATGGCTTCTCACCTGTGTGCAATCTCTGATGTAAAAAAAGACAGGACTTAAGTGAAAAACATTTCCCGCACTCAGAACAGGAAAAAGGCTTCTCCCCCGTGTGTGATCTCTGATGTCTGGAAAGGTGGCACTTCTCTGAAAAACATTTCCCGCACTCAGGGCAGAAATACGGCTTCTCCCCTGTGTGTATTCTCTGATGTATAAAAAGACGGGACTTCCGCGAAAAACATTTCCCGCACTCAGAACAGGAAAAAGGCTTCTCCCCCGTGTGCGATCTCTGATGTACAAAGAGACTGGCCTTCACTGAAAAACATTTCCCGCACTCAGAACAGGAATACGGCTTTGTGTGAGATCTTTTATGTATGGATAGATGGGACTTCATGGTAAAAAGCTTTTTGCACTCAGGGCAGGAATATGGCTTCTCCCCTGTGTGTGATCTTCTATGAACATTAAGTGCGGATTTCAAACGTAAACACTTTCCGTAATCCATACAGATAAAGCTCCTATCTGTTGGAAGTGCGGCCCCGTCCCGCACAGTCTGAGGTTCCTCAGGATAAGAGGAATACGATGGTCCGGCACCGTCCCGCACAGTCTGAGGTTCCTCAGGATAAGAGGAATACGATGGTCCGGCACCGTCCCGCAGAGTCTGAGGTTCCTCAGGATAAGAGGAATACGATGGTCCGGCACCGTCCCGCACAGTCTGAGGTTCCTCAGGATAAGAGGAATACGATGGTCCGGCACCGTCCCGCACAGTCTGAGGTTCCTCAGGATAAGAGGAATACGATGGTCCGGCACCGTCCCGCACAGTCTGAGGTTCCTCAGGATAAGAGGAATACGATGGTCCGGCACCGTCCCGCACAGTCTGAGGTTCCTCAGGATAAGAGGAATACGATGGTCCGGCACCGTCCCGCACAGTCTGAGGTTCCTCAGGATAAGAGGAATACGATGGTCCGGCACCGTCCCGCACAGTCTGAGGTTCCTCAGGATAAGAGGAATACGATGGTCCGGCACCGTCCCGCACAGTCTGAGGTTCCTCAGGATAAGAGGAATACGATGGTCCGGCACTGTCCCGCACAGTCTGAGGTTCCTCAGGATAAGAGGAATACGATGGTCCGGCACCGTCCCGCACAGTCTGAGGTTCCTCAGGATAAGAGGAATACGATGGTCCGGCACCGTCCCGCACAGTCTGAGGTTCCTCAGGATAAGAGGAATACGATGGTCCGGCACCGTCCCGCACAGTCTGAGGTTCCTCAGGATAAGAGGAATACGATGGTCCGGCACCGTCCCGCACAGTCTGGGGTTCCTCAGGATAAGAGGAATACGATGGTCCGGCACCGTCCCGCACAGTCTGAGGTTCCTCAGGATAAGAGGAATACGATGGTCCATCTACACTGTGTGGTGCCGGATGGACATTGGAGGTAGTCGGGTTTTCTCCTGGACTATACTGTGTGATGTCCTCATCTTCTACTTTACAGTCTGGAGACAAAGTGAGACAATCCTCTGAGGTTTTCCTCATCTCCCGTCCATCTACTAAAATAGAAATACAAAGATTATTACTAGACATGAGCTGATTGGTTCCCCTAAACCAGGACTCCGCCCACATCAGGCAGCTTTGTCTCTGAGGATCTTACAATTCCCCCCTCAAGGTAACTAGTAAATGGGTCCTCTGATCTCCTACCAGTTCATTTCTTTATTCATGGACCTTAGTCAGAGAGTGAGGAAACAACGAGAACTGTCTTTTATAGGAGTGACAGTGATGAGGGGATTATAGGATGAGTGTCAGGAGTATGTAATGTACAACATAGAGTATATAGTGCAGGGGTCAGGACTCATAATATTGGTGATTAGTGATCAGTGGCGGATGAAATATTTACTGGAGACAAGTTGCAGAGGTCCCACCCCGCTGCCTCCCATCTCCTGAGACTGCACTCAGTGACTTGGGTCTGAGACTATACAGACATATCCCTCCACCCGGCACAGCCAGCAAATAACAGAGCAAGTAACCCGGGAGAATTGTTCTGTCAGAGATCTCACTAGACCCGGGCATGGGGCAGAAGACCCAAGGTACATACCCCAGGTGTCTAGGTCAAGCAAACCCTATGGTGAAAATCAACATTTTGCTGCCAGCTGAACCCCAGAATCTCCATAAATCCAGTCTAGAGACATAAATTGTGTCTGCAGCACAGAGAAGGAAGTTATCCGAGAGAAATACAGGAATACAGGACGGGGAACACAGCTCAGGAAAGTGACCAGGGGATTACAGGCTGATATCACCCAGTCCCCGCCCTACTCTGGACCAATCAGTGAGCAGTATGGGTGGAGGAATGGATTTAGTGTTAATGACCCACCTGTGCTGATCTCTGTAGGAGTGTCCTCCTCTATAAATGTCCCCGTTATTCCATCCTCCTCCATAGACTGCTGATCATCCCTCACATACCTCTCTTCTTCTTCTGATTTCACCTCAAATTCTATATCGATTGGATCTCCACTCTAAACCAAGAAAATGAGAAAGAAAATCATCTGTAAGATATAAACTTACATACAAAATCCACACATCATCTCCACCAGTCCATGTTCTAGATTCTCCGTCCCACCGACCTTGTAAGAGTGAGGGATGGTGTGACCTTCCTGTGTGGAATCCCGGGAATACAGAGGACGGGGACATCTCTCTGGTGGGTTCCTGGTATTAGGTGGTTCCATCATATCCTTGTGTCCTTCTGAAAACTCCTCCATCACTCCATACTCCTCATCCTCCTCTTTATACTCTTCTTTAACTACAATATTATTATCACCGCAACATCTCTCTGGTGGGTTCCCATTACTGGATCCATCTGTAGGAAACACACACACTGACTGAATACATTGTTTCTATGTGTTTATCAGATGATGGGGGATCTAGGTGGAGCCTCCGTACTGCTCTCTCCTTTACAATAAAGTCTCCTCTTACCCGGTGATGTGAGGGGCGGCTGATTGTCCATCATGACGTCCTTGTAGAGATCCTTGTGTCCTTCTAAATCCTCCCACTCCTCCATGGAGAAATAGACAGTGACATCCTGACACACACAATGATACAGTCACCATCCAGACACATCCCTTGTGTTGAACCTTCACAGACATCAGGAATAGTTATTTCCTCCTCCATAAAGATTATAAAATCAAACACACGTATCATAAGTCCACCTCTAAACAAAACCCCCGTCCTGTATTATCGTATAATCCGTTATTATAAACTGAAAAGCTGAATTAGATGGAAAAAAACACATTTCCGAAATGAAGAGAATGTTCCGGCCCTGTAAGTGGGGGAATGTTCTGACCCTGAAGGGGTTAATGTACGATTCCACACTATATATGTGTACATACCTCCCAACTCTCTGAGATGGGAATGAGGGACACCTATAAAGTATGTAGGCATAGGACACACCCCCTGCCACACCCCTTAATGGAGAATTTTTTTTTTAAATCGGTAAAACCCACAAGTCCATTTTTACCACAAATGTTCCTTTATATTGGCTTTTGGAATTTACAAATGCAGCAGAAAAATGTAGAAATCGGATGGAAGGTTTAGCACCGGGAAAGACTTTTTGATAGATAAATAGTGCATTTTATATCCATGTATATAGATCAGACCAACATGAGGGACACATGAGGAGGAAAGAGGGACTTTGTTGTGAATGAGGGACAGTCCCTCCAAATCAGGGACAGTTGGGAGTAGGGTGACCACTTGTCCCGGATAGTCCCGCATTTTGCAGGTCTGTCCCGGGTACCTTTATGCCAGGACAATACAGTGTCCCGGAATTAAATTGACACAGCCATTCCCCGGGCCGATCTGATGGCCCCAAAAAAGGCCGCCACATCACCGCTTTACTAAGTGACAGTACTTGTCCTGGTCGGGAATGCCTGGAGGAGCACAATCCCCGCCCCCTGCTTGTGATTGGAGAAATCATAAATCCTGACTATTGTGTCTAATGACTGTGCTGTGATTCGTTACAGAACAATCTGATTTTTGGGAAGGGGGTTTCCCTGAATGGTAGTTTGGAATTGTGGTCACCCTAGTTCTGAGGTATATGTGTGTATTATCATCTGCTGGAGATAAAAGACGTCACAGTGACTATGGAGGAAGAGGACGGACATGACGGGGTTACTGGGTGTAAATAGAAAATAAGATCTTATTACCTCCTCTGCTGCCGATTCCAGTGATGTCTCCTCACTACTTCCTCCCGACTCACCTCTCACCCGGAACTTCCTGGCTGTACCTGACATCACTTCCTGTCTTTCATAGAGACTTCCTGTCTCTATGGTAGAAGTGAGATCACCACCTTGTGGATCTCAAAGGAACTGCAGCCCAGAGAAACATCTCGTAGTGTGAACACGGCCTTC
Organism: Rana muscosa; assembly: GCA_029206835.1. NCBI lineage: Eukaryota > Metazoa > Chordata > Amphibia > Anura > Ranidae > Rana > Rana muscosa. The sequence continues at coordinate 421,183,015 of CM055123.1, read as the reverse complement.
TGCTGTGTGTGTATGTACTGTATATTCTTATAGATGGGGTCATCTCCACTCCCACCAAGGGGGAGAGAAATATATTACTGCCTAGTCCAGCCTTTCTCAGCCAGGGTTCCTCCAAAGGTTTCTAGGGGTTCCTTGAGGAATGGATAATTTATGTCTCTCAGTAACAACTGACATCAATGATCTGTAAGGGGGGGGGGGGGTCTAAAATCTTCACAATCCTATAGAAGAGGTTGGGGGTCCTGAGTAGTCATAGAAAGGCCCAGCACCCCAATAGTAGAGGAAGAGGTGGTCTGGTGACATGGAGAAGAAGACTCCGGTCAGTCTCTGGATCTCCATCATTGGAAACATGGCGAGACAACAAATACAGCGGGATGGGGGAGGAGATGTTGGTGTCGGTGTGAAAATGGACAGAACACGGGATGATGACACTGAAAGAACAATACGGCTTCATTCTACGATATGCCAAGGAGAGAACCGTACAGGAGAGACTTTTCTCTGTAATTATTGTCAGTAGAAGACCCTGACCACTGTATATGATATACTCCTGACCACTGTATATGATATACTCCTGACCACTGTATATGATATACTCCTCACCACTGTATATGATATACTCCTGATCACTGTATATGATATACTCCTGATCACTGTATATGATATACTCCTGACCACTGTATATGATATACTCCTGACCACTGTATATGATATTCTCCTGACCACTGTATATGATATACTCCTGACCACTGTATATGATATACTCCTGACCACTGTATATGATATTCTCCTGACCACTGTATATGATATACTCCTGACCACTGTATATGATATACTCCTGACCACTGTATATGATATACTCCTGACCACTGTATATGATATACTCCTGACCACTGTATATGATATACTCCTGATCACTGTATATGATATACTCCTGATCACTGCACTCTAGGCCCATTATTCAGGGTTACCTTTAACCTGATGACCTGTGAAGGCTTTTAACCACTTCCCACCCGGCCTATAGCAAAATGACGGCCGGGAAGTGGTTCAGTTATCCTGACTGGTCGGCGATCACTGTTGTGGTGTGTCAGTCTAAAACACCACAAAACCGATCTCGATAAAGAGCCTCTGGCAGAGGCTCTTTACCACATGATCAGCTGTGTCCAATCACAGCGTAAACAGGAAGAGCCGTTTATCGACTTTTCCTCATTCGCATCTGACAGACGCGAGTAGAGGAGAGCCGATCGGCTGCTCTCCTGACAGGGGGGTCTGTGCTGATTGTTTATCAGTGTAGCCCCCCCACAGATGCCCGACCAGGACCACCAGAGATGCTGCCAGGACCACCAGGATTGCCCATAAAGGACGCCCATCATCAATGCCTGCCAGTGCCATCAGTGATGCATATCAGTGCCACCCATCAGTGCAGCCTTTCAGTGCTGCCTATCAATGCCCATTGTCAGTGCTCATCTGTGCCATTTCATTGATGCCGCCTCATCAGTGCCCATCAGTGAAGGAGAAAACTTACTCATTTATAAAATTTTATAACAGAAACAAAGAAAAAAGTTTTGTTCTTATTATTAATTCATTACATTTTATTCGTTTAGATGCGGCATTTGTGATTTCGGATAATTCATAACTTCGGATAAATTCGTATTCATTACGTTCACTAACAGCAAAATTTGAAAGGAAATTCCGATACCGATAATTTGCTCGTTATTATTAGTTATTTATTATTTCGGATTTTAAAAATTTTGGAATTTCAGATTTCCGAATTTATTCTAAATAATGAATTTCAATCATAACTAATGACCCGAAACACGAAAAAACAAATGAAAGGAAAACAAACAAATGTTTGGTCAGTGCCCATGTCTACAGCTTAGTAGATGATAAATTAGACAGATAACTGAGAAGCCGCAGATGTCACTCGCTAACAAGCTTTTAGATGTTTTACGAAGTTCCAAGGAATGTCTATACAAGAGGAAATATATATGTTGTAAACGCCTATAAGAGGCCACTTGGCATCCTGGCGTGAGTCGCTCCTTTCCCTGGTGAAATAAAAGGTTTGTTTTCCTGGAGTCCGTGTCCGGAGTCCATTCCTGGTTTCCCAGAACTCAAAGAGCCGTTTTGCTGCAACATTTATCTGGTGCATTGGCCGGGAAACCAGGTGTGACTGCTGTGACAGGTGACAACACCACCAGCAATTGTTCTCATTCCACCGACACACACAACTTTTTTTTCTCTTCAATACAATTTTTTTATTATAATTTTACTTTTATAAGAGATTACAGTCATAGAATCAGGAAATAGTAAAAAGGTAGAAATGCGATTGGTCAGGAAAATGACGTGTCTGGAATGTGGAGGCGGAGTCATACAATACAATACACAACGTGTTTCATTATTATAACAAAGTATTGTAGAAAAGATCACACCATAGAAAATGGGGGAAAAGGAGAAAATAAACCCGGATATTAAGGGGAAATTTGTGTACGAGGAACACCTTAACAATCACCACCATTTTATTCTCCAGGGTCTCTGCTTTCAGATAAATAAAGGAATTTAAAAAAAAACATATATTAAATAGAAAGTGCGTTCAACAATTAACACATATTACATAATAAAAATCAGACAGAAAGATCAAACGTAGTCATGAGATGAGGGAAACATATCAGATACCCCGGCTTTACACAGTAAATAAGGCACATGAAGAAAGTACGGAAGAGAGATAAAGTCAGTGTGCGAAGCTGGGGAGGCCTCCTATCAAATACTTGCGCCACCTAGAACCGATAATAACGTATGCAAAGCTATATAATACAATAACAATTTTTAAAGTTTTAACAGTTGTTTGGGATGCAAAGCAACCCAAAGGCCAGATGGGCCCAAGCATGGGACACATGAAATAGGTAATGCACCTCAGGATATTCACAGTATCTGATCAAGACAGCCCATGATTGGGTAAGAGTTAAGGGGAGGGGGTGTGTACCAAGGGGGAAAAGGGAGAGGAGAAATGGAGGCTTAGTAGAATGTGAGGGCAGATAGCAGAAAATAGGAGAAGAGTAGAGTAAACAAGGGTAGCGCCCCCCGACTGGGGAGCGGGACAAGCTCAAGCGTCCGTGTATATAAAGTGTTGCCAAGGTCTCCTGGTCTCCCGGAAGGTCTCCTCCCTGTTGTGCAAGGTGGCAGTAAGATCCTCCATGTCTCTTAGTTCGTTCACTTTAGAAAACCACAGGGACTTCGCCGGCGGGTTCACCGATCTCCAACAGAGGGGGATGCATGCCTGGGCAGCATTCAGTAGCTGAATGGTAAGAAGAGGCCTTGTATTTCTCGATGGGTCCTTCTGTAAGGTGAAGCAGGCAGGCCGCGGGGTTCCCCTCCAGAGAGACACTAGTCAGGTGGTTGATCGTGCGAGCCACCCCAAGCCAAAAAGGGGAGAGTTTGGGACAGGCCCAAAAAACGTGCAGCATTGTTCCCTCTGCAGTGCCACAACGCCAACAAAGGTTAGAGACCTTCGGAAAGAGATGGTGCAAAGTGGTGGGTACCCTATACCATCGGGTCATAATTTTGTAATCTGGTGGCTATTGAGGATTTCTGAGCAAAGTGGAGAATCTTCTCTCTCTGGGGGTCAGTGAATTGAATGCCGAGTTCCGCTTCCCACTTAGAGAGGAACGGGGGAATGAAACCCTTCCGCTGGTCGAGTCAAGGAGGAGTAGATAAGCGAGAGACTGTGTCGCACTGGCTCCCCGCGATGGCAGATGTGTTCTAGTTCAGTAAGTTGACGGGAGATGCCCGGGGTCTGCAGGCATCTGAGCAGAAAGTTGCGCAGCTGTAGACCACTCCAGAAGTCCAGAGGGGGATCTGTAGCAGACACCCCAGCTTCAGGGGAGAGTTGGCCGTTAGGCCCCAAAAAGTCAAACAAACGGAGCCGACCGCCTGCTGCCAGTCGCTTGAAGTGAGGGATCTGAAGGCCAGGTGTAAATTCTGGATTACCCAAAACTGGCACCATAGGGGAGGGTAGTGGGGACACCAAGGAGTGCAGAAAGGCATCTCTGGCCACTGATAGTGTGCTGCCTAGTGTGGGATGGTCAGCGAGGTCCCTCGGCAGAGGTGTGGTGATCCAAGGCCAGCTCTTGGCCGTGTCTCTGGAATCCTCCATTTCCATGGCCACCCAGTGCTTTGCCTCTGCTTGGTAATGCCAGTCCACCAGCCTGGTGAGGTGAGCCGCCCTGTAATAGGCTTTCATGTCCGGAAAGGCCAACCCTGCCCCTACTTTTCGGAAGGTGGAGGAGTTGAAGTCTAAGGCGTGGCTTGCGATGGGACCACACGAAGTCGCGGAACATAGAGTCGATACGCTTGAATAATACTAGGGGTAGACGGATCGGAAGCGCTTGCAGCAGGTACAGTACCCTCGGCAACATTTTGAGGGCACTGCAACGGCCAAACCACGTCACCGTGAGGGAGCGCCAGTGGAGAAGATCCGCCTTAAGGCGAAGAAGTAGGGGGGCTCCTGCTATCAATGGCCAACACGGTACAACACTTCATCCATGTCTTTGGTGATCTCTGATCTCCTTATCAACTGTTTCTTACATGATGAAGATCAGCCATGGAGTATATCTGAGGTGTATATCAGGGTGTGCTTCTTCCCCACATGTCCAGCAACATTCATATACAAGACATTTCCCGCACTCACTAATACACCTCCAGGGTTGTGTGGGACCCCTGATGTACAGGAAGACAGGACTTCAGTGAGGAACAATTCCCTCACTCAGGACAGGAATATGGCTTCTCCCCCGTGTGAGATCTCTGATGTGTGAAAAGAGTGGACTTCTGTGAATAACATTTCCCGCACTCAGGACAGGAATACGGCTTTTCCCCCGTGTGTGATCTCTGATGTTTGGAAAGACTGGACTTCTCTGAAAAACATTTCCCGCACTCAGGACAAGAATACGGCTTTTCCCCCGTGTGAGATCTCTTATGTGTGGAAAGACGGGACTTAACTGAAAAACTTTTCCCACACTCAGGGCAGGAATACGGCTTTTCCCCCGTGTGAGAGCTCTGATGTGTATATAAACTGGACTTATCTGAAAAACATTTTCCGCACACAGGACAGGAATGCGGCTTCTCCCCTGTGTGAGATCTCTGATGTCTGTTAAAACTGGACTTATCTGAAAAACATTTCCCGCACTCAGGGCAGGAAAATGGCTTCTCCCCCGTGTGTATTCTCTGATGTTTGGAAAGAAGGGACTTATGTAAAAAACATTTCCCGCACTCAGAACAGGAAAAAGGCTTCTCCCCTGCGTGTGATCTCTGATGTGTGGAAAGATTGAACTTCTTTGAAAAACATTTTCCGCACTCAGAACAGGAAAAAGGCTTCTCCCCCGTGTGAGATTTCTGGTGTTTGGAAAGACTGGACTTCTTTGAAAAACATTTTCCGCACTCAGAACAGGAAAAAGGCTTCTCCCCTGTGTGAGATTTCTGGTGTTTGGAAAGACTGGACTTATCTGAAAAACATTTCCCGCACTCAGTACAGGAAAAAGGACACTCCCCTGTGTGAGATCTCTGGTGTCTGAAAAGATTGGACTTCACTGAAAAACATTTCCCGCACTCAGGACAGGAATACGGCTTCTCCCCCGTGTGAGATCTCTGATGTATGTGAAGATTGGACTTAAATGAAAAACATTTCCCACACTCAGGACAGGAATACGGCTTCTCCACTGTGTGCGATTTTTTATGCTCATTAAGATGGGATTTAAAACGGAAACACTTCCTGCACTCTGGACAGGAAAAGCTCTTATCAGTTGGAAGGACGGCACCATCCCGCACAGTCTGAGGTTCCTCGGGATAAGAGGAATACGATGGTCCGGCACCGTCCCGCACAGTCTGAGGTTCCTCGGGATAAGAGGAATACGATGGTCCGGCACCGTCCCGCACAGTCTGAGGTTCCTCGGGATAAGAGGAATACGATGGTCCGGCACCGTCCCGCACAGTCTGAGGTTCCTCAGGATAAGAGGAATACGATGGTCCGGCACCGTCCCGCACAGTCTGAGGTTCCTCAGGATAAGAGGAATACGATGGTCCGGCACCGTCCCGCACAGTCTGAGGTTCCTCAGGATAAGAGGAATACGATGGTCCGGCACCGTCCCGCACAGTCTGAGGTTCCTCAGGATAAGAGGAATACGATGGTCCGGCACCGTCCCGCACAGTCTGAGGGTCCTCGGGATAAGAGGAATACGATGGTCCGGCACAGTCCCGCACAGTCTGAGGTTCCTCAGGATAAGAGGAATACGATGGTCCGGCACCGTCCCGCACAGTCTGAGGTTCCTCAGGATAAGAGGAATACGATGGTCCGGCACCGTCCCGCACAGTCTGAGGTTCCTCAGGATAAGAGGAATACGATGGTCCGGCACCGTCCCGCACAGTCTGAGGTTCCTCAGGATAAGAGGAATACGATGGTCCGGCACCGTCCCGCACAGTCTGAGGTTCCTCAGGATAACAGGAATACGATGGTCCATCTACACTGTGTGGTGCCGGATGGACATTTGAGGTAGCCGGGTTTTCTCCTGGACTATACTGTGTGATGTCCTCATCTTCTACTTTACAGTCTGGAGACAAAGTGAGACAATCCTCTGAGGTTTTCCTCATCTCCCGTCCATCTACTAAAATAGAAATACAAAGATTATTACTAGACATGAGCTGATTGGTTCCCCTAAACCAGGACTCCGCCCACATCAGGCAGCTTTGTGAGTGACAGTGATGAGGGGATTATAGGGAATGTGTCAGGAGTACGTAATGTACAACATAGAGAATATAGTGCAGGGGTCAGGAGTATGTAATGAACATGTAGCACCCTGGTGTTTAGGAAGGGTGGCTAATAAATGTAGTTTCCCAGGTGGTAGTTATCCTTGCTCATTGTTAGGAGATCTACTGATTCCTCTCTAACTTTGGATGGCTGCACCTTTTCTCTTCTGTCACTAGGTGGCACTAGATAGACAAGGGTGTAGTAAGGTCGGATTATGAATGGACGGGGTGTCTCAGACAATTGGCAGGGGTTTCTTTGGTCCCTTGGCCTGCTGGGAGAGCCTATTTATTTGGGTGGAGTCAGGTGATCGAGGTTCTGTGCCACCTGGACGGCTGTCTGGGTGGACGTGTGTTATGTCGCCCGGGTTACTAGTCCGGAAGCCTGAGGCCTATCCAGGAGCAAGAGAAGCAGCGCAGGGTTGGGACTGCAGGATTGGATTCCAACCGAGAGTAAAGGTTCAGCCGAACAGGGAACCAGTTGTGGTCGGAGGTAGAGGGGAAGATGTCGCCACTAAGTGACCGCCCACCTTGTTACCGGAGACTACAGTTAGTAAGCTGGAGCCAGAGCAATCTTCTCACCAGCCTGGGACAGTGAAGAAGTGGGAATGCTTCAGCAGGTGCCAAGCCAGGGGCCCAGCAGGATAGCGGGGGTGATGCTTGAGGAGCATCAGTAAAAGCCAAGCCAGGGGCCCAGCAGGATAGCGGGGGTGACGCTTGAGGAGCATCAGTAAGTGCCAAGCCAGGGGCCCAGCAGGATAGCGGGGGTGACGCTTGAGGAGCATTAGTAAGTGCCAAGCCAGGGGCCCAGCAGGATAGCGGGGGTGACGCTAGAGGAGCATCAGTAAGTGCCAAGCCAGGGGCCCAGCAGGATAGCGGGGGTGACGCTAGAGGAGCATCAATAAGTGCCAAGCCAGGGGCCCAGCAGGATAGCGGGGGTGATGCTTGAGGAGCATCAGTAAGTGCCAAGCCAGGGGCCCAGCAGGATAGCGGGAGTGACGCTAGAGGAGCATCAGTAAGTGCCAAACCAGGGGCCCAGCAGGATAGCGGGGGTGACGCTTGAGGAGCATCAGCAAGTGCCAAGCCAGAGGCCCAGCAGGATAGCGGGGGTGACGCTGGAGGAATATACAGCGGGTTAGCTGTAGAAGAGCTCAGGAGATTCAGTGGCCACTTAATCTGGAAGTCTAGTGAGTAGGGATGAGCCGAACACCCCCCGGTTTGTTTTGCGACAGAACAAGCGAACGGACAGAAAGTTTGTGTGAACATTCGAACACCGTTAAAGTCTATGGGACCCGAACGTGAAAAATCAAGTGTTTGGGGACCCGGGTCCTGCCCCAGGGGACATGTATCAATGCAAAAAAAGTTTTAAAAACTGACGTTTTTTCGGGAGCAGTGATATTAATAATGCTTAAAGTGAAAAAAAAAAGAAAGGTGAAATATTCCTTTAAATATCGTACCTGGGGGGTGTCTATAGTATGCCTGTGAAGTGGCGCGTGTTTCCCGTGTTTAGAACTGTCCCTTCACAAAATTACAGTTCTAAAGGAAAAAAAGTCATTTAAAACTGCTTGCGGCTTTAATGTAATGTCTGGTCCCGGCAATATGGATGAAAATCATTGAGAAAAATGGCATGGCTACCCCATCACCCCCCCCCCCCCCCACCCCAGTACCAGCCCCTTTGGGTCTTGTATGGATATTAAGGGGAACCCCGCACACAAAATAAAAAAAGGCCCTATATACTCTGAACAGCCGTATACAGGCGGTGCAAACAAGACAGGGACTGTAGGTTTGTTCTTAAGTAGAATCTGTTTGTAATTTGGAACAGGTACATTTTTTAAGTGTAGCTCCAGCCAAAAAATCTATTTTTAAGATTTTTGGAAAACATAGGGAAGGGTTATCACCCCTGTAACATTTGTTTTGCTGTCTGTGCCCCTGTTCAGAACATTTCACCTCACTTTCTGTCCCAATGACAAATGTTTTTGGAAAAGTTGGGTTTTTTATTGAAACAAGAATTGGTGATAAAGCATCAGTGGAGAGGAGACACCTTTTTCCCATATTAACTCTTACAGGAGAGAATTTCCCTTCCTAGGGGTAGATTTCCTCTCACTTCCTGTTGTCTCCTTCCGTTTGTAAGTAGGAGTCGTTTGTAAGTTGGATGTTTGAAAGTAGGGGCCTGCCGTATATACTCTGCAGAAATTTGGCCCTTAAGCCCTCACAGTTACTCTTGGTGGGCGCTGGAACACCCTGCTGTGAACTATTATATCAGGAATTGTAATTACATGCCATTGTTGAACAGGGGCAGAAAAATTGGGCCTTAGGTACTGGTGCTGGGGCCACAACACTGCAACCGCTCACAGATACTCTAGTTGGAGCACAGGAATGAGCCCTGCTGCAAAGTATTGCATTAAATATTGTAATTACACGCCCCTGTTAAACAGGGGCTGCAAAATTGGGCCTTAGCCACTGGTGGCGGTGCCCAGAAACAAAAATGTTCTTACATGCCATCAGCGTGATCATTGAGGAGGAAAAGGATAGTCACTCTGCATCGGCATAGGCAGTCTTGAAGGGATCTGACATTTCAAAGAAAATGATTCTGTTACATCAGCATCAGGTGCTTGGTAGCTGGTGGTGATCCAAGACTGATTCATTTTTATGAAGGTCAGTCGATCAACCGAGTCAGTGGACAGGCGCACCCTGTGATCGGTTACAAAGCCTCCAGCAGCACTGAATGTGCGTTCCGAAAGAACGCTGGATGTAGGACAGGCCAGTAGCTCAATTGCATACTGTGCAATCTCTGGCCAGTGATCTATCCTCAAGACCCAGTAACCCAGAGGATTTTCGGTGAGAAAGGTGTCCAAGTCTGATCTTGCCCCTAGGTATTCCTGCACCATGTAAACCAGACGCTGGCGATGGTTGCTGAAACCAATCATACCTTGGGGCTGCGGACTAAAAAATTGTCTGAACGCATCGGTCAGACGCCCACCTTCTCCACCGGTCCTTCTTAGACTGACCGAAGCCTCAGCAACACGTTGTCCAGGACCAGGAATTTGTAACCTCACAGTCTCTGGGAATGCGTTGCACAGACCTTTCTGCAAGGCCTCTCGAAGATGCTTTATCCTCTGCTCCCTCTGCGATGCCACGATAAGGTCCGCAACCTTACCCTTGTAACGTGGATCAAGGAGGGTTGCCAGCCAGTAATGATCCCTCTCCTTGATCCCACGAATACAAGGATCCTACCGCAGGCTTTGCAGGATCAGGGAGGCCATGCAGCGTAGGTTTGCTGAGGCATTCTGTGCAGAGTCCTCTGGGTCACTGAGGACAACATGATCCGCAGCCACCTCTTCCAAGCCACGTACAAGTCCATGTGTTTCTTGGGACTGTAATTGATCCCTTGAAGACTGCTGCTGAGTGCTAGGCTCCACCTCCATGCTGACACAATCCTCCTCCTCCTCGTCCTCTTCCTGTGTGATAGGCGGGCCAGCAGGAACACTGTCTGGATAAAGGGGGCCCTGAGAGGTAAGGAAGTCCTCCTCTTCCTCCCTCTGTTCTGCCTCAAGTGCCCTGTCCATTATTCCATTCAGCGTGTGCTCGAACAGGTGGACAAGAGGGACAGTGTCACTGATGCATGCACTGTCACTGCTCACTATCCTCGTGGTCTCCTCAAATGGTGCCAGGACAGTGCATGCATCCCTGATCATGGCCCACTGGCGTGGGGAAAAAAAATCCAAGCTCCCCTGACCCTGTCCTGGTGCCATATTGCAACAGATACTCATTGATGGCTCTCTGCTGCGTGTGCAGCCGCTGCAGAATTGCCAACGTTGAGTTCCACCTGGTGGGAATGTCACAAATGAGGCGGTTCTTGGGCAGGTTGTATTTCTTTTGCAGGTCAGCCAGCTGAGCACTGGCATTATATGACCGGCGGAAATGCCCACAGAGTTTCCTGGCATGCTTCAGGACCTCCTGTAAGCCTGGGTACCTGCCCAAGAACCGCTGCACCACCAAGTTAAGGACGTGAGCCAAACAGGGCACATGGGTCAGTTGTCCCTGTCGGAGGGCGAAGAGGAGGTTGGTGCCATTGTCGCAAACCACCTTTCATGGCTTAAGCTGGCGTGGCGTCAACCACCTCTGAGCCTGCCCCTGCAGAGCTGACAGAATCTCTGCCCCAGTGTGGCTCCTGTCCCCCAAGCACACCAGCTCAAGCACCGCATGGCATCTTTTTGCCTGCGTACTTGCGTAGCCCCTTGAACGCCTACGAAGCACCGCTGGTTCAGAGGACAAAGCACAGGAAGAAGCCATGGAGGAATTAGAGGAGGGGGTGGAGGAGAGAGGTGTGTCACAACCAGTAGTAGCATTTTGGAGGCGTACTGGCGGAACAACCTCCAACACTACTGCACCTTGTCCTGCATCCTTCCCAGCTGCCAGCAGAGTCACCCAATGCGCCGTGAAAGATAGGTAACGTCCCTGTCCATGCCTGCTGGACCATGAGTCAGCGGTAATATGCACCTTACCGCTGACTGCCCTGTCCAGCGAGGCCAAGACATTGCCTTCCACATGCCGGTAGAGAGACGGAATCGCCTTCCGTGAGAAAAAGTGGCGTTTGGGAACCTGCCACTGAGGAACCGCACATTCCACAAACTCACGGAAGGGGGCAGAGTCTACCAACTGAAAAGGCAGCAGTTTAAGTGCTAGCAATTTAGCCAAGCTAGCATTCAACCGCTGGGCATGTGGATGGCTGGGAGCGAACTTCTTGCGTTAGTGCAGCAGCTGGGTCAGGGAAATTTGCCTGGTACAATCTGACGTCGGTGTACTGATAGCAGATTGCCCGCAAGTACTTGGCTGTGACACACCTAATTCTACACCTTCATTCCTCTCAGTGCAGGTTTCAGAGAGGACTGAAGGTATAGTGGGGTTGGAGATCCCAGCTGATGCGGAGCAATGAGAGGTCCGCTTTGTTCTTTGGTGTGGGTCTTTTTTGTATGCTTGCCAACAAACTGCTTGGCAGGTCGACATATGTCTGGTCAAGCACGTGGTGCCCAAGCGGCTCATGTTTTGGCCACGTGAGATACGCTTCAGACATATGTTGCAAATAGCAACGGTGCGATCTGCTGCACACGTCTCAAAAAAGCCCCACACCAAAGAAGTTTTGGAATAACGGGCAGAGACAGCAGCGCCCTGAACACGCGGAACACTGCAGTGTGATGCAGTCAGTTGGCTGCCCTTAAGCTGGCCCCTGGAGGGCATCCTGCCTTGTTGGAGATATTCCTCCTCTCTCCTATCAGGCACCCACGTAGAGTCAGTGACCTCATCCTCCCCTCCCTCCTCATCACTGGAGCAAATCTGGCAGTATGCTGCAGCTGGGGGAACATGACTGCCAGATTGCTGTCCTTGCTGGGCACCCCCTCTCTCTGAGCTCATGTTACTGCCTTCCTCTAGCTGGGTACCATCATCAGAGCCTTCAAAACGCTGGGCATCCTCCTGGAGCATGTACCCAACACTGTGGTCAAACAGTTCTGGGGACTCCTCAGGAGGACATGGTGGGGCTAGGGAAGGAGTAACTGATGCCATTGAGCCGAGGGAAGAGGCTGCTTTGCCAGACAAAGTACCCTGAGCCTGGGTGAGAGGATGAGGATGGCTTGGTCATCCACTCTACCAAGTCTTCGGCATGTTGCGGCACAACATGGCCAGCTGCCGAAAAGAAGGACAAGCGTGTCCCACGGCCATGTGCTGATGAGGATGCACCGTGTCCACAACCAGCACTGTTGCCTCTAGACGCAGAGCCTGCTTGCCCTCTTTTATTGACTTGTGACTGTCTGCCTCTCCTTGTTGTCCTTCCAGACATACTAATGGCCTGCAGTGAGATGTAGCTGTACAAAGCTGGGATGTATATCTATAGTGATTATACTGCAGCTAGCACAATCAACTGCCTGCTGTGGTATTAGTATGAGATAAGCAGCAATTGTCTTCAGTTAGTTTTAGGTGCACACTGTGCAGAGGACACAGTACACTAACTGAAAATACAGCAGATCCCTGCCTGTGGTATTGGTATGAGAACACCACCAATTGTATTCAGGTACACGCTGTGCAAAGGACACAGTACACCAAGTGAAACACTGCAGCTAGCACAATCACCTGCCTGCCTGTCAGTATAGAGAATCCCAGGAACAGATCTAGCTAAACTGAATACAGTGTATAAATATATATACACAACACCTAGGATGCATATATATCCTCTACACACTGTAACTGCAGCTAACTGACTGGCCTGCCTGCTCTATCTAACTCAAAATAAATGACACTGTCTCTCTCTCTCTTTAACCACTACTACACAAGGCTGCCACGGAGGTGGCCTTTTATAGTGTGGGGCGTGTACTAAACCGCCTGAGACATAATTGGCCAAAGCCACCCTGGCTTTGGCAAATTATGGCTTTCAGTTTTTTGCGTGCTGTGATTGGCCAAAGCATGCGGGTCATAGAGCATGCTTGGCCAATCATCAGCCAGCAATGCACTGCGATGCCACAGTGAATTATGGGCCGTGACGAGCCATTCGAATTTGGCGCGAGCGGCCCATAATGTTCGAGATTCGGCGAACAGGCGATGTTCGAGTCGAACAGGGGTTAGACTCGAACTCGAAGCTCATCCCTAATGTACAGCATAGAGTATATAGTGCAGGGGTCAGGAGTATGTAATGTACAATATAGAGTATATAGTGCAGGGGTCAGGAGTATGCAATGTACAACATAGAGCAGGGATATGCAATTAGTGGACCTCCAGCTGTTGCAAAACTACAAGTTCCATCATGCCTCTGCCTGTGGGTGTCATGCTTGTGGCTGTCAGTCTTGCTATGCCTCATGGGACTTGTAGTTCTGCAACAGCTGGAAGTCCGCAAATTGCATATCCCTGACAGAGTATATAGTGCAGGGGTCAGGAGTATGTAATGTACAACAGAGTATATAGTGCAGGGGTCAGGATTCATAATATTGGTAATTAGTAATCAGTGGTGGCTGAAATATTTACCGGAGACAAGTTGCAGAGGTCCGACACCGCTGCCTCCCATCTCCTCAGAGATCTCACTAGACCCGGGCATGGGGCCGAAGACCCAAGGTACATACCCCAGGTGTCTAGCTCAAGCAAACCCTATGGTGAAAATCAACAATTTGCTGCCAGCTGAACCCCAGAATCTCCATAAATCCAGTCTAGATATATAAATTGTGTCTGCAGCACAGAGAAGGAAGATTATCCGAGAGAAATACAGGAATACAGGACGGGGAACACAGCTCAGGAAAGTGACCAGGGGATTACAGGCTGATATCACCCAGTCCCCGCCCTACTCTGGACCAATCAGTGAGCAGTATGGGTGGAGGAATGGATTTAGTGGTAATGACCCACCTGTGCTGATCTCTGTAGGAGTGTCCTCCTCTATATATGTCCCCATTCTTCCATCCTCCTCCATAGACTGCTGATCATCCCTCACATTCCTCTCTTCTTCTTCTTCTTCTTCTGATTTCACCTCAAATTCTATATCGATTGGATCTCCACTCTAAACCAAGAAAATGAGAGAATATCATCTGTAAGATATAAACTTACATACAAAATCAACATCATCTCCACCAGTCCATGTTTTAGATGCTCCGTCCCACCGACCTTGTAACAGTGAGGGATGGTGTGACCTTCCTGTGTGGAATCCCGGGAATACAGAGGACGGGGACATCTCTCTGGGGGGTTCCTGGTATTAGGTGGCTCCATCATATCCTTGTGTCCTTCTGAAAACTCCTCCATCACCCCATACTCCTCATCCTCCTCTTTTATCTCTTCTTTAACCTCAACTTTAGGATCTCTCAGGTTTCCACTCTGAATATATAATAAAAATGACATCAATGGTAACAATGCAGATAATGTACAGATCCTAATGATACTATCAGTGATTGTTCCTCATCTACCTGATGATGGTGGGGGATGGTGTGACCTTCCTGTGTGGAATCCTGGGAATACAGAGGACGGGGACATCTCTCTGGTGGGTTCCCATTACTGGATCCATCTGTAGGAAACACACACTGACTGAATACATTGTTTCTATGTGTTTATCAGATGATGGGGGATCTAGGTGGAGCCTCCGTACTGCTCTCTCCTTTACAATAAAGTCTCCTCTTACCCGGTGATGTGAGGGGCGGCTGATTGTCCATCATGACGTCCTTGTAGAGATCCTTGTGTCCTTCTAAATACTCCCACTCCTCCATGGAGAAATAGACAGTGACATCCTGACACCTTATAGGAACCTGACACACACAATGATACAGTCACCATCCAGACACATCCCTTGTGTTGAACCTTCACAGACATCAGAAATAGTTGTTTCCTTCTCCATAAAGATTATAAAATCAAACACACGTATCATAAGTCCACCTCTGAATAAATCCCCCATCCCGTATTATCGTATAATCAGTTAGTATAGACTGAAAAGGTGAAACCGATGGAAAAAACAAACAAACACATTTTCGAAATGAAGAGAATGTTCCGGCCCCGTAAGTGGAGGAATGTTCTGATCCTGAAGGGGTTAATGTACGATTCCACACTATATATGTGTACATACCTCCCAACTCTCTGAGATGGGAATGAGGGACACCTATAAAGTATGTAGGCATAGGCCACACCCCCTGCCACACCCCTTAATGGAGTAAATAAATAGTTTAAACCCACAAGTGCATTTTTACCACAAATATTCCTTTATATTGGCTTTTGGAATTTACAAATGCAGCAGGAAATTGTAGAAATTGGATGGAAGGTTTAGCACCGGGAAAGACTTTTTGATAGATAAATAGTGCATTTTATATCCATGTATATAGATCAGACCAACATGAGGGACACATGAGGAGGAAAGAGGGACTTTGTTGTAAATGAGGGACATTCCCTCCAAATCAGGGACAGTTGGGAGGTATATGTGTGTATTATCATCTGCTGGAGATAAATGACGTCACAGTGACTATGTAGGAAGAGGACGGACATGACGGGGTTACTGGGTGTAAATAGAAAATAAGATCTTATTACCTCCTCTGCTGCCACTTCCATCAATGTCTCCTCACTACTTCGTACCTCATGGAACTTCCTGTCTTTATCTAACATCACTTCCTATTTGTACCTGACATCATTTCCTGTCTCTATGGTAGAAGTGAGATCACCACCTTGTGGATCTCAGAGGAACTGCAGCCCCAAGAAACATCTCTTAGTGTGAACACGGCCTTGTGCTGTGTGTGTATGTACTGTATATCCTTATAGATGGGGTCATCTCCACTCCCACCAAGGGGGAGAAAAATATATTACTGCCTAGTCCAGCCTTTCTCAGCCAGGGTTCCTCCAAAGGTTTCCTAGGGGTTCCCTGAGCAATGAACAATTTCTGTCTCTCACTTATATAAGGGGGTCCTTCTCTCATTGGTCACCAATGGAAGGGACCAATAAACCAACTACTTAAAATGAGCTCTGGGTTTGAATTGAACCCATGTTTGAACAGAATTTGGCTTGTTTAGGCAGTTGGCGAATGGCTGAACTAAATAGGTTCCCAAACTTCTTGTTAAAAAAAAAAAAAATAGGTTCCCAACACCAAAATTCCAATTCCCAACACGAAAATTGGCCGTCTACCTCCTCCAACAGAAGTCGTAACCTCAACCTTCTCTTCCCAATTCCCCTGATTCCACAAGTCAGCCCCCCTCTTTCATGTGCCCTCTGGAACGCCCGCTCAGTCTTCAACAAACTAGCTTCTGTCAATGACTTTTCCTCTCCAAATCCCTTAATCTATTTACTATAACCGAAACCTGGCTCCAGGAATCTGACACTACCTCTCCAGCTGCCCTGTCCCACAGTGGCCTCCTCTGGACTCACTCCACCAGACCCACTGGATGAAAAGGAGGTGGCGTCGGACTTCTCCTCTCCCCACAATGCACCTTCCAGGTACATCCCACACCTCCCTCTCTTTCCCCCTGCTCTTTCTAAATGCACTGCATTCGTCTTTTCTCCCCAGCTTGTCTGAGGGTCGCAGTCATTTATCGGCCTCCTGGACTTCTCTGCATGGCTATCCTATTTTGTCTCGTCGTCGTCATCCTCCCTCTTCAAAACAGAACTTCTCTTACTCCACGCAAACTGAAAGAAAAACTCTAGGACTACATGCACACCACCCACCATCCTTGGACAAACCATCACCCCAAGCACCAAAGTCAAAAGCCTCGGAGTCATCTTTGACTCAGACATGACTACGGACGCACAAATAGGATCAGTAGTCAGCGGATCTCACTATCTTCTGCGCCTGCTGCGTAGACTCCTCCCCTTTATCCCGGAAGAGGACACAGCAGTAGTAGTTGGAACAATCATCAATTCCCGACTCGACTACGCAAACTCCCTCTACCTCGGACTTCCCAAATACCAGATTTCGCATCTACAAGTCGTCCAGAACACAGCAGCCAGACTGGTAATGGTAAAAAAATCCTGGGAATCAATCACCCCGTCCCTGAGGACCCTCCATTGACTAGCCATGAAGGATCCGGTTACATTCAAAACCCTCTGCCTCAATCACAAATGCACACAAGGAAACACTCCTCAATACCTATACGAGAAAATAAAACCTTACAACCCTAGTCGCGCCCTCCGGTCAACTAACCAAAACCTCGTCCACATCCCAAAGACCCACTACAAATCAAAAGGAGAACGAAGATTCGCAGTCCAAGGACCATGGCTTTGGAACACTCTACCAACGAACATCCGCATGGAAGAAAACCATCGGGCCTTCAGGAAAAAACTTAAGACCCACCTCTTCTGAAGGCACAGGACGACACTGGATGCAAAAAGCGCCTTGAGGCGATTTAGTTCGCATTTGTAGCGCTATACAAGTTACTCACTTACACACATACTTGCTCCTCTTTCTACACACAGAACCAGTCCCCATCTGCCACAACCCTGGCAAACAGACGACACCAGAAGTCTCAAGAGACGCAGCCGTGCTCTGGAGCGAGCGTGGCGTAAATCTAAATCCCTGCTAGACTTTACCCTCTACAAACCTGCCCTTCTCAAATACAACTCCTGTCTGCACACTGCTAAACAAACCTACTACAACACTCTCATCAAAACCCTCTCATCCAAACCTTGTAAACTCTGCTCTACCCTTAATTCCTTACTTCACCCCCCACTGCCCCCACCCACCAACTTGCTTACCGCTCAACAGATTGCCAACCATTTCAAAAGCAAAATCGACACAATTCGCAAGGAGATATCCAGCATTCAAATTCCTCCCCTCCCCAACACATCGGGTCCAACACCACACTCAATACTCTCCGCCTTCTGCCCAGTTACCACAGATAAACTCCTCTCCATGGCCCACCTCACTAGCTGTCCCCTGGACCCTTTCCCCTCTCAATTACTGCGACCCCCTTCCCGCTCTATCCTCAACTCCCTAACCCACATCTTTAACCTCTCCCTCTCCTCCGGCACCTTTCCTTCCCCGCTCAAACATTCACTGGTTACCCCCATACTTAAATAACCCTCACTAGACCCCACCTGTTTGAATATTTTAAGACCAATCTCCCTGATCCCGTTTGCCTCCAAGCTCATCGAACGCCTTGTCCATGACCAAATAAGTCGCTACCTCACAGACAACAACCTTCTCGACCCCCTACAGTCCGGCTTACGCCCACAACATTCTACTAAAACTCACCAATGACCTACTAACTGCTAAAACCAATGGCCATTACTCCATACTCGTACTCTAAAGCCCTGTACACACGATCGTTTTTAATGACGAGAAAAATTAAATTTTTTAAAATGGTCATTAAAAATGATCGTGTGTGGGCTTTCCAGCATTTTTCCCGACGAGAAAAACGCAGAGAATCACGACGAGAAAAATTGGAACATGCTCTAATTTTTCACGTCGTTTTTTTCATCGTCGTTTTTCTCGTCATGAAAAATGGCTGTGTGTATGCTTTAACGACGTGAAAAAAAATGCGCATGCTCACAATCAAGTATGAGTTGGGAGAGCTCGTTTAGGTAAAACTAGCGTTCGTAATGGAGATAGCACATTCGTCACACTGTAACGGACTGAAAAGCACGAGGCTGAAAAGCGCGAATCGTCTCTCAACAAACTTTACTAACATGAAGTTGTACGTCACCGCGCTTTACTCGAACATTTTTTTCCACGATAGTGTGTAGGCAAGGCAGGCTTGAGAGGAAACACGAAAAATCACGTCGAGAAAAATGCCGTTTTTTTCAATGACATTAAAAACGGTCGTGTGTACGCGGAATTAGACCTCTCTGCTGCCTTTGACACAGTTGACCATCTGCTCCTCCTCGGCAAACTACACTCCCTTGGCCTCCGTGATTCTGCTTTATCCTGGTTCTCCTCCCACCTATCTCAGCGCACTTTCAGTGTCACTTACAACTCCATCTCCTCCGCTCCTCTTCCTCTTTCTGTTGGGGGACCCCAAGGCTCTGTCCTTGGGCCTCTCCTATTCTCACTCTATACCTCTTCCCTGGGCCAGTTGATAACCTCCCATGGCTTCCAATACCACCTCTAGGCCGACGACACCCAGATCTATCTCTCCACTTCTCAACTCACCCTCTCCATCTCTTCACCCCCTCCATCTCCTCACCTCACCCCCTCCATCTCCTCACCTCACCCCCTCCATCTCCTCACCTCACCCTCTCCATCTCCTCACCTCACCCTCTCCATCTCCTCACCTCACCCTCTCCATCTCCTCACTTCACCTCACCCTCTCCATCTCCTCACCTCACCCTCTCCATCTCCTCACCTCACCCTCTCCATCTCCATCTCCTCACCTCACCCTCTCCTCACCTCACCCTCTCCATCTCCTCACCTCACCCTCTCCATCTCCATCTCCTCACCTCACCCCCTCCATCTCTTCACGGATCTCAAACTTACTGAATGACATATCGGTATGGATGTCGCACCACTTCCTCAAACTCAATCTTTCTAAAACTGAGCTTGTTATATTTCCTCCTTCACGGTCCCCCCCCCCCCATGACTTTACCATTAATATCAACAACACAACCATTGGTCCCTCCACACATGCCAAGGTCCTGGGTGTAATCCTTGGCTCTGACCTCTCCTGACCTCCGCAACATCTCCAGAATTCGAGCCTTCCTGACTAATGACACCACAAAGCAACTTATTCACTCCTTGATTATTTCCCACCTTGACTACTGCAACTCTCTCCTTAATGGCCGACCCTTACGCAGGCTCCTCCCCCTTCAGTATATTATGAATTCTGCTGCTAGACTAATACACCTCACTAACCGATCTGTGACTGCTGCTCCTCTCTGGCAATCCCTTCAATGGCTTCCCCTCCCCCACTGTGTAAAATTCAAAATGCTAACCACAACATACAAGGCCAATCACAACATCGCCTCCATCTCCATCCCCAACCTCATCTACAGATATCACCCAAATCGTCCCCTCCACTCCTCCCAGGACCTCCTACTCTCTAGCTCCCTTGTTACCTCCTCCCATGCTTGCCTTCAGGACTTCTCCAGAGCCTCTCCCATCCTCTGGAACTCCCTACCCCAGTATGTCCGATCAGCCCCCTACCCTGTTCACCTTTAGGAGATCCCTGAAAACTAATTTATTCAGGGAAGCCTATCCCACCCCCACTTAACAACTGTCCCCAAGCCCCCCCATCAAATCATTCTCTGCAGCTATTACCTTTTGTACCACCCCCCCTTCCCTTTAGAATGTAAGATCTATGAGCCGGGCCCTCCTGTACCTTCTGTATTGAACTGTACTGTAATTGTGTTGTCCACCCTCTACATTGTAAAGCGCTGCGTAAACTGTTGGTGCTATATAAATCATGTATAATAATAATAATAATAATAATAATAATTAATGTCAGTAGAAGACCCAGAGAAAGCCTGTTCTGACCACTGCACTCTGTACCCTGGGCAGTCTCTAACCATCTCTTGTATCATGTCCTAAGTCTCTAACCCTCTCTTGTATAATGTCCTCAGTCTCTAACCCTCTCTTGTATCATTTCCTCGGTCTCTGACCATCTCTTGTATCATGTCCTTAGTCTCTAATCATCTCTTGTATCATATCCACAGTCTCTAACCATCTCTTGTATCATGTCTGCAATCTCTTACTTAAACACACTGCTTATAGTATTAGCAAAATTTCCATTCGGTGCACCCCATGATATAAGTGATCAATTCAGCCTCGCCAGTACCTGTGGATGCAGCCTGCCTGTGCCCGGATAAGAGCGGCGATCTCCCTGTGTCACGGAGCTGGATTTTAAATGCCCGGGCCGCAGTAACAATGTCCCACCTCCAGTGATCACGTCACACTGATTTAATGTCCCGGCATTGGATCAGTGTGCCGTCTATCACAGGAGGCGGGACATTGTTACTGCGGCAATTCAGCTCCCTGACAAAGGGAGATCGCCACTCTGCAACGAGGAGGAGGAGGACAGGATCTTGAGCTGTTAGGATGACACCCCGCAATGGTCGGACCCCCTGGCCGCACGGCCACCACGTATGTGCAATAAATTGCACTTTTTTTTCTTTCAGCAAAATGCCGAAAATTCGATTTTCGGCTGATATGCTTCCGCCGACTAAATTTTGGTGCATCCCTAATTATAAATACACCTCTTAATAAAACCTCCATCCCGTATTATCATATAATCTGTTAGTATTGTAGCGCCCTTTTACTTTTCAGGGGTGCTATGCACCTAAATTTAGGGGGTTGGTCTGAGCCAGTAGCCAGGCTCAGGTCGCGTTAATTGTTACGGTTTTGCTTCTGCCTATGTGGTGTTGCCTGGTGTATAGTTCCCTGTGGCCTGTAGGTGGCACTGCCATATCAGGTCAGGGTTGAACCATGGGTGACATTGCTAAGCCTTAGGGTGTCCTCTCTCGGCGGTTGTGCGGTGGGCGTGGTCGACCTGCTGTGCATGCTAGGAGAGGATACATAAGGGGCAGACGCCATCTTTTGGGGTTGGTCTGTTCCGCTCTGTCCGTTGGAGCAGTGCGCTCCTCATAGCCCTGCTGGCCAGGGGAGTGCACATAAGTGTATCAGTCTCAGGCACCTTTAGCCTGGGGCTGCAGCTCTACAAGTAGGCCCAGCACCTTTAGCTAGGGCTTACCCCCGAAAGAAGAGTCCTAGGGTGCCCGGGAGTGGGTGACCCGTTCTAGACGAGAGGAAACCAGGGATTTCGGTGAAAGGAGTCGCCGCCTCGGAGGAGGCCTGGCTACCTACTAGAGGGATTCAAAGATCCACCACAGGCCTTGTAACGTGCCTTAGTTTGCACCTTGGTTCTAGTGTTACAAGCGCTGGGAAGTTCGGACTTGGAACTGTTCCTGATCGTATCCTAAGGAAACTCAAGTTAATGTTCGTGCTCCACACCGGCTGCTAGGACCATGAGAGGGGACTATCCGGGTGAGTTAAACCCACTCGGGATCGAGTGGCGATAATTAAGTTAGAAGTCTTGTGCCTGGACCTACCTTCTAATCTTGCTATCCTTTACTCTCATCAACTCTTTCCTGCTACCTGAGCAAAAGACAAAATAAACTCTTTGTTGGAGTTGAAGTGGTGTGGACATTGGCCTTCTTGGGGAGAAATACAGACTTGTCCCTAAACTCTGGGGAGGAGAACCAATGGAAGGAGGTAACTCGCTGCAGGACCCAAATTTGTGAACACCGCCGGACCTCTGATCCAGAGGACACGGGCTTGTGGCATGGTGTGTCTTATCCCCCGCAGGTGAAGGTAAACGGAGGGGGGAAGAAAAAGATCTGTGTGCTACAGAATAATCTGACAAGCTGAATTAGATGGGGAAAGAGAATGTTCCGGCCCTGTAAGTGGGGGAATGTTCTGACCCTGAAGGGGTTAATGTACAATTCCACACTATATATGTGTACCTACCTCCCAACTTTCTGAGATGGGAATGAGGGACACCTATAAAGTATGTAGGCATAGGACACACCCCCTGACACACCCCTTAATGGAGAAAATTTTAAAAATCGGTAAAACCCACAAGTGCATTTTTACCACTAATATTCCTTTATATTGGCTTTTGGAATTTACAAATGCAGCAGAAAAATGTAGAAATTGGATGGAAGGTTTAGCACCGGGAAAGACTTTTTGATAGATAAATAGTGCATTTTATATCCATGTATATAGATCAGACCAACATGAGGGACACATGAGGAGGAAAGAGGGACTTTGTTGTGAATGAGGGACAGTCCCTCCAAATCAGGGACAGTTGGGAGGTATATGTGTGTATTATCATCTGCTGGAGATAAATGACATCACAGTGACTATGGAGGAAGAGGACGGACATGACGGGGTTACTGGGTGTAAATAGAAAATAAGTTCTTATTACCTCCTCTGCTGCCAATTCCAGCAATGTCTCCTCACTACTTCCTCCCGACTCACCTCTCACCCGGAACTTCCTGTCTGTGCCGACATCCCTTCCTGTCTTCCATAGAGACTTATTCTCTCTATGGTAGAAGTGAGAAGATCACCACCTTGTGGAGCTCAGAGGAACTGCAGCCCAGAGAAACTTCTCGTAGTGTGAACACGTCCTTGTGCTGGGTGTGTATGTACTGTATATCCTTATAGATGGGGTCATCTCCACTCCCACCAAGGGGGAGAGAAATATATTACTGCCTAGTCCAGCCTTTCTCAGCCAGGGTTCCTCCAAAGGGTTCTGGGAGTTCTTTGAGCAATGAACAATTTCTGTCTCTCAGTAACAATTGACATCACTGATCTGTAAGGGGGGCATTCTTCCCACTGATGACAATATAAGGGGATCCTTCTCCCATTGGTCACCATTGTAACGGACCACTGACATAAGGGGGTCCTTCTCCCTTTGGTCACCAATGTAAGGGAACACTACACTGACCACTGAAATAAGGGGGTCCTTCTCCCACTGGTCACCAATATAAGGGACCAATAAACCGACCACTTAAAATGAGCTCTGGGTTTGGACGGAACCCATGTTTGAACAGAATTTGGCTCATTTAGGCGGTTGGCGAATGGCTGAACTAAATAGGTGTTGAGCCAATTCCAACTTTTGGCTGCAGTCTTACCACCGCCTTAAAATGGGCAGCTTCCTGCTCAGGTTGGTTGATAGGAGGTTGGTTGCCACAAGTGTCCGAATACCCAGTGATGTATACCCACCGGGCTTATTCAGCTGTATACTGGGGATTTGCTGGTTGGCCAGTGAATGTAAATAAAATTTAAAAACAAAGTACAAAAAATTCATACTATTCATACTAGACCCTTATTAGAGCATGCAGCCTGACTGGGCAGGGAAGGGTGGGGGTTGGAGAGTGAGCATGCCTCCTCCTGAACCATACCAAACCACATACCCTCAACATGGGGAGAGAATCTTGCCAAGTCCATTCCCTCCTGGTTGGAAAGTTGAACAAGTCCAATGTATGAGCTCGTATCGGGGAACATGAGGGATCTGTACAACATAAGACATCGGGAAATGTATATCTGTCTGTAGAACACGGGGGAGATATTGGAACTCTAATTCATGGTCACCTGGAAATAATGAAAAGTGGACATGTGCACAACATAAAAATTTGTTTAGTTTCTGTTCGTTTCCGTTGATTCGTAACGATTCGTAATTTCGTAAGACGTGGGTTATTGTATTCGGACTATTTCGTATTTCCGTAAGGGTTATTTTTCCGTTGATTTGTTTTTCCGTTTGTCTCATTCTTGTCGTTTCAAAATTCGTATTTTCGTTATATTTTATATTCGGCCGCGTTCGTATTTTCGTAAGAACTATATTTTCGTTGATTTCCAATGATTCGTATTTCCGTGTCTAATTTCCGTTGATTGGAAAATCTTACTTTTGTAGATTTAATTACATTCGTACTTTCGTTAGAATACATTTTCCGTTTATTCGAAACACTACTCGTAATTTTGTAATTCGTACTTTCGTGAGATTGACTGGCTCATTTATTCTTACTTTCGTAACATTGTTTTCGTAGATTTGTAATCCAACACCACCCACACCCTGTCTAGAATGCAGTGTGACATAGGAGAAAACAAAAATATGTCAGAGATATTACAAAATACAAATATAGAGATTAGAATCTAGACAGAGAATGCTTAAGAAACAAAGAATTTCTCTCTCACAAGTCACAACTTAACTCACAAATCCACCAAAACAGTGCCACCTACCCAACCACACCCTATCTGGACTCTGGATGGAATGCACTGCAGTCTAACACAGAAAAACACACAAGGGAATAAGAAACAAGCTCATTGGGGGAAGAGACAACCTTTTCAGGGGAAGGGACAACCTCTTCAGGGGAAGGGACAAGCTTATTGGCCAACGTCCAGGAATATTTCAGAACTAACGACTTCGAATTTTCGTTATTTTGATTTCCGTTTTCCGAATATTCGTAATTTTTTTTTTTCTGTTCATTTTCATTTTTTTTAATTTTTGTCCGGTATTTTTGTTGTTTCTATGTTTTCATTTTTTTCACTCTTTCGTATTTTCGCTGTTTCTAATTTAATAATTTTGTATTTTCGTTGTTTTCCATATTTGTTCTTTTCGATAACTCATTGTTCGTTAGTCATTTTAGTAAACCGTTCGTTAATTCGTATGTTTACGAATTACCGAATATAACAAATTTTGACGAATAACGAATTCGTAACTAAACGAATTGCCCATGTCTAATGAAAAGGAGAAAGCCCATCCAAACCGTGAGATTGGTCAGAGACTAATTGGTATCATTCTGGGCATTGCCAGACTAGGTCTTGGTTACAGAGTGAAGGGTGAAGCTGCTCATACTATATATAACCCTCATCTACATCATGGACATCTTCTTCAGCTTCTTAGTAAATAGGATAGAAATCTTCACAACGCTATAGAAGAGGTTGGGGGTTCTGAGTAGTCAAAGAAAAGCCCAGCACCCCAATAGTAGAGGAAGAGGTGGTCTGGTGACATGGAGAAGAAGACTCCGGTCAGTCTCTGGATCTCCATCATTGGAAACATGGTGAGACAACAAATACAGCGGGATGGTGGAGGAGATGTTGGTGTCGGTGTGTGGAAATGGACAGAACACGGGATGATGACACTGAAAGAACAATACGGCTTCATTCTACGATATGTCAAGGAGAGAACCGTACAGGAGAGGCTTTTCTCTCTAAATAGTGTCAGTAGAAGACCCAGAGAGGGCCTGTTCTGACCACTGCACTCTGTACCCTGGGCAGTCTCTAACCATTTCTTGAAATGTGTATAATGTTCACTGT